>RJWJ010000186.1:0-342663 GCA_004363605.1 Indri indri
CTCATTCTGTTAGTTCCCAGGAGAGCTGATTATTAAAAACAGCTGGCACCTCCCCTCTCTCTCTTGCTTCCTCTGTTACATGTGATCTCTGCACACGCTGGCTTCCCTTCCCCTCCCTCCACGAGTGGGAGCAGCTTGAGTCCCTCACCAGATGCAGGTGCTGGTGCCATGCTTCTTGTACAGCCTGCAAAACTGTGAGCCAAATAAATCTCTTTTCTTTAGAAAAAAAATAAAATAAAATGCCTGTAATGGAAAAAAAAAAAAAGACATCTGCACTCGAATGTTTATAGCAGCACAATTCATAATTGCAAAGATGTGGAAACAACCCAAGTGCCCATTGATACAAGCGTGGATTAATAAAATGTGATATATGTATACCATGGAGTACTATTCAGCTATAAGAAACAATGGTGATATAGCGCCTCTTGTATTCTCCTGGATAGAGCTGGAACCCATTCTACTAAGTGAAATATCCCAAGAATGGAAAAATAAGCACCACATGCACTCACCAGCAAACTGGTTTCAATGATCAACACTTAAGTGCACATATAGGAATAACAGTCATTGGGTGTCAGACAGATGGGAGGGGGGAAGAGGGGATGGGTATATAATGAGTGCGATGTGCACCATCTAGGGGATGGACACGCTTGAAGCTCTGACTTGGGGGGTGGGGGAGACAAAAGCAATATATGTAACCTAAACATTTGTACCCCCATAATATGCTGAAATAAAAAAAAAACTTGTGTTCTACAAAATAAATCATTAAGAAAGTGACAAGAAAAGCCACAGAATGGGAAAAGATATTTTTGATACATGTATTCAACAAAGGAATCACATATATAGAACTCCTACAAATCAACATGAAAAAAAGGCAGACAATACACCAGAAAAATGGACCCAAGACTTGAATAGGAACTTTACAAAACAGCTTTTCAAAATGGTCAAGAGACATATGAAAAGGTATTCAACTTCATCAGTCATCAGGCAAATGCAAATTAAAACAGCAATGAGATGCCACCACTGATCTACTAGAACGGCTAAAAGTTTTTTAACTGACAATAATGAATGTTGGTGAGGCTGTGTAGCAACTTGATACACAGCTGGTGGGTGTGTGAACTGGTACAGTTTGGAACATTGGCAATATCTGCTAAAGATGATATATGCCTATTGTGTGGCCCAGCAATTCAACGGAAATACATATTACATGTTCACCAAAGAAAAACAGAAAAATGTTTATAGTAGCACTTCTCATTCAAGCCCCAGACTGAAAACAACACAGAAGTCCATTAACTGTGGAATGCATAAAAGAGCGTATAGTCACACAATGGAATATCATGCTGCTAGAAGGATAGCAAATGATTGTTAAACATGCAACAGAATGCATAAATCTCACCAATGTAATTTTGAGTGTATGAAGCCAACCATAAAAGGTTACAACACAGCACATGATTTTATTTTTCAAAGTTTAAAAACAAGAAAAACTAATCTATGCTGACAGAAGTCAGAATAAGGGTTTTCATTCTGGGGCAGTGTCTAGAAAAGTGGAGGGGAGGGGGGCTTCTGAGTTGCTGGACATGTTCTATTTCTCTATCTGACCACTGGTTCCATCGGTCTATTTCATTTGTAAAGATTCATCAAAATACATATTATACTTATGATTTAAGCACTCTTCATTATGTACGTTATGTGTCAGTGAAAGCTTATTTTTTCCAACTGTGCCTCTGTTGTATGTGTGTCTGTGTGCACAACTGGATGCTCGTCCTTCTGGCAGACAGTCAGATTCTCGGGTAACAAAGCGATTCTCTCAAAAGCTGGGTATTTCTGCCAGTTGGAGTCGACGAGAACAGAGCACACCAAAAATAAACAAAATAAACGGGTGAGTGAGCGGCCTGAGCCTGTGTGTGAACAGAAGAGGGATCCATCGGGAGGCTAATGATTGTGCCCTTACAAAATCCTGTTTGGAAGACCACTATTTAAAGTTATGCCCCATCATTTAATGTGAGAAATTGGAAATGTAAATAACCTTTAGTCTAAAGTGGCTTTTAAGTCCTCTAATAATGGAAAATCCGATATCATGTAGACAGCACTACACAAAGAATAATTTTACATTATAAATTGAGGAAAATTCATCAATTCAGTTTGGCTTTAATAGCCTCCATGTTTTACTGATATCTTCCTAAGGCTGTTATCTTGACAGCACAGTGCACCAATTCTGGGGCCATCTGCCCATGTTGACTTTTTTATAAAATTATAACAAGATTAATTTTCCTGTTTTCCCTACACAGAGCCATATATTGCACCTAAGCTTTAATATTGATTTAAGTCAAATAAGCAGTCTTTTCTCTAACCTATTACTTCTCCTTGAATTTGAATAAAATGCCTCTACTTACATTGATATACATCTACTCTGCCACAACATTGTGGCAGAGACTCCGTTAATCTCTGTGCCACTGGAGATGTTTGATTAGCAAATCTGATTTAATCAACCTAACCTTGATTAAGAAATATCATAAATAATTGCAATGTCTAACTTCAAATTATTAATAAAACATGGCAAAAATTATACAATGTTCAGAAAAATTCAGTCGTTCTCTCATCGAAATCTACTGAGAGGTAATTCTGCACTAGAAACTGAGCCAGGTGATGGGCTCTTAAAGATGAATGAGACAATCACACAAAGTAGTCCTGGCTCTCAAAGAGTTCACAAACCAGTGGAGAGGGAGGACATGACAAACGTGGTTGTTACAATGTGACACACGATACTGTAAAGTCGCATCCCACTACTGGAGGCTCAACTGTGGGAGACTCAGGACAAATCATACGGAAGAGATGATGCTACCGTGAGCCTTAGAGAGAATAAAGTACAGGAACTGGGAGGGTATTCTAGCAGTTGCAGAGAGACACTGAAAAGACACACCGTCGAGAAACTCTGAAACATTCAGTATGCCCAATGTTGTGTGGGGAGCCCGGTGGAGGATGAATTTGGGAAAGAAAGACCATGAAGGTGAGAAGCTTCCAAAGGAATTTCATCAGCAGAGTTTTGTTTGTAGAGCATCGCCCTGGCAGAGTTGTCAGGGACAGATGGAGAGCAGGCTCAGGAGACCGTCTAGAGAAAAGGCTGCGGTGGTCTGCGTGAAAAAGAAGGAGCTTAATCCACGGATGGTCAGGAAGGGCTGGATTCAAGAGACTCTGCCAAGATAAAATCAAGGGAAATTAGCTCTGATAGAGCATGGAGAATGAGGGGCATGGAAAAGTCTAGACTGACTCTAAAGTTAACAGGATTAAAATGATGTAAGGGTGACATGGAGAGAATTAGAAAGGAAGGGAACAGGGACGGCTAGTGTCCCCACTGATCACCACAACACAGAAGCCACACGGGACACACTCAGATTTCTAGCTGGGTGATAAACCTGAAATAGGGCATACATGGAAAAAAATGAGTATACGGGGGAATCCAGGGCTTGGAGAATATTTTTTTTAAGTATTCACATAGGGTGCATGTGAAAAATCAAGGTAGAAATTTCGAGTAGTTTGAAATGTGAGCCTTTATCTAAGAAAAGTGGTTAATCCTAGAAACAAATTTTCAAGTCAGATCTATAAAGAGGTTGTTCAGAATGTGTCAAGGGCATTTTAATGAAGGATACATTATAACAAAAAATAAAAATCTATTGGTCACTTTAAGGAAAAGTAACATTTTTTGTTGTTTTATAAGCAGTGGCCTTTAAATGTGATGTTCACTGTCATTATTACGATTTTTAGAAGAGTACACAACCACTTTTGAGCTAATTCGAGAAAGGATATGAAAATAACATTATGAAGTTAAGCCATCAAGGAAAAGCACTTCCAACACCAAAAATTTTTTTAAAAGCCAGCAATTCTACATTGTCCAATAAACAAATTTCTGAACAATCCCCTTTCCTGCTCACATTAAATTAAATTACTCTTCTAATTTGAAGGGTTAATTAGCATTTAACTACTCTTGGTTTAAAATGCATTAGAGATTTAAATGCTGAAATCCGTCCTGATTTTCTTCTCTTTCTTTCTTATTTTCCAAATTCTATGCCCAGAACTTCCTCTCTCAAATAAATATTAATTCCCAGCCTCAGCCGTAAGATTTAAACTAACTCCCCTGTGTTCTCGAAGCCTTTTTCAGATATTCTGTTCTGCTACTTGCCATCTCCTGCACTGACACAGAAGTACTTCTCAGTCTCCAATTCAATTTGAAGCTTCATGAGAAGAAAACAAACCACAGTTTTTTCCCCATTTTTATGCCTCCCCTCTGAGGACAGTACTCACCATGCTGACAATAAAATGCGGAGGAACTTGGGAGTAAAGAGATTAACCTAGAAGCTAACCAGCATGAAAGAGAATGAATGCTTCAGGTTATTTTTAGTTTTTAAAAGTTTTATTAGAACAAGAAATGATTCTGTCTACCCAGCTGCCCTATTTCTTCTCTCTCTCTTTCTACTCCTTTCTATTCCTGCTGACCTTCTCTAACTCCCTTAGCTTTCTTCCAAGAGGCTTCTTCAGCTCTTGGCCTCAGACTAGCGTGGCGACCAAGTCTTGGAAGGGAGAGAGAGAAAAGCTACGAGACAGCTTCCTGGGAACCTTTAATCAGTAACAGGCGATCCCACCTCTCATCTCTGGCTCTCTCACTTCTGGTACTAAAGTTTCTCACCTCTGACCTGGAGACCAGTCCAAACTAATTCATATCTCCTTTCACGGATAACTGTTATTCACCGATAGCCTCTTCTGGCAGGCTCGGGAGACTGAGTGCCTCTTCTGGCACTTTCTACTTTACAAAAGTGTTTTCTCATTCGTTTTCATTAATGTTCCCTTATTATAAAAATGCTAAATAACCATAATCGTGCTTCTAAATTATAACCTCAGGGTGAACCTGGGAATAAAGTCTAAGGAGAATTTGATTATTCTCCCAACTAATTTCTAAAAATTAAACAGGCAACTTGCCTCACAGCTGAACAGCTGCCTTATATCCAACTAGCTACTAAAGAAATGTTATTCCTCTGTCCCTTCTGTCTGCAGCTTGCTCAGAAATAGGGCAAAAAAAAAAAAAAAAACTCATCCACCTAAAAGTTACAGAGTGCTGTTCTAATCACATCTGGAACTCTACTTTAGTTAGCAAACCTTACCAAATGGAAAATGGAAAAAAATCTCAAATGTGTCAGGGCAAAAAGGGCCAGAGAAAGTAAGGAGACCATTTGTCAGTGATGGTGTTCACTGGCTCTTTTTCAGTTTCTGTCCTGGGAGGCTACTCTTCTTGTCTCCCAGAACAATGACAGCCCACACCACTTATTCCAAAATTGGACTGAATTATTGAGAACTCTGATACCAATGAATGGTGAGTGATAGAATTCTTTTATTTGATAAAAACAGCCATTGTTCCCTTTTGCTCCTAATGCATTCTTGATCTAGTCTGACATGGGAACTGTCTATTCTTTCAATTGGATCTTTTTGGTAGTATTACAGTTGTAGAGAAATAGTCCTTCATTTTGAGATTGCAAAATTTTCACCTCGTACGTAAAATTTAGAATTCTCAGCTATCATCTCTCCATATCCCTCATTAAATACATTTTAAATCAATTCTTTTGCTATTATTTTTTGATGTTCAACTACTCTACAGAATGACTCCATCTCTGTTTTTGATCTGAGATGTTAATTTTTTTTACTTTTACTGACATTATCCACACAGGTTTATAACATCACACTAGGTAAAATATATTGAAAGTCACCACACTGATACAGGGTTTGTTGCCTTGTGTTTGGTCTTAGCTTTATTTAAATGTACACAGAATCACTCCAGCACATTTAAGCTACAGACAACTACTGATTAACGTCACTAAAGTCATGGGGAAAACTCCAAACTTGGGGGCCAAAGGGCCTTGGTTCACTTGCTGTGACGCCTTGGAAAATAAACAGCTGCTATTTATTAAATGCCTCTGGCTTGTAGCAGACGCAAGATACTAGACCTTTCTGCACTTTAGTCTTCTGATCCATAAAATGGAAATAATAAGTACTATTAATACCTGCCTCTTGGTGTTTGTTCTATAAAACAAGTGATGTAATTAGAAGCATAAGGGCTATTCAGATGTTTTTAATTTCTACCTCTTTGCACCCTCTTCCTGTACTTGGTCCTTAAGGGTCCGTGTTGATCCTTCCCTTCCTAGTCTATAGGTTCTCCCTAGGGAAGCTTCTCCTTTGCCTCAGTTTCAACTCAAACCTATTGGCTGGTGACCCACAGACCTACACCTGCAAGGAGAGACTCATAATTCCAGCTGATCCAAGTACAGCTCCACTGGACTCCATATAGGTCCCTTCAGCTCAACATGTACAGTCTCTCTCTACTCGTGGACACACTCCCTGGGAGTTAATGGCACCGACCACCTGTCTCCCTTGTTATCCAGGCCAAAATACTCAGTGTTCCCTTGTAAGGATCCCACGTACTCTCTCACACTTTCCCATAGGATCTTACGTTGTATTCATTCTGTCTCCTACATATTTCCCAAATCTGTCCTTTCCTCTCTGTTACTGTCTCAGCTGTCAAAGACTGTTGAGTCCATCATGATTCCTTTCCTTATCTACTTATCTAATCTACTTCTAGATTTCATACCTTCAGGAAATTCCTTTCTCATCCACAATCCACACAATCTATCATCAGCTCTATCTCCAAAATTCAAGGGCATATCATTCCCTTCTAGGGCTTTCTGAAGCTCACAGTGGAAATTTTAGCCCTTGCCACTGAGGCAGCCTGATGAAGTTGTTTTAAGAACACAGACCATGGGGCCATTCAAACTTGGACTTAGATTTTGTCCCCATCATTTATAATCTTTGCAACCATCAGCAAGTCAGTTAAGCTCTCTGATCCTCTCTTTCTTGATCTATAAAATCACTAAAACAATATCTATGTGGCAGGATTCTTTGAGAAATGTGAAGATTTGTAATATGTGTAAAGTGCTATAAGTAGACACCAAAAAATGTTATTACTTCTATTACATTTCACTTTTCTCTCTCATTATCCTCTCTACATATCAATATGGTTAATTTTTTTAATTTTTTGAAGAGATGGCGGTCTCACTAGGTCACCCAGGCTGGAGTGCAGTGGCACAATCACATATCACTGCAACTTCTAAATCCTGAGCTCAAGCAATCCTCCTGCTTCAGCCTCCCCAAGTAGCTGATTTCTTAAAATTATTTGTCTCACTATGTTTCCCAGGCTGGTCTCAAACTCCTGGCCTCAAGCAATCCTCCTACCTTGGCCTCCCAAAGTGCTGGGATTACAGGTGTAAGCCAATGTGCTCGGCCATTTTTGTGGTTCTTTTTAGAAAGGACCTGATTCAGCCATTAACCAAGCATGAGAGAACGCTGTGTAATCTTGCTCTGAGAATTTAAAACCTAACAATTCAAATTGTACATATATGTCTATGCCAATGGCTGTGCGGTCTCTATATACAAATGCAACCTAGAGGAAGACAAGGGGCTAAATAAGACGGATTTAAGAGTGGCAGTGGTCGGTGGGTATGGGAGGTGTGTGTATGTGTTTGTATTTTGTGTGCGGTGTATGTGTGAGTGTGTGCGTTTGTGTGGTGTGTGCATATGTGTGTATGGTGTGGTATGATTAAAAAGTATAAAGAAAGTCTACTCATTAGAAGAGGTGCCAGACCCAAGGCAGGATCCAAGAGGTTTTCCTCACCTTGACCCTGGATCCACTGTCTTATTCTACCTTCTCTCCTACTGCCATGAAATCTTATTAAATTTTTTTACAACCATTAAGGGAACACAAATTTAATGAGGCAGAGTAGAAAATAAACAGTGGCCTGGCCTCCTGCTATAACTCTTCAATTTACATGAACATAGGGGCTTTCAAATGCATGCTGTCAATTTTCTTTTATTTTCCCCATCCCTAATAAACATGATTATTGGTCCCTATGTGCACACAGCATCGTGAATTAATGTACTGTTTGTGGATCAATGGGACAGCAGACTACAGCCCTGAAAAACATGAGATCCAGAATTATGCTGCCTGGGTTTGAGTTCATGTAGGTCTACACAGGTTTCCACTATTTGCTGCTTGCTTGACACAGGCAAACTTAACTCTTCAGTGCTTTCGTTTCTTTATCAGTGAAACGGGAATAACGATAATAATGACACCTACTTCACAGAGATACTGTGAAGATTAATGAGATTATATACTCAAAGTCTAGTTCCTGGCACACAGCAAGCACCTAGAAAATGTTAGCTGTTCATGTTAGCTACTGATCTGATTAGAACCACACAAAAAGAAGGCGTCTCACTGAATTTTCATCAGAAATTCCCCATTCCCCACAATAGGCAGGTAACAATGTGGTAACACTTTGCCTTTCTGAGTACCCTGATGCTTCTCAAGTTGTGCTCTAGAACAGCAGTCCTAGGCACCTTTTTGGCACCAGGGAATGGTTTCATGGAAGACAATTTTTCCATGGACTGGGGGTGGCAGGGATAGTTTCAGGATGATTCAAGCACATTACATTTATTGTACTGTCGAACCTCTCTGCTAATGATAATTTATATTTGTAGCCACTCCCCAGTGCTAGCATCACCGTCTCAGCTCCAACTCAGGTCGTCAGATATTAGATTCCCATAAGGAGCACACAACCTAGATCCCTCCTATGCACAGTTTACAGTAGGGTGCACACGTCTATGAGAATCTAATGCTGCTGCTGCTCTGACAGGAGGTGGAGGCTATGCACTGAAATGCGAGTGATGGGGAGCAGCTATAAATACAGATGACACTTCACTTGCTCACCTGCCCTCACCTCCTGCTGTGCGGCCTGGTTCTTAACAGTCCACGGACCGGTACTGGTCCACAGCCCAGGGGGATGGGGACCAATGCTCTAGAGAACAATAATCCCACCAGACATTCGTCAGTATCAGGGATCCATGGACTATTTCCATATCAAAGGTTCTGAGAGATCCTGAAGCAAAGAAAATGGCTTAAGTTTTTATAATCTAACAGTTCCCAAATTTATATTTAGACATGGAACTCCCATTACTAGAAGCATCTGTTAAAAGCGCATGGGCCGGGCGCGGTGGCTCACTCCTGTAATCCTAGCACGCTGGGAGGCCGAGGCGGGGGGGGGGGGGGATCGCTCAAGGTCAGGACTTCAAGACCAGCCTGAGCAAGAGCGAGACCCCGTCTCTACTAAAAATAGAAAGAAATTATTTGGACAACTAAAAATATATATAGAAAAAATTAGCCGGGCATGGTGGCGCATGTCTGTAGTCCCAGCTACTCGGGAGGCTGAGGCAGTAGGATTGCTTGAGCCCAGGAGTTTGAGGTTGCTGTGAGCTAGGCTGACGCCACGGCACTCACTCTAGCCTGGGCAACAAAGCGAGACTCTGTCTCAAAAAAAAAAAAAAAAAAAAAAGTGCATGAAACTACTGTCCCATGGGACCCACTTTAGGAAATGACAGTAGTTCCCTGGGTCAGAGTCTCCACCTTAAGACCATCCAGAGGCTCTGCTCAGTCCCAGAAGGTTGTGAAACAGTGTAGCTCACTGGCCTGCCTGGCCAAGGCCTCAAGAATTATGCTCAGTGATCTGGGTAAAGGCCTCTTGTTTCTCACAGACACAAGTACCCTTCATAAAATGACTTCCCCTTTTTGTTGGCCCCCTTACCATTAAGCAACACAAGGCCTAGGAGAAAGCCAGCTACAATCAGTCCAAGGTGACACACACGTCTTCACATTTTGTAAAGGGGGCAGAGGGGGTCTGGCTCCCAGTGAAAAGAGGATTTTATTATGTCATGTTAAAGGTAATGAAATCTTTCCCAATTTCACAGAAGCAATTTGATATTATCATCCAATTGTATAAAATAAGAATAAATGGGTAGCTTTAAACCTATGATGCTCAAAAGTACTTTACAGATATTTTATCTTTATCTCCATTATGATAATACACTGCATGGCGATTTGCAATAAAGGTTATATCTTATTTTGAAAACAACTAGGGCAACAGGTCTGGCCCCTTCACTTCTACATTCCTCCTCAGACCCAAACCCAGTAGCATTCTTGACCTCAAGGCTCGGCCTACACGGGTAATTTGACCTGGGGCAGTTCTGCATCCCTCAGCAGCAGGGTAACATGAGTTCTTGGCAATCTGAAATGGAACCATTAGTTCATTTTCCTAGTATAAACATTATTGCACATGGTCGGTCCTTATATGGCACGATCAGTACAATGTAATAATTAAGATGAATTATGGGTTACATAGAATTTTATGGGATGCTTGTATGGAAAATGTAATCTGAGTACCAAAAATACCTATTAAAAATAAATTTCTGGAATGAAATCTTCCAGAGGTTTGAAAATATATATATATAATTCAATATCTCACAAAATTCTCCTTTTGAAAGCAAAAAGCATCTTCACCCCACAACCCTGGGCTACATAAAAAATAACCCCAAAAGAATTTACTGCAGAGGCCTCAATCCTACATCAGCTGTGAAAAGAATGCTTCTCTCACAGTGCTTCTCTATACAGTGAAGAAAGTCCATAAGAGGGCAGGATATGAAAAGAATCCTTTTCTAAAAAGTGCTAATATTGTACTCCACTCAAACTGAGATACACATCTTACTGGTATTCAGCCAGCCTTTAATTTTTCAATCTCTCAGTACTGAAGTAGGTAGCAAAGTATAGATTCTGAAACTAACTTTTATTAATAAATAGAATTTGATTTCCACAATAAACCTTCAAGAAATTAATAAAACCTCTTGCTGTACTAGAATTTTGTTGCACGATATGTCATTCCAATAAGTGGATCATTGAGGCGTGAAAAAATGCTGATCTTACAAATTTTTATCATACTAGTACTTGATGTAATACTATAAAATCTGACCCATAGCCCACAGTACACATTGTCATTGAGATGAGAAGCTGTGATCAACGATGAAATAGGAAACCTGTATTTCCCTGTCATAAGGTCAGTGTGATGACAAGAAACACCAATGAATCATAAATCTTACTTCTGTTTATTTAGCAAAACCAGTGTGCCACTTTGTGAATTCATCTTGGTGCCTTCTTGCCTACTTTCTTCCTGTATGAGCTACCCCTTAGAGGGTGAGTCTTGGGAGAGCACATTTTCCTAATGTGCTTCCAGCTTTGTCTCAGAGTCTCTTGTGACTGGGAACCATGCAAGTGCCTGAGCTGGTTCTTGGCTGATCCAAAGAATCTCAAATTTCAGTGCCCTGTGACTCTCAGGATGGGTTGCAGTAATGCTTCATGTTTGGGGCAATGAAGGTGAACCACGTGCAGGTTGTAGCTATTAGGAAAGTCAAGAGCATGACTGCTCAAGGGCAGTCACCCAACAAGGTCATAACACTCAGACATCCTTCTGCCGGCACTGCACCTGCTCCCAATCAGTCATCAGGAGTGGAAATATCACAAGTTCCTTGGGAACTATCACAAAATGACATGGGGTATAAGCCCAGAACTGCATCAAGAAGGAAACTGGCCCATGTGTGTGTGAGCACATGCATGGCCACTCATGCAAATGGAAAGAGAACCACATCCTTCAAAAGACAACCTTCATTTCTGCTTACATTTCAATACTTTGCCTTTTAGTAGTACTTATAATTACCGATACAACATAAGTCATTGCAATATAGACCAAGCTGTTAATATATTCCCCGCAGCCTTTCCAATGTTTCTAAGGAGCCCTAAATTGACTATACTGTCTGTGTTCCAAGGGTTCTAAATGCCCTAAATATTTTCATGTACCAAATATTAATAATACCAGTGATAACCAATCATCCAAAATGCTATTTTGAAACAGCCGACACTACTGTTTTGATCATGGCGGAGAATTTAGCTAGTTACTAGCAACTAAAACATATCTCAAGGCACTGCAACTCAAGTGGAAAGTGTAACAAAAACATGTGCTGGCCAGTTACACTCGTATTTAAATGCAGCACTAAAAATGCATTTCACACCCAACTTCCTCAATCACCAACCAATCTTACTTTGCATCTTGGCTACCAAAAGAAAATGGGATTTGTTTCCCTGAAGAAATATGTCACTGCTGTGTTTGAATTATTAAGCTTTACTATTACAGAGAGAAACAGAGTCAAAAAGGGGAAAAAAAGAAAGAAAAAAGGAAAAGGAAATAAAATTAGACCCAGGTTGCCATCTACAGACTGGTATCAGCACTGCTCATTCATACAGCAAGTGACATCCGAGCATCAGTAAATATCAGCAATAAAAAAGGACAAAATGTGTAGCTATTAAATACAATCTTAATTATAAAAAAAGTCGAGATAGCCCTTGTAAGTCTTTTTTTTCTAATTAAGACAAGAACAGTGTAAAGATAAAGAACACTAGATCGAACATTTGCACAATTTAACATATGCTGGAAAATAATTATAAATATTCACCCTAAAATTTAACTTAAAAATAAAACTGAATAGCTTATGTAACATTAGATTTAAAATATATTTTAAATAGAAAAAAATCAATGTAGATTTTGTCTCTAAAACCAAATTTTTGCATTTTTTAATTATCTTGAGTCGCCACACCCTTCACTTTGATTTTGCTTCAAATCTTTGTTGTTTTTAATCTTTCTAAAGAATAAGAGCCCTCTTTAGACATGAGTATCCAAAAACACACACCTGGCTCTGACTACTAAAATAGATGACATTAAAGTAAAAAAGCAACTTCAACAATAAATGAATATGAAGTCTGAATTAAGGAGTAAGAGAGAAAGAGCCTTTTGACATTATAATCTGGAAAATTTCAATAGCCAAAGACATCTGCAGGGAGATCCATTAAGGAGAAATAGCTCAATTTTCAATAGTATGGATTTAAGCTAATATGTTTAAACTTATCATGGGAAAGTTTAATCTAGTAAACTGCACAAAATCTGTTTTCATTTTTCCTGGAAAAAAATTTTTTTGGAAGCCATGATTCATTTTCCAGGTTATATATTCTTTCTATCAAGACAAAAAGGTAAAACTGCTTCATCTAAACTCTTAAATATGCTTCTGGATCAGTGGCACAAGCCTCTTACTGGGGAAAAGAAATTCAGTCCCTAAAACTTTCATTTAAAAGGCAACCAGAAGTTGTTTCACGTAACAATGAGATCCAGCAGTTTAAAAACCTATAATCTGCACATTATAAAACCACATTGGAAAAGATACACATAAAATGGGGAATTATCTAAAACAACTGCAGGGTTCTCTAAAGGCAAGGAAAGAACAGCTGAGGGCTTTTTAGCTTGTCCTAGCATTTTTAAAATATGACTTGCTTCAATGTTAAATATGTTTTTGTTATTTTTATGCCCACAAACACAAATGTTGTTGAAAACTATTTGTGAATTTCTACAAAAGCAAAAGTACTGACTATTCCACTTTTTAATAAAGATTACTTTCCTTTGAACAAGGGATATGTTGACATAGCCTCTTGTGTTCCCAAGTTCCTACAAATGAGATAACCTGAAAAGATGATCATTCCCTTTCTTCCAAGGATGTCTATTAAATCCAAAGACTTTTAAAAAATATACTGGAAGTAGGAATTGGGATTTCCATAAACTGATAAGAGCCTCACAGAAACAATGCAAATAACTCCTTATAAAGCCCTTTAATCAAAAATAGTTGATGAAAAGTTTAAAATGGGTCCTTTTGTTTAGTGAGTTTTAAAGAATTACAGACTTAACTATTTTTTACCTTCCATCATTCATTCATTTAGCATCTATTAAGTGCCTGACATCTATCACACCCCTGCCAGTTATTTGAGATAAAAAAAAAAATTATAAGACATAGCCCAAAAGGCTTTGGGGGCTTCAAAATCTAGTATGTATTAATTTAAATAAAGTCTCTCTTCTTTTTAATGTTGGAGCTATGGCATGTTCTCCCAGGCCAACTTCTTTTGTTTGGTGCCTACCACATGATGAGAATTCAATGAACCTTTGCTGACTATTTCACCCTGGTCCCCTTGTTTCCTGGTCACAGAAAAGGATTGCACAAATTTAAAGACAAGCAAGACTTTAAAAATAAATCTTAATGTGAACCCATATTTTGCAGATAGATAAGGAGACCCAAAAAAGTTAAGTAAGTTGCCCAAGGTCAACAGCAGAACTGGGACAAGAATCTAGGACTCCTGATTTCCAGCTAATTTCCATCACTGAAATCTTTGACGATTTAGATCCATTCCACTCCTTCTCTGTGGAATTGATTCATCCATTTAGCCTGTTCTTTTAACCTATTCTCACTCACCTTTCTTCTGACTCTTCAGTCACTTGTGCAGCTTCCTCTAAACCCTCAGAGGAGTTCATGCTGTGAAGCCCACATTAGCTGTAATTCTAATGTGACTCTTCATATCCACTCTGAAATAAGCTGGAGCTCCCAGGCGGAAGAAGCTCTGCCCATGAATCTGAAACCTGATCCCAACCACCCTCTCCGTGGGCACCTTCCCATCCCACTGGTGCGGTGTGTGGGTGGCTCCCAGCGTAGGAGGAGGAAGAGTCACTCCACTGGTCTGCTTCCCAGCCAACCTTCCCTGCACTCAGCATCACTCCACTCCAAGAACATGCTTGGAATGAAACCAAAACCCAACCCTCTCCGCAAAAACCTAATGTGGAAGTTCACAATTTTCATCGCATATTCCTTAGTTCACCACACTTATGTCTTGTACTCATGAAATCTTGAACTAACAAATGTTTTAAAATTTATTTTACACCATCTCTCACCTGGTAGTGCAAGATAAAACTACACAACTAATTTTGGTACATATGTTACTGCTTACTAGTAAAGTTTTGTGTGTTTGGTGTTCTCTTGGATAGCAGTAAAATTAACAAAACGTCTTTTCAGGAAAGGTGATCTGTGAATCATAATGAATGAGGGCAGGCGTTACAAACACGAGAATGGACAGACCAATATAAAGAATAGCTGGTAAAAATATTAATCAAACACTCTCAGTAGGAGCAGAGGGTGGCAAATTTTACCTTTTTTATAAGACCACGACAAGAAATATTTGATCTCAAAACAAGTGTCCTCATAACACAACATCTAATCACAAATAGAAACTGAACATGAAAAACAGTGGCATCTCTCATACGCAAAAAGTCTTTGAAAACTCTCATGTATGACAATAAGGAGTATCTTCTGTAGGCCCAGGGTAAAAATTGGATCTATTTAAGGATTAAAATTGTATCACAGCCTTAAGATGAAGATAACTAGTAACAGCAATATAATAGTAATAACAAACTTACCACTATTTGGAATTGCTTCTTGTGAATTCTTTAACTTTACATTTTGTTTCACTTTTGTCTGTTTTTCTGAATTCACTTCTTCTTTTTTTCCTTTCCTCTTGGGGGGCTGAGGAGATGAGTTGTCGCTGGATCCGACAGTTGACTTAGATTGGCGATCATTTCCCTAAATGGCAGAAGACCCTTTTATTGGCTAATGAACTCCCAAGGAATTCCCAGTGAATGCATGTCAGTAACCAGAGGTAAACAAGCAGGGCCGGGAGATGTATCACACTGATGCTGCGACTGTCCATCTTAACACCTACATTAACTTCAAATTTATTTTTCTAGAGGCAGAAGAAGGGTCTAGCAGAGGAAGGAGAATAAAAACAATAGCTAACAATTGTTGGGTATTTAATATGTACCGAGTATTCTATAAAACTGTATTTCACTCAATCCTCAACGCTAGCCCTGTGAGACAGGTACCGTTATCACTGCGCTATATAGAGGAGCAAGTGAGGCTTAGAGGGTAAGTCCCACAGCCATTCAGGAGCAGACAGCAGCCTCCGGAACCACTGTACATCCACTGCCTTCACCATCCCCTCACTCCTGCACCTTTCTGAAGACTCTGCAGGAGTCTATTGGATGAGGAATGGTGAGCGCCCCCAGTTTGATCAGTTAATCTGGGAATGCTTTCCTGACGACTAATGGTTGTCCCTGTGAATGAATGGATATCATCATACAAGCAGACATACCCCGTGCTTGTAGAAATCCTCCAACGTTAACTTATCTGCTAGTGACCACATGGTTTCTAAGAATCACACATCCAGAGCCACATGCGGCCACAGCAGCTCAGGACCTCACGTCCCCTTCATTTCCGAGGGAGCTGCACAGCGTGCTTGCTCCCTGTTCATGCAAGGCAGTCATGCCTTTGGTGGCTGCCTCTGGTCCCCACAT
Source organism: Indri indri (assembly GCA_004363605.1). NCBI lineage: Eukaryota > Metazoa > Chordata > Mammalia > Primates > Indriidae > Indri > Indri indri. Next base: position 16,188 of record RJWJ010000186.1, read on the forward strand.
GCCTCTCACAATGAACACCCTGCAGCTGCCAAAAGTGAGCTCCTAAGTACGAGAGTGAGGTTGAGTTTTGGTGTCACTGCCCCAGTACAGCTCTTGGGTAGCCACGTAATAGCCACTACAGGGGCAGCTGCTGCAAGGAACAGCTGTGATGATACTCGGCTGCTGCTTGGCCACTGCTACAGCAAGAAACTCCCTCTTCCTAAGGCAATCTTAGCACTCAGATGCTCAGGTGCTAAACTTACGTGAGAGTATAAGGTGTGAGGCTGCAGGTATCGCAAAGAATGCACACTCTAGAGACACAAAATACCTGGCTCAGCTACTGCTCTGCCACTAACCATCCGTGGGAACATAGGCTAACTCCTAGTTTCTTTAAGCCTCAGTTTCCTCATCATTTGAATGGGGTCAATGCACCTGCCTTTAGGTCTATCATGAGGATGAAATGGGAAAGCGTATAACATGACTAATACAGTGCTTGACATATAGTGTTTGCTTAATAAGGATCAGAGTGCTTTCTCCAAGAGCAGAATTAATATCTTTTTCTTAAAAGTTGTATCGAACTCACACCATATTGGATGTAATCTTTATGCAACATCTGTACTATGCTAGTGTCTGAAAATAAATGCAGTAATATTAAACAAACAAATCTGCCTAGAAAACTATTATAACTGTTCATTTTAAACATTTACATATTCAGTCATCCGGAAGCATCTAAATGGTTTTAGCCATCACCCAATTAGGAAAAGAAAGATTCACAGCCTTACAAATGAAGTTATTTATGCTATTTTGTCATAGCCTACAAGAAAATGAATTATGCATAGATTTATTAGCAGTATGAAAACTTGTCCAAATCTATAACACTTTTTGTGTAATTTAATTTCCTATTCTGACTGCAATTTAAGCACACAGTTTCCATTTAATTATTGCAGTAACTACAACCAGAGGTTTTTTCTTTTCTTTTCTCCACTGATTCTTTCTTAAGAATCTTAAGTTCTGCCATACACTGTCTGGCAAAGGAAATAGATATGATTATGGTGGAGATTCCAAAACTATCAGCCAAGTCTCGTATTTCAGTTTATTTTCAATGGAGTTTTTTCACCCTACAATTTTAAAATTGTAAAAGCTTTGGATGAAAGGAGCAACCCTTCAGAAGCAGTTAGCGAGCCTACTAGAATGTTCAGAGATGCTGCTGAACCTGCAAGGACTAGAATGAAACCAAATGAATGAGAAACTCTGGAGTTCGGCAAGATCATTTTTTCCAGCTCCCTGGGAAAAGTATTCCTCACAAAAGGGGTATAACAAGAGGGAAGCATAAGCCCCACTCTAGAATGCCTATGGATTAATACAATTTTAAAAATCATCTTTCTTGTCGAATATACAAGAAAGTTTTGATATATCACATTTCTGACAAGGGCACTTGAAAGAATAATTTTGGAGCATTAAGGAAGACTAGTTGATTCAAATAACTACACAGCACATACATTTGGCAATTGACACTCACTCATGTATTCAATTACCAACTAATAACTAATCTACAGGCAGTTTGTGAGTAAAAAGTAAACTAAACTGAGAGGAAAAAAAACAATTGCTTTGTAATTAGATAATTGAAAATAGGTTGGGTGTGGTGGCTCACACCTGTAGCCTCAGCACTTTGGGAGGTCTTAGTGAGAGGATTGCTTGAGGCCAAGAGTTCCAGCCTGAGCAACACAGTAAGACCCCTGTCTCTACAAAAAAAAAAAATAGAAAAATTAGCCAGGCATGGTGGTGTGCACCTCTTAGTCCCAGCTACTCAGGAGGCTGAGGCAGGAGGATCACTTGAGACTAGGAGTTTGAGGTTATAGTGAGTTATGTACTCCAGCCTGGGCAATGGAGCAAGACCCTGTCTCAAAAAAAAAAAATGAAATTAATTTACAAGCTTTTCTTTTTAAAAAAGAAAGAAAGGTTGATTCATCTAAAGTGTTAATAATATGAAAATAGCCAGGCATGGTGGCATGCACCTGTAATCTTAGCTACTCAGAAAGCTGTGGCAGGAGGATTGCTTGAGCCCAGGAGTTCAAGACTAGCCTGGGCAACATAGCAAGACCCTGTCTCTTAAAAAAAATGAAAATAAATTACATAATATAAATTGTATAATATAGATTATATACTTACATAACATATACTTGTTTTACATAATTATATAGATTATATATGGTTAGTGACAGAGAGGGAAAGATGAAGGGATGAAGGGATCATCTTTTTTTTTCCCAAGGCTTCCACGTGTGACTTGTAACTTGAGTAAATGGACAGATAGTCATTGCTATTTGCGGGGCATAGGAGATAGGGGAGTTCTGCCATCTCGTAAAGCTATGTCAGTAGACAGAACAATAGTATTGAGCACCTTTTATGTGCTATATACACATTAACACAAATATTTACCACATTTATAGATAAGTATTATTTTCACCATTTTATACATAAAGAATTAACTTTCTGAAGGTCTGATTTTCCTACTACACTAAAGCTTTCTAATGCCCAAGGCACTAGAAACATCTGTTATATAGTTTGGTTCCCTGAAACAGATATTCCAGAAGTAGAAAATTATGGCTTTATCTCAAAAGGGAAGGAATCAAGAAGCAGCCTAATTTTACGGTTTCTACAAAGAAACTAGCCCCCGTGCCATGCTTCAACCACGGTCCTGCCTCTTATCTCACATGTATTTCAGCCTTTCTAACAAGAATAGCAAACCTCTGGCTCAAACAAAGAAAACACAGCCCTTTAATCACCCCTGACTCTACCAAGATCAGGATTTTTTTTAACAGTTCCCTAAGTTTTTCCAACAAGATCCAACCAATTCAGGTTCCTTTCATTACCCCAATAAGCCCATTTCCAGCCCGCATGAAAACGTGCCAGAAACATACAGACCACAGAAATATCAAGTTTAAAATAATTTTGTGAGAGCCTTGCCTAACCGAGCGGCCGTCACAATGTGTGTATTTCAGCCGTGCACCCGTGAGACGCTATGAGCAGGGGCCAGATGGAGTTTCCAACTGACATTTCTCCCATTTGCATACCTGGTGATGGCGAGAGGGAGAAGCCCTTTTACCCATACTGGACTCAGTTTCCCCAGTGGCAAAATGGAGTTCTGTGAGTATGAGGAATTTATCTTAATATGTTTACAACTTGCTTCACAGTGACTTTGTAATAATTGGATAATCACAGGGTTTTTTTTATCAAAACCTTAGAAGTCATAATATTTGATCCTGTAAACTACTAATCATAAGATGCATTGGCCAAATGGTTATAAGGACACAAAAGATCATTTAGTCTTTAACTTTAAAATACTTCTCTAATTTTATATCTTTTCCACTAGAGGGTGCTTTGATTCTATGTGGTGTTACCTGGAAACGAGAAGACAGCCTTCCACTGATAGGTTTATTTTTTGAGCTCAGTAGAACTTAAGATAACTCACTTATATCTTCCTTTTTGTTTTTAAGGCTAGAATCACAACTCAAAATTATTCTCAAAATTACGACTTGCTAATGTCTGTGGTTCTGCCCGCAGTGATCCAGTGTAAGCAGTGGCTTCTGGCACCGTCCTGCTTTGCGCAAGTCATGCCCCTGGCTGTTCGGAAGGGGTCTGCTTGTCGCCCCGAGACGCTGGCTGCCCACCCTCCCTCCTACAGGGTGAGGCTCCACTGCCTCACTTATGTTGCAGCAGGGTCCCTGTGCAGACTGCTGCAGCTTTCTCTCACTCATTTTTTTTCTTTAAGTTCTATCAGGCCCCCTCCCACACTCCCTTCTTTGTACAATAGAACAATTCCTAGAAAGCTGTGTGGGAAAAATAAATTTCTAAAACTCTAGTTCTGTGTCCCCTTTGATTTGCATCACGAGTTCAGGACACTTTCCCAGTTGATCAGGCAGTAGTTTCCGAAGTCAGAAACTAAGCCCTTCCTATACAGCCCCCTTCACTCACACCCACTCCTCTCCGTGCCAGGCAGCTAATGATCTGTAAAATTCATGCATTCTCCAGGGAACCAATTAATTAAAGGAAAGAGTAAATTAATCCTTTTGTTAAAAATCAAGCTTGTGACTTTGGATTTACCAGCATAGGATGTTAACTCCGTGCGGCTCACTGCTAGGCATTCACACACCCCCTAAGCAGGCGTAGTGAGAACCTGTTAGGCACCAGCCAGAGTGCCAGGGCTCATTCTCCTCTGCTCAAATGTAACCTCCTAAAAGAGGCCTCCCCAATCACCCAACTGAAATAGCACCCTTTCTCACTTTCTCTTCCCATATCTTGATATATTTTTCTTCAAGCTTATCCCTGATTGCAATCAAATGTACTGTGTATGTGTCTGTCTCTTCCTCTAGAATGTAACTTCCATGCATTTAGTGTTTTGGAATCTCTGGACCTGGAAGCACCAGAACAGTGCCCAGGACATAATATGCACCCAATAAATAGGTGTTGGATGAATGAATCAATCACTGACAATATACTCGAAAAAGATTATAACCGACACTATCCCCCCTGTGGCCCCCTATCCAAATCACCTGCATCACATACCTGGACTCCAGCCATCCCACTTTCTCCTGTTGCTATTCTTGCCCTAACCCATTCCTCTATAGATACCGCAACCAGGATGATCTTTTAAAAATGTAAATCAAACTACATCATTTCCTCCTTATAACCCCCCAGTGGTGCCCCATTGAGAAATAAAATCCAAACTCCCTGCATGGCCTGCACGACTGGGCCCTGCCTGCCTCTCCAGTGACAGTGGAGCTCCAACCATCCTGGCCTTCTTTCTGCCCTCCTCACAGGCCAGGCTCTTAACCAAGGGCTTGTGTGACTTCCTTTCCTCTGCCTTGGGTGCTCTTTCCCCACCCCCACCCCCGCCTCAGCCCTGCATGACTGGCTCCTTTACATCATTACAGTCTCCGTTTCAGAGAATTTTATACAATTTTGTGCCCTACCACATTTTATTTTCCTCACAGCACTTACCACCATCTGAAATTATTTGTATATTTGTTTACATTTTCATTGTCTACTTCCATTCTTCCCACCACCACCTGCACATCTGCACAAATGCACGAGAAGAAAAGCTCCATGAGATCTGGGGCCTTCTCTGTCTGTTCACCACTGTGCACTTACTTGGTGCCTAGACCAGTTCCTGGCCCTTAGTAAGTGCTCAGTAAAGACACATTGACTGGATGAGATTATAGAGCATTGTGGGAACACGGTGGAAAGAGAGACAAACTCTGTTACTTTATTTTTCTAAGTCATAACATGAAAATATGTTTGATAACTTTGAGTCTCTGCTTAAAGGTGACTTTTCAATGAGGCCACTCCTGACACACCTATCTAAATTTGTTCTCCTTTTATTGTCTCTCATATTACTGTTCACTTTTCTTTAATTTTTATCATACTTTCCAATTATATATTGATTTGTGGAATCGTCTGTTTAACCTTTGTTTCCTCAAGTAAACCATGAGCATCAGAGAGTATCATGCCTTTTTGCTTATCACTGTCTCCCTGGGACTCAGTACCATGCCAGACACAAGGAAAATCCAATCATCTAGATGAATCAGTATTCACAGCACAGATTCCAAAAATCTTCCAAACAAGCAGGCAAGAAAGAAAATTGCATGTGTGCACTAGCACATGCATTTTAAAGCAGGAAACTCATGACATATTTTTAATGAAAAATTTAGATTTTCAAACCTCAGAATAGTAAACACATAATGCCAAAGTTCAGTAACTGTGAATGCAAAGAGTTGAATCATGATCTTGGTTCTGACATTGACCTTCCCTGTGACCTGAGGTCAGTTACTCAATTATACCGGGTCTCTGTTTAACCATCATCCCTCCAGCTGTAATGTGAGAATTAACAGGCTAATATTTGCATGATACGCAGAAGGAATTCTGCTACAAAGTCCTTAGGGAAAACAAGAGAACAAAATACAATTTTCAAGCCCCACATTCATGGGATTTCTTTAGCTTTATGGTGGCTAAAATGTATTTTTCATCTGCTGAAATATTCTGCTCGCTCCTCTCCCTCCCCACACCTGTGAGGGTGCGTCGCCTCAAGCCCAGGAACCCCGTGGTTCTCCCTGCACGGTCTCCCTCTCGCCTGTTCTCTCACTCCACAGCACCCATGAGGCCTGCTCCGTGCAGGCTGTGCTCGGTGCCAGGAGCACCACAGTGATGCTACCTCTGCTCTTTGACTAAGACGGTTATGTGGATGGTCACATCTACAACTTTAGCCCTGATGTCTTCGTCAGGCCTCGGTGTTGCCATTTACAACTGCTTGATGCACAGTTTCAGTTACATTTCCTAATAATGCCTCCAACTTAACATGTGTGAAATTAAGCAAGTCATTATTTCCTCCGCCCTCTTCTTGGCCATAGGACTACCATTTTCTCAGGCATCCAAGCTCAAAAACCTGCACTTATCTTTGTCTCCAACCTCTCCGTTAACCTCATGTATCCAATCACCAAGCAAGTTATTCATTTCTTCACGAACAATAATCACTTCCTGCCTCCTCCCTAGTGTATGTAGGCTCTTACCACTTTATACCAAGGCGACTGCAACTGCTTCATAACCGACATCTGTGGCCTCCCACCATGTTAAGTCTTTCTCCACATAAAAGATATGCCATTCCTAGAATGGACTAGAATGAACATTCTCACCTTTCAGCAGCCATCACGGGCTGCCCTCTACTCAAGGATAAAGACTAGACTTTTCATTCTGGTGTTCAAGGTCGTATAAAAACTGCCACCACCTACCATTTCAGGCACATCACCCTCCATACTACGATGGACCAATGGGCCCTCTGTTCCAGGCAGCTGGAAGAATTCATTGTTCCTGGAGGTCAGGGGCATGATCTCCACACCAGCCACACAGGCTCCATCCCTCCCCTGCCATTTGCTCAGTGGGAGCCTTTGGACATGTTACTTCTACTCTTTGTACTACCTGTTCCTCATTTCCTTTTTAAATGCAGATCACAAAGCTACCTGCCTTGAGGGGTAAGGATTAAATAAATCTTTCCTGTAAAGAGCTTGGCACAGTATTGAGCCTCGAGTGTTCACTAAGTATCAACCAGCACAATTATTTCTCCACGTGCCCACATCTGCTCCCTTCCTCACCATCCCTTTGATCCGAAATCCCTTTCCCTTTATCTACCTTTACTTGAATCTTAAAGAGTTTTCAAAGGCACAGCTCAAATTCAACTTCGGCTGTGAACTCCTGCCACTGTACATCGATTCCTTCACTCTCTCTCTGACATTTACTAATCTTACCACAGATTTGGTTTAAGCTTTAGCTTGTTTGTTACCTGTTCAAGGTACCTTCTTGATTTCAATTAGATTGTAAATTGCTAGAGGGCAACAGCTTTGTCAAAAATAGGATTAGAGTCTAAGCAAATCAGTGGTTAATAAATGTCTGATTGTTATGCTGAATTCAGTACTACTCATTCACACAAAATTTCTTTTGTCCAAGAATTTCACATGACATAACAAAAAAAAGGTGGGGGGAGGGAGACCTAAATCATTAGGAGACAGTATCCTTGCCCAGCAATCACTTATTTTACAAAACACCAAAATAAGAGTGTCATTTAGTTAGTTCAGGGTGTGGGTGGGGGATGTCAAATCAGTTCTGATCATAACTTGACAGGCAATTCAATTGAAAGAAAAGAAAGAGAAGCCTCAGCCAGAAAGACCTGCCAAGCAATACTCCAGCATGACATGAATCTCATCCCTATAAGGGAGTACAGAATAAATACACAAGTAGGTTAAGAAATTACCATGGCCAGGAACAGTGGCTCACACCTGTAATCCTAGCACTCTGGGAGGCCAAGGCAGGAGGATCACTTAAGCTCAAGAGTTCCAGATCAGCCTGAGCAAGAGTGAGACCCCTACTAAAAGTAGAAAAATTAGCCAGGAGTGATGGCACATGCCTGTAGTCCCAGCTACTCAGGAGGCTGAGGCAGGAGGATCGCTTGAGCCCAGGAGTTTGAGGTTGCAGTGAGCTATGATGATGCCACTGCACTCTAGCCAGGGCAACAGAGAGAGAGATTCTGTCTCAAAAAAAAAACAAGAAAGAAATTACCTATTAAATGCTCGCCACATTCCCACATAATAGGTATTTAATACACGTTTACTGAATTAACAAATAATGAATGAATGACAGATGGAAAATATTCTGATGGGGAACTAAACATTTGGAACAATTCTCAGTCTTTTAGAGGATTATATCTAAGGATTGCCATTTTCTTACCAAAACTTCCCTTTTAGTGTTTGTCAGAGATAGGAAACAAGACTGGACAGACCATTGATGTGACCTAATATAGTGGTTCTTATAAGAACTATATAATACATAAAACTATAGTTTTATAGCCCAGATTTTAAATGTGATATAAATTATGTCGGGTGTCCATATAAGGAAAAACATTTTGAAGTCTACTTTCTAAAAATGTTAGCTCTCTTTTAGTACCTTCATTGTAATATTAAAGTTCTAGTGTTATTTCACATAATTGCTTATATACCACAAGGCAGCTAAGTTTTATGTCTTTGAACTTAATTGAAACCCAAAGGACAGTCTCTCTGTATCAGATAAAAATATAGAACATTAATGAGGAAAGCATCTGATACTTACACTCCCTTTAGACTTTCTGGATCCTACAATAGGAGGTAGTGAAGAAGCTTTCTGACTGTGAAAACAAATTGTAATTTAGAAATTTGAACATTATTTACAAATAATATATAATGCAAGATAATTGTCATACCAACTTGTCATCTCAGCCTAGAAGTCAACTATTTACTGACATCTGTGTTTCACAAAAGGTACCATGTACTTTTTCAATTTCACAAAGACTACCCCACAAAATTTCCAAATTCCACTCCAAAAGATTTTTAATGTTTCTCACTATTTTAATCAATACTTACTTGTAGTACCACTCTAATTTTTGTAACATTTTTATTCAAATCCCAAAGTTTCCTATTTTCATTTTTAAAAAAAATCATTTCCCAATCTGAGTAATGATTTTGACAGATTGAGTTAAAAACAATAAATTTCCATGGTTTTTATTATGTCTACCCCTCGTAGGAAAGCAGAATGGTAAAACAGTGGCATTCACATTCAGGAAGTTTTTCAACCAGTCATTATCACCAAAGAATAAAAAGTTCTTTTAGACTATCAGAATAAGTTGTTTCACCAATGTCTGTATTTTTAGGGAAAGACTTGTCTTGAAACCCAACTGAAACTCTCCAAAAATAGGAGGACACATATTGTATATAAAGGTAAATTTTACTAATTTATATGAGAAAAGCCAACGTGAGTTACAGTTTTCTTATTATAATCAAGTACACACTATAGCTCACAGCAGGTTAATGCAGCGTTGCTTAGCAGAGATTGCTAAAGGATTTGATTTCATGGATGGGTAAGGATGTTTAGCAGTAAGTCAGCTGGCAAATAATTCTAAAGTGCTAGAAAACCACGTGCTCTTGCACAGTTCAAACATCACCCCTGAAATTCCATTTCATCTATTACTCATTTAGAAACTCTCGGCCAGCCTCTCCATCAAGCTACACGATTTATGAATTAATGAAAAACACCTTGGTGACTTTCTGCTTTAACTCTGCAGAGGACAACCACAAAAAGTCAGTTTCCAACAGCAAAGTGGTCACAGAATCTCTGTGAAAAGCAACAGAGATGGCCCCACAGGCACCATGAGCAAACCAAGAGGTCCCGCATCTGAACCACAGCTCTTCGTGACTGTCTGGGCAGTGCATCTTCTTTGCTGAAATAAAGCATCTTGAGCAAATACATGGCACTTCATAGAGAAAAACTGCTCGCAGTGCATCCTGTGTAATTAACAGTATAATCCTTAAAATCTTTCGTGTATTAACTGCACATGCAGCCTCGCTACTTATTTGCATAAGTGAGATTATATTGTTTTTCTATTTTACAGTTATTATTAAAAGGGCTGTAAAATATTACAGTTTTTTTTTTAACACCCTTGGATATTTCTATCCAAACCAACTGAAAAATTATTTGGTCTAGCAATTGCTAAGACACTAAAACTTCTAATAATATTTGCTATGGAAAAGCTCATTGTCCTGTATATTCTTCACAAGAATAAATGTTTGTATTTACTGTTAAGTTTGGTGCATGGTAAAAAAGAAAATACTATGTAGTCTTTCATAAATTCCCCCAAATTATATTTTTGTGCAATAACTCTCAATCTCCTGTCATGGCAATAAAAACAAGATCAATACACATCATATGTGCTTTCCATTCTAAGTGATAAATAAGATTATCAATTACATAAAATACAGTGGTGGTCAGCGAAAGACCCAACAGGATTTTAAGTGATAACTAAAGCATGAAAAGTGAGTAAATAAGGATGAAGACTTACCCAAAAGGCCTTCTCATTGTTGACTTGTCAAAAAGTAATTCACTATAAGGCAATTTCTTAAACTTATCTCTGCCGACAGCCACATAAAACTGCCCGTTCTCCAACTCTGCTCCACTCTCAACAAGTTTTCCTTCTAAAGTATAAAGTCTGTGAAAATATGAATGCCAACATATTTTAAAAATTAGAATTTTAACAAGCATTTAAAGAACTGCTTAAAACTACAAAGTAAATACAAACAGTCTGTTCTTAATTTGGCTCATTCGTTACTATTCTCATTTCTTGAATTATAAATGCCTCAAAGTCATTAGATTCCACTAAATGCCACTGTCATATGGGAGATACTAAGACTATCTGGCTGTACAGGGTTTCCTCCCAATGGGCCTGATGATATAGCGTAAAGATCCGCTGTTTGTTGCTGCTAAAGTGAGATTTTAGAGGGAAAAAGTAACTGTGCAGAACATGGCGCTTTAAATAAACCTCAGCTTCCACTGAAGATTGATTCTTCTATGTACATTCTGTTAGTACTTTTTGTTTGTTTTATTTTAATAGAATTAGGGTACACAAGTGGAATTCCGTTACATGTATACATTGTACAGTGGTGAAGTCTGGGTGTGAGTGCTTTTAAATTTATTTTCTTAGTGTATTTGTCAGGCTGACGAGCTGCTGACCACACTCTGTGTAAGAACAGCCCTCAGCCAAAGTAGTACACCCCAATGCACACAGAACTGGGTCAGGGAAAAATGGGGTGAGAGGGCAGGAGGTAAAAAACGCATTGCCAGTATTAATGATGCAGAACCGCATAGCATTCGTGCTTCTGTCTTTTTTTTTCCGTCCCTCCGAAGCAAGAGAGTGAACAGTATATCTTCCCAGAATCGAGGGGTTTCACAAGAACCTTCCTTTACTGTAAAACTGCTGCTACAAACTACAATTAATATGTTACTCATTAAAAGAACAGTGATGATTTTACTAGATGATTTAGTGTTCAAAGAATTTTTTTTTTAAAGAACAGGAAAAAAACAGACTATTAGAAAATCAAACCAGAAAGTACGTATTTTTGAAGGTTATAAACAAGAGTTAGTAACTGGAAGGATTTCAAGATCATCAAAAAAATGTCTCAGTCTTCGTATTATAATAAAGGTTAGTGACATTTGCAAAGGCAAAGAAAAAAAAAATCCATTGACCTGTGGGCTTGTTTACTGATTATGTAAATGGCCATATCATATGGCGCCATGAAGTACAATGAAAATAGCCACCACAATTCCTGAAATGCATTTGGTTTCAGTTAGAAGACAGTTACTAAATTCTCTTTCTTTATAACATTGTACTTCTACAAGTCTAAATATCAACATTTACCCCAGATTTCTGTTTTTTTCTGCCTTGATCTAGACCAGGGTTTCTGAACAGCAGCACCATTGATATTTTGGACCAGATAATTCCTTGTTGGAGAGGTGGGGAGGCTGCCCGGCACACCGTAAGGTGTTTAGCTGCACCCTTGGCCTCTACCCACTAGATGGTAGTAATGGCCACCCCTCTCCCCAGTTGTGACTACCAAAAATGGCTCCAGGCTGCCAAATGTCCCCAAGGGGCAAAATCACACCTGGTTGAGAACCACTGGCCTAGACTCAGACATTCTTCTTTCATTTTCTTTCAAAATAGTTAGATCTGAATCAGGAGTTAACTTTCACAGCTAGAAATTAAAAAGCAGCACAGCTGTGGACTCTAGAAACAGCCAGGATTTGACTAGTTTCTTCTGCAGGTGGATAAAGGGTACTGAATAAATTCTAACCAATGATTGTAGCCTCTTTTAATATAACTCTTGTTGATATACTTTCTTCTTTTGCTACAAATACAAGAGACATGGTCAAATACATTTTTATGGGATTTTTTTATATGTAAATATACTGATGCATAGGAAGGGTCCAACCATAAGACTTACTAATGTTCTGTTAAGCAGATATGTCCCATGTGAGCAGCAACCAAAACTCGTTTATATCTGGCATTACATTAAGAATCAAGTTTCTGTAAGTATTCAAGTGTTTGAGTGACATGACCAAATTTTCATTTCTATATTTGTACTTCCATATATTTATTTCTATGTGTGAATTTATTCATATTAATACATGTATGAATAGGTAATCTGGGCATAAAATTATCTGTATATATCTTTGTGTGCTTTATATTATTTATTGGGTGGGTTTACATTTATGTGTAAGTCAAAAGTCAAGCTATACATCTAAAACAAATTATATAATTATTCAAATCTGACTTAATTTCTGACACCAAATTAAAATCCAGAAAAATCAAAGGTTTAAATAAAATTAAAAAGTACAAAGTAAAAACATGGGAGAATATTTTTATAATCTTGGATTGAGGAAGATCTAAGCTACTCGTAAAACTTAATGATCATAAAGAAAGATTGAAAATTTGCATCAAAATTCAAGAGTTTTGTATGTAAAGAAAATGCAAACTGGAAACATACTTAAACCTCACATCAGAAAAGGCCAATTTCCCCAATATGTAAAGAGTGCCTATAAATCAATAAGACAAATGTGCAAAGGCCATGAGATAGTTCATATATGATGAAACATAAATATATGGCATTTATTTAGGGAGCAGCTTAGTAGTTAAGAGCATGGGCTCTGAAGCCAGACTACCTCCTAGGCTTGAATCCCAGTCCTGACACTCAGAATTGCATAACCCCTGGGCAAGTAACTTTCCCCTTCGTGTGTCACATATCATGTCTATCAAAAGAGAATAATAACACTACTTACTTTATAGGGGCCCTGAGTGAATTAAATAAAAACTATAAAGCACTCAGAATAATGACTGGCACATAAGACATAATCAATAGATGTTATATATCACATAAATAAAAAAATCAAGAAAGAATGAAATACTATTATTAACATGAATGCAAAGACAAAAGGTCATGTTAGCTTTACAATATAGATAGAAGCATGAAAACAGGCCCTCTCATGAACTTTTGGTGAGAGTTTAAATTAATGTAAACTCTTTGGAAGACAACTGGCAGTATCTACCAAAATTTCAAATGCATTTGCCACTTAACACAGCAATTCAACTTCTAGAATTCAGTCCCCTGATAAACTCTGCTTATATACAAAGACATGCATGTAACAGCAAAAGATAGGAAATGACCTAAATTTCCATCAAAAGGAGACTGTTAAAATAAATTAGGATATACCCATAAAATGGAATACTTTATAGTCATTAAAAAAATAAAATAGACTTATTTATGCTGGCAAGAATAATCTCTAATGTTTGTTACAGGAAGAAAGCAAGGGGTGTGTGTGCGTATTTATTTATTTATACATGTGTACGTGTTCCCATTTATGTTTCTTAAAAAATGAAAGACATATGATATGTGTTTGCATGTGCACAGAATATTTCTGGAATGATGCAGAAAAGTAGTAGGGAAAGGGATGGGGGATGCCTAAGGTGGGAGAAATATTTTTTATTTATACTGTATTCGGATTCTTTTTGCCACATGTAAAGTATTACTTTCAATTAAAACACCTAATTATATTTAAAATCTCAATGGCTATGAAACTATATTAATATATGTAAATACATATACATTAATCTGCATAGACATTAAATTGAAAGACATAATATTCAATCCTTTGATAACTTATTTTATCGTGTGTGTTTATATATATATGAAACATAAGAACCTGAAAGGAAGAGTGTATTCTACCACGACAGTGTATCAGAGAGACTGGGGTAAAGGTAGGTATCTAGCAGAAAACTCTTGATTGGATTTCACATATTTGTGTGTGTGTGTGTGTACACGCATATACACTCTTAATATGTCGTGCGCATGTATTATTTGTAACTCTCCTACCTAAAGTAAAATAAATAAGTCAGCTTCTTTCAAGGGATAATTTCATAGGCTTCACATTTTAATGCCATTATTTCAATCTTCACTTGAGTTACAGAACCTGAAAAATATGCTTTTGATTTCTTACATTTAGACAATGCCACTAAATTGTCCTCTCTGACTGGCCTCCTCCTTAAACCCACTACACACTTCCTGGTATTTGATTTTTTACCCTAGCCAAATAGTTTGGACAATCAAATAATCATAAATATCTATCTCCTGGGGGTGAGGGGAAGGACAATTCATTGAGAGGCTGACTCACTCAAAAAACAGTCCTTTTCAACTAAAGCAACGTTGATGTTTGCCTATTTAAACCAAAAGAATAAAAATAGTTAATATTTGCTGGTGTGCTACTGTATGCCAATGACTATTTTAAGCTCTTTATGTGGATTACCTTCTTCCTTAAAACAATCCTATGAGGTAAGTACTATTATATATCCATTCTACAGATAAAGAAATGGAGGCATACAAAGCCTAAGCAGTGAGCCAAAATTCAAATGTAGAGACCAGTGACTCCGGAGCCTCTCGGGAATGTCTCCAACAACTCCAGAACCCACCCGCTCGCAGGAAGCTCGCTTTGCCATACCTGTGGACAGCCCCGCTCCTCAGAGTTATTTTTTCCGTGACCATCTGCAGTACATGATCCCACTGAGTCAAGGCTTTTCTGGGGATGAGGAGGCGAGAAGCCGGGTTTATGAGGTCTCCATTTGCAATCAAGCTGGAAAAAAAGGAGCCAAACCATTTGAAACTGTTATGTCTTTAAAACTACACAACAAATTCCACACACAGCGGAAACCATCAAGCCGATTTTAACTTGAAATGCAAGGGGTCCAACTTACAAGATAGTGCAGGGTTCCTGAAGCGATTTTCTAAAGCGAGCTGACACATTGATCTTGCTGTGGCTTACTGGTTTCACCTTTAAAAGCAAAGAAAAAAATATAAACCACTAAGCTTATATTAGCCTTTTTTTACCCTGTGAAGAAAATCTACAGGTTTCCAGGGAACAAGCTGAGACTGGCTGTGCCTTTGTAAAAACCCTTGCTTTTCTCCTACTTGTATAAACACTCTGAGCTCACCTCTGTCAGTATTATATGCCCGTAACAAAGCTCTCAAGAAAAGAAAAATTCCCCTTAAGCCTTGAGCATACTGCTCATGATCTGTACCCAAAACAGAAACTGTGGACTATTATAAAAATTTTGAGGCAGTTTGTAAACAAGGCTTTCTGAAAAACAACAATAAAATAATCCTATAAAATTCCCAGCTCTAAAGCGTCTTTGCCTGCGGCTCAGCAAACTGCGTTTTGTCATCTCTCCTTTCCTACTCTCATTGCACTTGCTTTCCGATCCCATGACCCCCACCAGGCACCTGACCCCACCCTGTCTTCTTAAGACTGACCTCGTCCACTTGTTCAAGGCCTCACTTCCTCCCTGTCCATCAGGCACACTCACACCAGCACCCTCGGTTTCCGCAGCCCTTGCTTCTGGTAGGTCTGCTCACCTTCCCCTCTCCTTTCGTTTCCAGGGTCCAGGCTGTTGTTGGAACTACACACAGTCGCATCGGGAACCTTCACCTAAGACTGGATTTGGGCATCAGGTGGCCCTCAGTACTGCTCAGCCAGCCCTTCACTCTCCCCCAATCAATTCTTTTTTCCATTTCCTACAACGGAGGGTCAAAATCGTTGCCTCTAATGCTAAGCACTAAAGCCCCACTCCAGGCACACACACAGACTCTCAGCAAATCATTTGGTCGGCGTCCAAACTTCAAGAAAATAAAAGCCAATAGGCACGAAACCCCTCAACCTTCCTCCCCTCCACAACCCACCTCGTCCGCATCTTCACCACTTCTTTCCTGCCTGTCTCAGATCTGTGTCCCTTTACAAAGCTAGTCCGCCATCTTGGTTTTGTCCCCTGCTGTCTCTACTTGTTCCACCTCCCTCCACCTCCATCTAGTGTCTTCAATTTCTCCCTTGACCCGGCCCTCTCGAGTACATCCTCCTCCATCTCTCTATTATTCATATTCCTACTTCCTACAGCTCTATTCTATCTTCAGTCTTCTGCCATCTGGTTTTCACCTTTAGCACTGGAAGGTAAAGCCTGGCTCTTAAGTACGGCTGGCAAGAACCCCAAGGACCGAGCACTGCTGACTTGCTGCCCTCATCTCCCAACACTCCTTCCACCCAGACCCCGGTGATGCACTGCCGTGGAACCAGCTACTCCCTCCATTCCCAAAACACCCCGGCATCCCCTCCTTGCCTTTGCTCTCCATGCCCCTCTTCCTAAAAGGCCCTCCCCACTTCCGTACCTGCTGGAATTCAAGGCCCAGCTCGGTTATCACCAATCCTTCCCTGCTCATTCTTCTTCAGCTTTCTGTCTCAAACTGCCACTGCCACTACAGTATTGAGGAGAGCACTTTGGTTTTTAGAGTTCTTTCCCCATGATTTGAAAGGAAAATGTATAAGTAAATGGAACTGATTTAAAAAAAAAAAAAGCTAACATTTATTGTACAATATTTTGTGGCAGGCACTATACTAAGTAATTTGCATGCTTTATATATCTTTTAATCATCAAAACAATGCCCTGAAGTATCATCATTATAGCCCCATTCTACATGATGAAACTAGAGCTTAAATAATTAATTTGCCTAAAATCACACATAATAAGCAGCAGAGTTTTTAGTGAATCTATACCAATGAACCTCTAACTATTTGCTATGCACTCTGCTGGTTATTTTAGAAACCAAATATTAGCTCTAAATCATGTATGGAACTCTCTCCTCTATAAAATTATACCATCTTTGAGAGAAACAAGAAGGCAGAATTTTTCTGTGAATGTCCAGTGCCTAAAACAACGCTTGGCAATGCCTACTAGTTGCACAATAAATGCTTATTGAAATTTAAAAGATACTCCAATTTAGAGTAAAATTTATGTATTTATTTATTTATTTTTTATTTAATTTTTTTTTTTCTTTTGAGAAAGAGTCTCACTCTATCACCCCAGCTAGAGCGTGGTGGTGTCATCATAGCTCACCGCAACCTCAAACTCCTGGGCTCAAGTGATCCTCTTGCCTCAGCCTCCCGAGTAGCTAAGACTATAGGTGCTCACCACGACACCTGGATAATTTTCTATATTTTATAGAGACGGGGTCTTGCTCTTGCTCAGGCTGGTCTCAAACTGCTTAGCTCAAGCAATCCTCTCACCTTGGCCTGCCAGAGTGCTAGGATTACAGGCATGAGCCACCGCACGTGGCCTAGAGTAAAATTTTAAAAATGTAATCAAAATAACTTTTACCATTTTAAACCCACAGGTTCTCGATCTTAAACTGACATTTATAATGACGTTGACATTTTAAAAAATGTTTAGCAGGTGATGTGTATGCCTGGACAAAATTCAACTGATTAAAAGGGGCATACAGTAAACAGGAAGTGTCGTTCCCACTCCTGTTCCCTAACCACCAAGCTGCAACCAGAGTTAGCAATATTCTTCAAAGACAGTCTCTCTACATATGTGTATTATCTCATATAGATATCATATGCATATAATTTTTAAACACAACTGAAAGCCTGCTTCAGCACCTTGCTTTTTTTAAATTTAATAATGTATCCTGGACAGTGTTTCAAATTGGTACTTAGAGTGAGGGTTGCTTCATGTTTTATACCAGCTGTCTATATTCCATATCAGGAAAAGTGCCGTAATTTGTTTAACCTGTCCCTAAATGGCCCTTTTGATTGTTTCCCAACGTTTGCTATTGCAAATAGTGCCATGATGGATCTCCTTGCAAATACATATTTGCATCAATATGTAAATATATCTGCAGAATGAATTATTAGAATTGGGAATTTGCTGAAACAAAGGGTAAGCAATTTTTTTAGTTTAACAGAATTTATTGTAAGCTTATTCTTGATCAATCCCAGAAGTCCCTTGGTTTATTTAGTTCATAGTATGGCATAAGAAAATAGATTTGACATACAAGGAATGCAGTTTTGCGGCCAGGGCTGTGCTTCACAATGTCCTTGGATGACTGAAAATCCCTCTTGCAGCATGCTTTACTTACTCTTAAGTCTTGGAATGATTTGACTGCAAATGAGTTTTTACCTATGTGAAGGAAGGGCTTTTTTTGATTCTGCGCCTCTACTGACAGTTTCTTCCTCTCAAAATCCTCCCCACCTCTTAAACATAACTATACTGCCTCCCTGACCGCTGGCCTGAAAGCTGCTGCCCACATCCCTTGTTCTCTATTGCCCCTCCCTGCCTCATTTTGTTTTTTCTCCTAGCATCTATCACCATCTGACATATTGTGTGTGTATATATATATATATATATATATATGTGTGTGTGTGTGTTTTTTTTTTTTTTTTTTTTTTTGAGACAGAGTCTCACTGTGTTGCCCAGGCTAGAGTGCCGTGGCGTCATCCTAGCTCACAGCAACCTCAAACTCCTGGGCTCAAGAAATCCTTCTGCCTCAGCCTCCCGAGTACCTGGGACTATAGACATGCGCCACCATGCCCAGCTAATTTTTTCTATATATTTTTAGTTGTCCGATTAATTTCTTTCTATTTTTTTTTAGTAGAGATGGGGTCTCGCTCTTGCTCAGGCTAGTTTCGAACTCCTGAGCTCAAACAATCCGCCCTCCTCAGCCTCCCAGAGTGCTAGGATTGCAGGCGTGAGCCACCGCGCCCGGCCCATATTATATATTTTATTTATTTGGTTTTTAATTGCCTGTTCCTGCTGTTACTTTTTAGTTAACCTCTATATCACCTAGCAATGCACTAAGTACATGCTTCACACTCCAATGCTATTGTTACAATGTGTATCCGCCTTAGCATACCCACTTCAATGGTTCAAAAACCTTGTGGAATGGTTGAATTAAAGGTGAAGGTAAATAAATTATATAAACAAATAACTTTTACAATCTTGTTGAGTTGTCTAAGTTATGCTATTTTGCTTTAGATCATAGATAGCTATAAACAGTATACAGAAATTCATAAAAACATATGATTGTTAAAATAATTATATAATTTTATTTTGAGTATATACATTGTTGCTTGAATTAAATCAAACCATCTGTTTTGAATAATAGTTGTTTTCTTCATTCAGCACAGAAAAAATATTCCCCAAATGTTCATGATTAATCATGAATCGAAGACGAATCTTAAATATGTATTTCTTTAAGTTACTATAATTAAAATAACTAAATTATTATTTTCAGATATGCTAATAAAATAATCCGAAAAACTACTTGAAGTATTAAGATATACCTAAATTTAAAAAAAAAAAAAAAGTAAGACCGTCATATAAAACGATTAGCACTTTTTGAAAAAAAAATACCAGGTTTCATTTAAAATACATTTTTCTAATTGGCATTTTAAATAACTTAAGTGTGTGTGTAACTTAAATCACACACACACAAAAATTAAACCGAATCAACTGCATATAAGGGGAGCTTTTCCAGAGCCCTAAACAGGGATGAAGCTTTGGTCAATTGGTGGTAATCTAGAGACAGTATGGCTTTTGATAATGGAAAATACAATAATAAATTACAATTTATTTTAATTTTATCAATTTTCTTATTAGCCCATCCACTTTCCCTTACCCTTTGAAAATAAGCAGTATTTCAAGTACGAGACTAATGTTAAGTGTCAACACACCTAGTTATGAAGGGAAAGACCCCTAGGGATGGAGTATGAGGTACTCTCACTCAGACCCCCATGTACCCAGGGATGGGTCTCACAAGGGAGCAGGCTGACCAGTGTTAATTGTGCAATCTGTTAATGAAACCAAATCAAATGAAAAGGTTTCAATGCAAAAGTCAAACTTTCGTTTTGGACCCAGCAGAGTTAATGCTCCCAGATGGCTTCGTCATTTGGTGAGGGAATCACCACCAAGTAACAGTAAGACATGCTGATGACTGACCTCTTGCCTTGATTCTGCACTGGGTTCAACACAGTCTTGGAAAATCCAGTTTATTAGGATGTTGAGAAGCAGGTTAGCCTCATGTATTAGACAGAGGGGTCATTCTGGAGACAGGCTAAAGACGCTGGCAGAACCCTCACTTCTACCCTCTGAGTGGAGATTAGACAGATAGACAGACAGACTAAATTATTCTTGGAAGTATTTCCAAAGTCAAACGTGGCAAAAGTGACTTAACCCTGCTCACCCTGTAAGAATGGGGTGAACCATGAACCTAGTCCAGTCTTTGGATACAAATCACACGCTCTTTCCAATATATCACTCTGTCTCTGATATCTTATTTAGACTGTGTTTATGTCACAGATGGTTATACAAAAATAAAATGCTTCATGTGAACCTGTAAGTCTAAGTAAGTAGTGTAAGTTCACAAATCCACATGACACTTAAGGCCAATATCACAGCTGGGTTGACATCCAAGGTAAAATCTGTATGAATCTGTCTGCTATGAAATATAAACTCACCAAAACTAAAATTGGTGCTTTAAAAATACATATTTAGAACAACAAGATCAAGGTTGATAAACTGAGTAACTTACAAAAGGTCTGAAATTCTGAATTCTGACATTGATTGCCTTAAACTTTGTACATGAATCAATTCAATACACCATACCTAAATTTCTTGACCTGTAAAAATGGAATAATTCTGCTTAACTAGTCCAAAGGGATGCTCCATGAACTAATTAATGAAGTGGCAATATCATTCCCTAGGGCTGTTACACTGAATGCTTTGGAGCAGTAGTCCCCAAACGTTTTGGCACCAGGGACCAGTTTCATGGAAGACAATTTTTCCACGGACATTGGTGGGGGGGGGGGATGGTTTGGGATGATTTAAGCGCATTACATTTATTGTGCAGTCAGACCTCTCTGCTAATGATAATCTTTATTTGCAGTGACTCTCCAGCGCTAGCATCACTGCCTCAGCTCCACCTCAGATCATCAGGCATTAGATTCTCACAAGGAGTGAGCAACCTAGATCCCTGGCATGCACAGTTTATAATAGGGTCCATGCTCCTATGAGAATCTAATGCTGTGGCTGATCTGACAGGAGGTGGGAGCTTATGCTGTGATGCCAGCAATGGGGAGCGGCTATAAATACTGATGAAGCTTCGATGGTTCTCCCACTGCTCACCTCCTGCTGTGTGGCCCGGTTCCTAACAGGCTACTGACCAGCACTGGTCCACAGCCCCAGGGGTTGGGGACCGCAGCTTTGGAGAATCCATCTGCCTCAAATCTCAGCACTCACTTCTTGAAACCCTGGGCCAAGAAAACCAAACTGAGTCTAAAGATGTGGGGAAACAAGGTTATTATACATCACAAGAATCTAATGACCACTGACCTCTTGTAATAACTGATTATACAATTTAAAAGCTCAATTTTTAACAGCTTTTAAAAAAATATATCAGAATTTTGTGACTGTCCATGAGATAGATTTATCCATTTAGGGAAAAAGATGTACTGAAGTTACTTATTTGCAAAACATAGGCCAACCTAAACAAAGAGGCTTCAATTCTATTTCCTTATTGTATGAATTCAAGAAAACACTAGTTCTCAAAATGATGATCTTTGTTGCCACTTAAAAAACACAGCATCAAAGAGCAAAGACCTTTACAAAATATTTAATCAATTTTCATCACTTTTTGATAAATGAGAAGGGCCAAACATTTTTGAAAGACACTAGAGTAAAAAATAATGTAAATAAGAGTCAACATACCAGACACATTCAAACAATAGATTGTTCTAAAGAGATTTTTTTAACTAACCATTCATTTTTTTCCAATATCACAATTTTTTAAATTGAAGAAAGATTGGCTAAGATGCCTAATGAGTAGCAATGGTGCGATCTACCAGACTGAGCATGCCTGTTTTCCATGGTACCTCTCACAGCTGACAGTGGAGAGTGCCTCTAACAAAAGATATTTCATGGTGGAATATTTCCTAAACTTTAAGGAATGAAGTCATTTATCATGGTAATACTCCAGATGCATGGACTGAAAGACACATTTGAAAAAGAAAGAGTTGAGGACAACAATGTTTTCAAAAGAATAGTGGTCTCACTAAAAGATAACTAAGAGGTAGTTCCACTTCTGGTTAGGAAGTAGATTGTGGGAGACGGTTACTTTCACCCTAACAATAAAACTAAGAAATAAGCTAAATATCACAGTTTTCAGAAACCCATTAAAGAGCTTAGGATGCAAAGAAGTGTAGGTTCATTCCAGAGAGGAATGAACCCTTTGTGAGTGAGAAGAAATCTGCAGCTGCTTTCCTCCCTCAGGGCATAGAAGGCAGAGGAACAAACCTTCGTAAACAGTCAGCCCGTGTTAGTCAGCAAGACAGAGAAGACCCAGATGTACAGAAAGTCTTTACCACCCATGAAGTCTTCCCCATGGGGTATTCTTCAAGTGCACAGAAGTGTAGCAAAAGCTAAGAGCAGGGCAAAAGAACAGAGAAAGAAATCCCATGGTGTGGAAAACTTCAAGTGGGGCCAGATAACAGAAAGACTCTTCAGTGGTGTAAACAGCTAACAGCTGGACTGAACTGTGGAGAGAGATTTCTAAATCTCACCAATATTAACCTCAAGTTCTGTTGGAGAAAAAGCAAGCCCTGATTTTGTTAGGTAGACAGCTAGGGATCTCTGCTTCCTGGGGACAAGGTAGGTGACTGCCATACTGGGGGAGGAAGGAACACCCCATGAATCTGCCAATCAGAACTTAGCGCCAACTGCAAAAGAATGCAGAGAACTCTAGTCCACAGGCCAAGCAGCATAGGAACAATGGAGTCTGGAGAGTGACCTAGAACAATGGGCTTTCAGAAAGGCTCATGGGAGATGCCCACGCGCTATAAGACTCAGGTCAGGTCCCAACTGTCCCATCAAAGTTGTTCCATGGTGATGTCTGAGCCACAAGGAGGTCCAATCGGGACACTATAAAACAAGACCCAGACCATAATCAAGGTCTCTTTTGCTATGACAAGGGGTTCATTCGTGATCTGTGGAGTATGTATCTTGCTGTGTAAACCTGTATCTTGCTTTTGCTCTTGCTCCCCCTCAATAAATTTCTCCTGTGCTTGCCTTACTCAGGCGTGTCTGGTCATTCTTTGGTCAAGAGCACACCAAGAACCAAGAATACAGAGCAAGACTGCCATACCTGACAATCCTCTAAGAGTCTGAAACCAGTGGTAAACTGAAACTAACTAAAGCTGCAAACCCAGCCTATATCCAGCTCAACTATGGATCATACTGTGTGATAGCCCCTTTCCCTAACAGCCTGACAGAGGAGGAGGGGGACTTTGGAAGGCGGCAGCAAATATTGTCCACTTTCTATTTCTACAAATTTTATACAAAATTTCATACAAAATGACCAGTATAAAACAAAAGCTGCAAAACATGCAAATAAAGGGGAAAATAGAAACCATTATCAAGGGAAATAAACAAAGTCAAACCCAGAGATGATTGAGAATATATCGTGTCCAGAACTATATCAAACATTTTCCACATGGTACTTTAATTTTTCACAATATCTTCCTAAGGCAGTTACTTTCAAACAAATTTACAATTGTAAAACACATCAGAATTTGCAACATGCTTGCATTTATATTCACACTTCTTCCTCAAAATAACCTTATGAGTTGGGATTATTCTAACTGCATAGATGCGAAAAGATGAGCCTCTCCACCTCTCAAGGTCACACAATAAGCAAAGAAGCAGTCACATGAATCCACTTCTAATTTCCAACCCAGGGCTCCTCCTGCTATGCCTTGCAGCCTGCTAATGATGCTCAAGACAGAAACTGGCCACTAGCAGACACATATTTGTTCCCACTTAAATAAGATCTTTCTTGAATTACATGTAACTGAATATATGCAACTATTTATATACACTGGCACATCTAGATCACTTTTATTCGGTGGTCCCAATACCTTCTCAAATCCACTCAAGTTTCTTCCCCCTCGGCTACTACCTGTCAAATATTCTTTACATGATTCTTTACATACATATATATATATACACACACACATATATATTCTAAGTATTCTTATAGATATGTGACTCTATCAGTATAATTTATGTACAACCCCAGTGGAATGAAAATTGAAATTTGTTAACCCCCCCAAAACTGCTATAAATTCCAGTCTCCAGGCATGGCAGCAAAATCAGGCCAGCCAATGAAATATATTTTTTTTATTTCAGCATATTATGGGGGTACAGTTGTTTAGGTTACGTATGCTGCCCTTAGCCCCCCTCCCCCACCCCCGAGTCCGAGTTTCAAGCATGTCCATCTCTCGGATGGTGCACAGCCAATGAAATATTTTGGAAAGAATATTTTCATCAGCATTGTTAAATAACTTTCAAAAATTCAAACCATTCTAACCAGTGAGAACCTAGTTATAGAAGATATCTCTAATTATAATGAACAAGCTGTTTAGAACATTCCCAGAAGGGTCCAATTAGTTCCTATAAGCTGATGAAACCACTCATCTCTACCCAGGTCCTGTACTGGTCCCATGTTTTTGTACCCAGTCCAGGAGCTGATTCCCAGAGGAAGATTAGGGTTCATTTGTCAAGTATGGATTATCATTTCTTATTCAGAGGGTTATTTTCCTGACAATAATGAACACCGTAGCATCAGCTTGCATGTTTTCTTTTTGAACCATTTTCTAAATGAATGCCTCCATTCATTGAAGCAGGAATATAATTCAAAACAAATTAACAAACAAACAAATGGTATGGTTATTTAAAATATAGCAAGGTAAAAGATTTTTTTGCCCAAAAGTGACCCAAAAGGTAAGACACCCATTATAATTAATTCCTTCCTTGGAAAACTCTTAATTATAAGCTTTTATAAATGTTCACTTTGCTTAGTCTTTTCAGCAAATTTTGATCCATCAAATCAATTTCCCAACATATCACAAATTTTTAAGCTACTGACATTCTGGTTTAATTTTCTCTTTACTGCATTCTGTGGAATATTTTAAAAGGTCAGATAATCCAAAGCAGTCTGAATACATAATGTTAAACCTCAAGTTTATTAACTTCATTCTAAAAATAATTATTTGCATTGGGCCCTTTATCTTACAGGAAAACTAAACAGTACTTGAATACTTGTTAAGGCATTCATAGGTAAGTGTGCATGGGCTTCCCTAATGCCGTGCTGCAGAGAATAATATGACCCCCATAAAGTTAAAAAATAACTGATTAACCCAAGAGAACTCTCAGGAGAAGTTACGGGAACTGCCACTAACTAAAAAAAAAAAGTTGAAAAAAAAAGTATTTTTTAATTGTTTGTCTTTTCCTTTGTAACCCTTCCTAACTTACAGCACCATACTGACTATTTTCACCATTGTCATTTTTTGTTTTGTTTTATTTTCCCCAATGGGCTTTTGGTTACCAAACCAATCCAGGCAGTGGAATGCAAATTTTCCACTAAGAATGCAGAGCCGCTGACAGTGTGCACAGAACAATGTGAGATGAAAGTGAGCAACGCTGAGTATGCAGGGGGCAGCCCGTGTGGGAAAGCGCAGCTTCTGCTTGCATAGAAATAAGTCATTTTAGCCCCCAGGATTCCCACTGAAGAATGTGCCAACTGTACATGATCTATATTCAGTCTTTCATAAATACTAAGAAAGCTGTTAACCCACCAACAGATGCAAGGGAAGGGAAGCTAACATTGTTAGCAAATATTGGTTTTTCATCCACAATGTGCTGGCTTTATGCTCCGTGCTGAGGATTCAGAACAAAAGAGGGCAGATGGGGTCCCTACTCTCACTGAGCTTAAGTTGGGGGTGGGAGCGGGGATGACGGACAGTAAAGGGGCAAAGGAATGAGTAAGGCAGCACAGCGTATTCAGGAGCACCGGACTAGGAGTCAATGTCTAGCCCAAGAAGCTCAACTCCTCACCGGGTTACCTGAGGCATGTCATTTCACCAATCCGGGAGAATCTGTCTGCTCAGCTATAAGAGGAGGACACACTGCATTTCAATAATCTCTTCAAGTTCTCACATTATCCAAACATACTAAAGTGTTATTAAAATGCAAGTTGTCTTGAACAAAAATAAAAGCTTTTAAAATTAAACTTTTTTGGGTTTTTTTTGTTTTTTTTTTTTGAGACAAAGTCTCCCTCTATTGCTCAGGCTAGAGTGCAGTGGCATCAGCCTAGCTCACGGCAACCTCAAACTCCTGGACTCAAGCGATCCTTCTGCCTCAGCCTCCCAAGTAGCTGGGACTACAGGCACACACCACCATACCTGGCTAATTTCTTTCTATTTTTAGTAGAGACGGGGTCTCGCTCTTGCTCAGGCTGGTCTCGACCTCCTGACCTCAAGCAATCCTCCCACCTCAGCCTTCCAGAGTGCTAGAATTACAGGCATGAGCCACCGCACCCAGCCTACAATTAAACTATTAAAAATATGACCTTGCTAACCAAGAGATCAAAGTTAGTTATCTCCAATAACAATGACAGATCAGCACCATGTACTGTAACGACAAATGTAAATTAAAATAAGAGGCTTAATTCTCCCTGGTGAAAGTAAGAGCTTTTCTTCCCCTCCTTTTTCCCAGAGTATTTACTTTAGAAAAATAGAAATTGTAAGTACTTTCTCCTCTCTTTGAAATATGTATAATCCTTTTAAACACTAGACAGGCCTTTTGTCAACCTTATGACCCAGAGATGGAGATGCCTTACTCAAGTATCTAGCAGTTATCTCTTTGAAACGTAAACAACCAGGGAGATAGCATCTGCATTTGCCAGTTTCTGTGGGAAGACAGGATTCTAACTTTGGTGGGCAGGAACCTAACTAAACTCGGTGGGCATTTTCCTCCAAGTTGTAAGACTACCTCCTGTCATACGATATGAGAAGTCTCTGGATAAAGCCACTTAGCTAATACAGATGGTCACCCCAATTACCAGGTAAAGTTAGAATGAATTATGTGTGACAAATGGTGCTGTCAAGTCTTCTTACTTGAGGACTCGTTGTTGTTTATCTTGAAAACATAAATATAGTGGATTGCATCCGCTTGTTTATCTACAACGGTGAGATTTCTTTCTATCTTTGCAATCTCATAGCAAATTGCCTGTAACAGGCATCATATTCTGGTTTAATGCTTATTCAGTAATAAAGTGTTTTCTTCCTCTATTATCTTTTGTGGAGGGATCTCTGCCCTGGGAAAAGATTTTGTTTTAATTATGTTTCCCCAACAGTATCTTCTGATACGATGCAATGAGCAGGGCACAACATCATTTACTTATTCTTGCCCCTCAGAAATGAATAATCGCAACCCAGTCACAAGAAAACATCAGGCAAACTCAAACTGAAGGACATTCTACAAAACAACTGACCTTCAAAATTGTCAAGGTCATGAAAGACCAGGAACAGTCACAGGTTGGTAGAAATTAAGAAGACACAATAAATAAAACAAATGTGGGATCCTGGACTGGATGCTGGGCCAGAAAAAAAGGCATTAGTGGGAAAACTGGCAAAATTAAATAAAGCCTGTAGATTAGGTAATTGCATAAATTTTAATTTCCTAGTTTCAGTAACTATGTTATGATTATGTAAAATGTTACCCATTAGGCTTAAAGAATTCACCCTCCCCACACTTCCGTCAAAACCTCCTATAAAACCCACCACTCTCCCCTTCCTAGGGGTGTATTAGGCACGTAGCCTTTGCCAGACCTATAGGATGATAAAAGAATGAAATGTAAGAAGGGAGCTTCCTTTCCTTATCCCTCCTGATAAGGACAATGCTTATCCTTCCCAGTTGTTTGAAAAGAATTTAATACAACAGCTGTTCTGGCCTAGTTGCTCACTCCCCCCAGAAAAAACCCTCTATAAAACTCAAGGCTCTCCCCTTTTCTCTCGTGGACATTCTTTTCAGCCTCCACCCATCTGCACCCAGAAGCTCAAAAAAACAGCATTTTGCTACACATGAGGCTTCATGTGTCTCCCTCTCAGCTCCAGACCTGACATCAACAGAGGAAGCTGGATGAAGCAAGACATGCAAGGAATTCTCTGTACGGTTTGGTAATTTTTTCTAAAATTATTTCCAAATAAAAAGTTAAACAAATGTAATGTTTAATACATCTTAATGTACATAAAGATCTACTACATAAGAGACCTTCTTCTCCCTGTCTTCACCTCCCTTGCCCTGGAATTTCCCAATAATCAAGCACAACTCTGCATTTAAAAGTTAACCAACAATAGTCTCCATTTGTAACTAAACTTAATCACATCTGTCATGTGGGTTTTGGGTTTTGGTTTAGTTTCAAAGAAACTTGACCCTCTATTGCTTTGTTAAGCCAAGAGTCAACTTGAAAAAAACAAAAAAATACCCAAGCTCAGTTTAACATTAAAGTAATTATTTCTTGTACCACTGCAACAGAGGAGAAAGCACAGTTATCTCCTGAAGATTGGTCGTGGGTTGTCATTAATATGTAGCGGGGGGGGGGGGTCTTTTTTCACATACCAAGCTTACTAGCTCAGAACAATAAGAAACAATGGCTTGTTGTTAACCAGTGAACCTAGCTTAATTGGAAAAATATTTGCATTCCGTGAGGGTAGAACTAGGTCAAAAAAAATCTCATCTCCACATCAAAACTGCACCATCCAGGAGGTCTAAGCACCTGATGTTGATGTTCAAGGTTCAGTGAGTTTTTTTCTCAATGAAAAGTAAAAGAAACTCTGAAAAAGTAATAGTTCAAGACTGTCAGTGGCCCAGTAACTACCTCTTTGTCTAATTAGTCCACTGTGAGCTTATCTCCAGCCTACCTGAATGAAACACATGTACCTAAGAACAGAAAATGAATGAGAGTACAATTGTTTTAAGGAAAACACACAAAGAAATAAAATGTGTATTTGGTCCATTAAGGCCTGCCCTCCCCACCCCCAAAAAAGTTTATGATATTGTGTGTCTCATTTGTCAATATTTATTAGCAAGAAAATCAATGTCTTCCTGCTATGTCCCACCTTTTTCATATTTTGCTTCCTTCTCTACCTGGATTGTTTGGGTGAGGGTAGCTCCTTAAAAAGCAATGGCACTTTGGCACCTAAATTAATTCAACTACATCAAAGACAGAACGATAGCTAGCTCGTAGAAGGGACTTCACATCAATGCAAGTAAGTAAGGCCATGTTTGTCTTACTCCCAAACTGCCTACCATAGGGAAAGCCTTGGAATCAGGGGGCCCCTGAAGGGGACCTTGCCTCTTGGAATAATCCAAAATCAGAATCTCCAGAACCATAAGGTCCAAACCCAAACATTCTATCTAGGACTGAGGGAGCAAGGTGTTCACTTCCTCACATTTTGCTTTGGTTCTCAGATAAAGGTACTCACTTGCAGGCCACTATCTTTCATTACTCCATGAACAGTTTTTACATTGGTAAATAAGGAAATCATGAAGTCTTCCCAGTGATAGAAAAATCAGCGTGGAACATAGTATATTATGCCCCATGGAGGAAATCTGAGCTGGCTGAAGTCTCAATCAGCTGTCCACCTTAGAAAACTAACTTAGATCTTGACTCCCGCCAGCAAGGACAGTGGGGGTTTGTCCTCCACTCTAAGAGGCTACACGTCCCAACATCTTGAAGATATTACAAGGGAGATATGGTAGCCCCATTTCTGTGAGGTGGTTCCTCAAAGAAGAATCGAAGATTTCAGTCATATTAGCACTGCGTTCTTAGTCCAGAAGTTTTCTTTCGACGAATGTGTTCCACAAAATTTCCTGTTAATTCCAAGGTACATTTAGCAGGTGTAGTGGATTTTTATTATTTTTAAAAATAAAGTACTAGAGAAAATCCAGAACATTTTTCTCATTCTCTCTTCTTCATCATCACACTCTCATCTCAACCTATATAACAGGGTCATTCCTTAGCACAATATCACAGCCTATTTTTTAAAAAAACAAATATTATACATGTAAATGGGAAATGAGCCATATTTCTTTTACCGTGTCTCTGGTTTTTAAATAAAATTAAAAGGACTAAAAATTGTTTATCGGTCTCACAGTCTCCCTATTCTTACTACCACAATCTTTACTTGTTATTATTTAAGGCCTCCCTTCCCCACACCCAGGCCGTTGTTTTTGTTTTTGGAGACAGAGTCTCGCTCTGTCATCTGGGTAGAGTGCAGTGGCATCATCTTAGCTCACTGCAACCTCAAAGTCCTGGGCACAAGCAATCCTCCAGCCTCAGCCTCAGGAGTAGCTGAGACTACAGGCACTCATCACCAGGCCTCGCTAATTTTTTCCATTTTTAGTAGAGACATGGTCTTACTCTTGCTCAGGCTGATCTTGAACTCCTGACCTCAAGCAGTCCTCCCACCTCAGCCTCCCAGAGTGCTAGGATTACAGACAGGAGACACTGCACCTGGCCCCTACACCCATGAAGAATCCCAGACCACAAAGTAGTGTAATTTTTCTTTGTTACCATCATATGTGGGAATATAGAATTAAAATTATTGACCAAGTTTCATATAAAGTTCCAAAACCAAAACAAAAGTTGGGGAGGGAAAGAAAAGAAAGACAAGATAAGACAAGACCAAGAAAGGAAAGGAATAGAAAAGAAAATTTCTGTTCTTGTCAACTAAGGTAGTAGATGAAGCATATGTACTCTAGGTATAATTTTGCAATTTTGTAAGTAGGCACACCTACATAAAACTTTCAGTTTTCTCTGATGATGGAGGAGAGAAGGGCTATGAACAATCAGAGCATTGACTAATCCAAAAGTCATTTAAAATTAAAATTAATTAAATCATCCCTGTTCCAGAATTACAAGGAAACTAGGTTAGGCCAGGTAGTGTTGTTGTACCAATTCACCTCTCTTTTTGACTCAAGGTAATGTTAAAATGAGTCTTCCTTTTCAGAACACACCAATCAACCAAAGGGCACCCCCTTGTAGCTCCCAGTACAGTAGAAAATCAGTCCAAACTTCAAAGTTTACTCTAGGTGATCTATAAAGTCAAAAACCACACAAAGCGGCTGGGCACAGTGGCTCATGCCTGTAATCCTAGCACTCTGGGAGGCCGAGGCAGGTGGATTGCTCAAGGTCAGGAGTTCAAGACCAGCCTGAGCAAGAGCGAGACCCCGTCTCTACTAAAAATAGAAAGAAATTATTTGGACAACTAAAAATCTATATAGAAAAAATTAGCTGGGCATGTCTGTAGTCCCAGCTACTCGGGAGGCTGAGGCAGAAGGATTGCTTGAGCCCAGGAGTTTGAAGTTGCTGTGAGGTAGACTGATGCCATGGCATTCTAGTCCGGGCAACAGAGTGAGACTCTGTCTCAAAAAAAAAAAAAAACCACACAAAGCATATTAAGAGATGACTGCCATATATCCAGCTATAAAGAGAATGGATATAGAAAACAAGTCAAAGTTTAGCAGGGGGAAAAACACCATCATTTGTATCAATAAAAACTAAGAATGCATGAAGAATTTTCATTTAACCCACACCATACTGTATTCTGGTTACAGTATTTGTTGACTACTGTCTCCCTAGATAGACAGCTCACTCTGCATGCCCAGGGACTGTGTTGTATCACATTCTCACTCCTTCAGCACAGCTCAGTACCTGGCACACTGCAGGCAACAACGGCAACATCTCTGGATCCCTCCATACTGCCATGAACAAGTTAGTCAGGGTTCCTGGACTATCAGAGCTTACAACCAACTGGACAGTTTGTGTTTAATGAGTTGAAGTGAATTACAAGGCAACCTAGGTTAGGCCAGGTATTGTTGTTGTACCTATTCACAGTTGAGGAAACCAAGGCCATAAGACAACCCAGCCCAGGACTTTTGCCTATAAACCCTGAGATCTTTCTCCTTTACCTCATAAGCATTTTGTCTTAATTCCTATTGACACTTTGTTAACCCTACTTATTTGAAACTAATTTCTTCTAATATCTTCAGGGTCTTTGGCAACTGACAGCACACACATCTGAATTTCACATATGCAAGTAGTTCTCACAGCAGCAACCCACATCTAGTCAATCTCTTAACATTACAAGCTTATAACGTTAAGTAATACACTCTAGTAATACAGGGTGTTACTAGCAAACAAAACGAATATTCTTTAAATTAAAGAATTTTCTAAAAGCCTCCTGATTGTGCTTAGTTTTCTTTCCCTTTGCTTATTAATCTCTGCTTAATAGATATTTAGCTTGATGTATACTTTGGTGCCCAACATGTGTTACTCTTCAACAGATGGCAAAAATGGCAAACACAAGGAAATGAGGTCTAGATTAATGTTCTTCCATTTCCAAGGAAGAAAATACAGACTACTTTCAGAGTGATGTATAAATTCCCTGACAATTAACTGCAATAGTTCCCGCATCAAAAGATGTCTAATAAATCTTATTTGCAAGGAATCAAAGAGGAATATTTTCTCCAAGAGCATATATCTCCTCCATATATATAGAAACTTTGGCAAGCTATCCTGCTCAGGTCACAGGTAATTCTAAATCCCTTGCCTACAGGCATTGAGTTGTTGACAACTGAGGATTTTAAAGCAGATTCCCTTGTGTAGATTTACTTTTACAGTTATTAAATCTCCAGGTAATAAAGAGTTTAGATTTCTATAAAGTAATGGACATCAAATTGGCTAGGCTTTGGGCATCTGAAAATGCAATGCTTATGAATTCAACTAATTGAGGCCATAACTTATATCTGAATATCTTTGGACAGAGGGGGATTTTATACAGTTTGAATTTCCCAAGATTTGAAAATCATTGCTTTTGGGACTTGTTATAGCCAAAGCCCATTTCTGTCAAGTTTGATGACCAAACCCAGGAACATGGCTAATCATACCCCAGAGGTGTTTGACCAAACTAGTAGCCAATGCAGCTATGAAATTTTATGCTTATATGTCCTTGCTTCTGGCCTTCCTAACCCACCCCCAATGTCTACTGAACTACTGATTTTTCAAAATCCAGCTCCTCTCTGATGTGTCCTTTCCCTGATTCCCTTATCATATTATAGTAATTGCATTCGCCTTGGTAAGCTTACCAACATCGGACTTAGACACTGTGGTGCAATTGGCGTATTTGACTACTTGTTATTTGTATGCAAATCTGTAGTTCTGGTTGGACAACAAGTTCTTCCTGGAAAGCAAGGGCCACATATTTCTCATTTTTTGTCCAAAGCACATAGTTCACCATCTGATACATGATATTCACTTAACATTTCTTGATAACTACAGCTCTAAGACAAATACTACTTTTTTCCAGTTTCTACTGATGAAAGTACATAAATTAAGGTTTGGAGAGAGAGTTTGGACTGAATAAGCTTAGTCCCCAAAATGTTAGTAGAGGTGTAGTAAGCAGGGAGACACATACAGAACAATAAACAACACAATTGAAGAGGAATATTTACCCTCATTCACTTTGCATGAAGATAGACTTCCTGGAAAGTCTTTATCATTTGCTTATTTTGTTTGCTTGTTTGTTTTCCTGAGCATAAAGTATCAATATTAAGAAGAAAAAACAAGCTCCATTGAATCTCTTTTATCAACTTAAATTTATTGAAAAGTTAGTTTAAAAAAATACCGCTACATTTCTACTTCATTTCAACTCCTCATTTTCACCTTGCAATCCCAAAATTATAAAGGTAAGATAAGAAAGAATAATGATAATTTGGAACTAAGGATACAAGGCAGAAAACAACTTGGGCAACAACTTAACATTAGCCATCCAATGTTCCAAACAGAATGGGGAATTGAAGAAGGAGTCCTTCCACTGCCCTAAAATTGGAACCTACCTACCTATTTCCATGATTAATCTAAGTTTTGCAACAAGAAGCCTAGCTTACTTACTATTGATTACATTCAACACAAATAATTCAAGGAATCCATGAGATGACACGAAATCAGTTACATGAAACATTCAGTCTTTCCTGCACTATCTTCTACTCTATCAGCATTTATTTTTATAATACCAAAATGAAGACATGAATGAATTTTAAAAAGGGAAGAGGCAGGTAGGGAGAAGTTCAAATTTCCACACTGTGTTCCTTTCCATTTAATTGTAGTACTTACATAATACAAAATACTTGGGGTGGGAGAAACACATTTATTTAGGAAAGCAAATCTCTTATACATTCTTGGATACAGAGAAGACACAGCTACTTTACCCTTCAAAAGAAAAAGAATATTTCCTCCAGTGTTAGTCTCAACTAACATCTTCAGTCAGCTCATTACCAGGGATTGTGGAATTATTATTTTATTTTTAAATTGCACTAAACATGCTTCAGAATCACCGTACCCCAATTAGCAATGATCACAAACTAGGAGCCAGCCTTGTTTGCACAGGCTGTCTAGCCAGTTCCTGGTTGATCCCTCCTGGTATTACTTTCATTATGAGCACTCAGAAGAATAACTGTGTTTGGATGTCTTGGTTGTTGCAATTAGGTTTCCAGGTTACCAACTACCAAACAACCCTGGGCTGAATGTAACTTCTAGACGTACTGTTCCAAAGACTCTAAAACCTGCCATATGCATCAAAAGATAAATTGCAGTCTTCACACCCAGGGAGAGTAGAATAATAAATCAAAGTAAAGGGTCACATTGTACAAACAGTATTGGTTGGGCAACCTTGCACTAAAAAGTCATTCTGCCTAGCTTCAAAAGGAGGAGGAATTTGGCCTCCAAAACTCTCTGAAAACTTGGCCTTTTAAAAATGGATCACCACAAAGAACACTTTGAGAATTTTTCTCTTGTAAATTTGCTTTGCTCATGTGTAAAACAGACTATCTTCTCCATTCAACACTGTTCCATCTCTTTTGAGATTACTGTGTGCACATAGGATCCCACAACTACAGATGGACTGAGAGAATTTGGAGAGGAAAAACTAGAGAGCCACAGCAACTGAGAGGCAGGGAACAGTATCCACCAGGAATGATGCTTTAAACTGACACCATTCAATCTGAATAAGAGAAGGCTAGGCTGTGGTATAATCATATTTTTCAACCCTGTGATGAATCTTACCCATTACAGAGGTACCTGGTTATGTTCCAAAAACGCTTAAGTTGCAACTTTAGAAACCAGATATTTTCATCATTTAAATGAATTACAATGGAAAGTAGCTCAGATATTTTCTCTAAAACAACAATATTTGGGGAG
This sequence comes from Indri indri, assembly GCA_004363605.1. Classification (NCBI taxonomy): domain Eukaryota; kingdom Metazoa; phylum Chordata; class Mammalia; order Primates; family Indriidae; genus Indri; species Indri indri. The sequence continues at coordinate 51,539 of RJWJ010000186.1, forward strand.
AAAAGGAATATTGAAATAAAAGGAAGTCTGGGATGACAGGCATGAGCCAGCAAGGTGGGTGGATCACTTAAGGCCAGGAGTTCAAGACCAGCATGAGCAACACAGCCAGACCCCATCTCTACAAAAAATAAGAAAAATTAGCCAGGTGTGGTGGCTCGAGGCTGTAGTCCCCCCTATTCAGGAGCCTGAGGCAGGAGAATCACTTGAGCCCAGGAGTTCAAGGCTGCAGTGAGATAAGATCGTGCCACTGCACTCCAGACAGAGCAAGACCCTGTCTCTTAAAAAAAAAACAAAAAGGAAAAAATTGGATGCTCTTTCCCTGTTCCTTCCAGTATATCAAAATACATACTTGCTTTCCTTTGTTCCCAGCTTTCCCAGATATTTTCCATCTTTTACCCAAACAGCTACTGAAATCTCACCCATTCTATAAGATCTTTCCTCTCTAACTGGAAGACAAGAAGAGAATTCCCTCTGGTAACATGTAATTCCCACAGCTCTCCCGTCACTCAGCCCTTTAATATGCATTGAGCCATTGCTTATGCACAATGTTAATACATCAATCTAAGTCAAGTCTTAGTTTAATGTTTTTTAACTTGTCTACATACCTTTATCATCAGTACTACCTGCCTTACGTTATATTACAGGTAATATAACTGCCACCTTCTTTTCCTGGTAAAGCAGCCTAGCACAGTACCATGATGACTTTGAAAGATCAAAAGAAAGAATCAGACTTGCCCTCATGTAATGCAAATGATTTGATACAGACAGCTTTATTTTGCAATTCCATGTGAAGTCTATAAATTTCTTTAAATAAGTATTGACAGGTATCTGCTTTTGACAAAGAAAATGTACCTCAGATGAATTAGGAAAAAAAATCTTTACGTGGTTTAAATAACAAATGACACTGAGAGATTCTTGCCTGTAGTTGTACTTTTACTAAATATATGAAGACTTTAAATTTTATTAACTTTTAAATCATACACATCACCTATCCTATTTGAAGGAGACAGTGATTACTTTTGTCAAATGATCAGTGAATTCTCTATCTGCATGTCTTCCATTTAGACAGGAACGATTGTATAGTATATTCTTCCACATGAGCCCCAAGTATTTTTAGCAAGACAGGCTTCAAAAATTGGCTACAGGAAACCCTATTTCCTTTTATTAGAACCCTATTTCTTTTTATTATATATAAAATGGTAGTTTTTATTTTTTCATTTTATTTTTTAAATGGTAATATTTTAAATCTAATCCTTTATTAGAAACAATCACGAAGCACAAAAGTTATCAAATAATTATATTTAGAATTAATCTCTATTTTTATATCTAAATATATATATTTGGATCTCATCAGAAATATTTAGATATATTTAGAAATGTCTAAATGATTTTAAGTATTTCTTATAATTTTATAAAGTCACTTTTTTTAGATTATCTGCCTGCGAATGTTCAAATTTATCAGGTTAAATTCTACACGTAATAATATATTTCTAGTCAGTTCTGGTGACAAATTATATTTCAGGAGATGAAATTAAATAGCTCCTTCATGTTCTTTTTTTTTTGTATTGGCAATATTTTACAGGAAAAATTTCTCAAAAGAAAGTCATGCTTCCTCAGCAACAAGAAAACCAATAATGAGAAATTATTTCTAGATTTGAATAAAAAGGTTTCACAACTATTTTTTAAAAGTGTATTTAATTCTGGAAACAATTAGGTGGAAAATCAGTTCTTCGTTTCGGGAGGCTAAAAAATAAGAATATGGAAAGGAAGAGAGCCCGTGCACTAATGTGCTAATTCACAAAGTAACCATCAAATATACTGACATCTGAAGGCATGCAATAACTAAATATCTAACTGCTATAATTGAAACACATTCCCTGCATGGTAGACTGTATTTTCCAAAAATGGCCAAAGCAATATTTCTGGCTCATGTCCTTTTTTAGAATCTTGCCATTCTCCATCAAGATATGGAGTCTATTTCCCCTCTCTGAAAACCTGGATCAGACTTTGGACTGCCTGGAAGAACAGAATGCAACGGAAGTGATGCTGCATTGTGTCCAAGTATCCATCCCCCACCCTTCTGCCTCTCTCTCTCCACCGCCCCCCATTCCTTGGAACCCCACCACCACTCTGTGAGGAAGAAAAATCTAGGCTACAAGGAAAGACCACACGGAAAAGGCAGGTGAAGGCTGCCCAGCTGACAGCCGACATCAGTCACCATTCCTGCATGTACAGCGACGTTCAGATGACTCCAGCACGCAGCCTTCAAGTCTTCAGTTAAGGATCCAGACATCATGAAGCAGAGAAAAGCCGTCTCTGCTGTGCCCTCCCTCCCTAAATGCCTGACACACAGGATCCACGAGCAAAATAAATCAGTGTTTTATGCTCCTAAGTTTTGGGATGATTTATTATGCAGCTTTAATAACTGAAACATCTTGTCAAAAAACTGAAACAATATAAAACATAAAGGAACAGTAGTATTTAAAGCAAAAACTGACTATAGCCATTTTCATATATGGCTGGAAAGTGGCATGATTACTCTTCATTCAAGATATATATTTCTGTGTGCCAGATGCTGCGCTTGATGCTGGGGTGGTACAAAGATGAGTATTAACAAGCATGATACCCGACCTCTTGGACAATCTAGGGGGATAGACAGACATCATTCAGCTATGCAACCTTACAAAGGTAAAAATTCAGCTGTAGCAGGTACTGCAAAGGAGATAGGCCTGTTGTGTACCAATAGTGGGGGGGCCCGACCTAGTCAGGAAGGTCAGGGAGGGCTTTCCTGAGGAAATGACACTTGAGCTAGGGTAAGTATGAGCAAAAAGGCAAAGGGAAGAAGGGGGGAGAATGTTCCAAACTCAGAGAACAGCCATGTGCCAAGGCCCTGAGATAAGAGGTAGCATAGGGTACACCAAGGACAGAAGGAAGACCAGAGGTCATGAAGTGTCACTTCCACTGCATTCTGATCTTCCGAGCAGTCCGAAGTCTCACCCAGGTTCTCAGAGAGGGAAACAGACTGCACTTCTTGATGGAGAATGGCAAGTTCAGAGAAAAGAAAGCAAAAGGAAGTGTAGGAAGAGTAGATCCTGAAGGGTATGAAGACACCAGAACACGCAGGACAGTATCGTTCAGACTTCTGCTGACCAAAACTCAAAGTAAGGAATATATCTTATGCTGAAACCCAATCCGTACACAAACACACACATACACACACACACACACACACACACACACAATCTTAATCAAAATCAGTTTCACAAAACAGTACTTATCCTCGTTACCCTACCGTGCAGTCTGACATTTTCTATTTTATTTTTGTATATGTTTGTTGCAGCTAATTAAATTGATTTTCAGTGTATTAGAGAGTCATGATTTGAAGTCTTAAAAACATTGAGGCTAAGTTAAGGCATTTATTTTTACGCTAAGAGTAATGCGAAGTCCCTGAAGAGTTTTAAATTCAATGGTAACAGGATCACATTTGTGTTTCCATACTCTGGCTGAAATAAAACAGAAAACAGAATGCAGAAGCAGAATAGGTGCAAGGAGAGGAGAGTAGGAGACCACTGCGGTACATCAGGCAGGGTATTACAGTAGCTTCAATCACGACGGCAGTGGTGGCAAAGGTGGAAAGAAATGGGTTAATTTCAAAAATACTTAGGAGTTATAACTGATGGAGGTAATTAGTTAAACAGTGAGGACGAGGGAGGATTATGAGTTTCAAAACTGAATGGGTAGTGGTACCATTCTCTGAGAAGGAACACGGGGGAAAAGCCAAGGAGAGGACAGGGAAGACAGCCCTTGCAAACAAAACCAGCTTCTAGTTTGTAGGTATTGCTAACTGGAGTACAATAATTTTGAAGCATGTTTAGTGGAATTGCTTTTTAATAATTCCATAGTCCCTGGTAATACCTTCACCGAAGACTTTAGTTGGAACTAACACTGGATAAAGTGTCGTTCTTTTGTCACCATGGGTATACTTACTGGAAATTCCGAACACAATATGCTATCTTGGATAACCAAGAACAGCCCTATATTTTTGCTTAGCTAGTTGATTAAAACTGGGACTTAATGGTGGCCTGATTAAATGAGGTTAAGATGCCAAATTTGGTTCAACGTAATTCAGAGCAGAGGCTGGCAAACTATGGCCCATGAGCCAAATTCTGCCTGCCTTCCGTTTTCCAATAAAGTTTTATTAGAACACAGCCACACCCATTCAACTCACAAATTGTGAATAGCTGCTTTCATGCTACAACAGCAGAGTTGAGCAGTTACAACAGTGACCAAACAGCCTGCAAAGCCTAAGATATTTACTGTCTGTATACAGTAAATGAACAACTGACTTAGAGGAAGGAATCCAAAGCCTGAAGGAGATAGAAACCTTGGATCAGACTTGTCATGAGCACTCCACCCACTAATCTATCCACATGACTCAAGTGAGGATCCCAAACCCACTCCCTTCGCAACAAGGCCTTGAGAAACACATTGGTGAGGAATGTTGCTCCAACTCTGAAAGTGCTCTAGTGGTTGTTCTCCTAAGACCAGACATGCTGGTGGAAGACGCTGCATTTGAAATGGGCTTTCCAGTTAGAATGAGGTATCAGCATCGTGGGGTGGCAGAAGAGAAAAGGTAGCACTTACTCTCCAGGGACGAGGCAGTCAGAGTAACCACAAGAGGCAGCAGAGCCAATGTGACAACCACAATGAACTGATGTCATGGTGACTAAATTATGGAATTTCTAGGATTAAAAAAGTTGTACAACTTAGTACTTGATTTGCATAACAAAAAATCTCCAATTTTGTAAATAGAGGCCTGATTTAAACTATCAGTTGTCTCAACCCAGCAATCAATTACCAGACCTGACAGCCCCCCGAACTGAAAGGGAGGCCTGGTAACTTTGTAGAAGGATGCTGGAATAACAGATAAATATTTTGGGTCTTCCTCAAAATCTTTTCAAAGAGACCTGCAGCCATTCACCAGGGAAATATGCCCTGTAGGGAATGAAATATCCAGCCCATTAAGGAATGAACAGACATTGACCCTTAGGGGACACCAGTTCTCACCTAGACGGATAAACTGCTTTCATCCACAGGGGTGTGTTTGTGTGTGTGTGTGTGTGTGTGTGTGTGTGTGTGTGTGTGTGTCTTAGAATCACAAGTATTGTTAATACTAAAAAGAAAGAAGGAGGGATGATTAGAAATAATTCAACTGTCCCTCAATTAGAGACTGAATAAATGGTATGATGTTCATAAAGTTGAATAGAGTGCTGCAAGGAGAATGAATGAACCACAGCTCCCCACAATGACATGGATAACTACAACAACACATTATGTTAAGCAAAAAAGCAAACTGCAAAAGAATGTTTAGTGTACGATTCCATTTATGTGAAGTTCCAAACTTAACTATGTATTGTTTTGGATTACAGATATATGTAATAAAACCATAAAGAAAGATAAAGGGACAATAAATATAAAGTTCAAGATAGTGTTTACATATTAGGAGGAAGCAAGAAATGGGACTGAGGAAAGACACATGGAATTGTAACTGTATTTTTTCTGTTCTATCTCTTAAGCTGGATGGAGTACATAGATGTTAATTTTATTGTTCTATAGACTTTGAGTATATTTTCTATTTTGTATGTAAACATTATCCATAGATTTTTAAAAATAATAAAATTAATGTATGATTACAGCAATACTATACAGACTACACTAGCAAGAGCTCAGATTCCTTTAGAACAAAAATTTGGGCCATGCCACTAGTTAAGAATCCTAAGCATGGCCGGGCATGGTGGCTCACGCCTGTAATCCTAGCACTCTGGAAGGCCAAGGCAGGCGGATTGTTTGAGCTCAGGAGTTCGAGACCAGCCTGAGCAAGAGCGAGACCCCGTCTCTACTAAAAATTAGAAAGAAATTAATCGGACAACTAAAAATATATAGAAAAAATTAGCCAGGCATGGTGGCACATACCTGTAGTCCCAGCTACTTGGGAGGCTAAGGCAGAAGGATCGCTTGAGCCCAGCAGTTTGAGGTTGCTGTGAGCTAGGCTGATGCCATGGCACTCTCACCTGGGCAAAAGAGTGAGACTCTGTCTCAAAAAAAAAAAAAAAAAAAAAATTCAATCCCAAGCAGATGAAGTACTAATTAAAGGTAAGAAGGGAAGAACAATGCATAGTAGAAGAGGAAGAATTTTCTGTTTGAATAGAATTCCCACCATATGAATCTTGAAGGGAAACAGATCTCACCACCACCCACAGAAGGTAAAAAGGCCAGACATTCACTTTATCAGGCCCTTTGTAGCTTAACACATCAGAGCAAGGCCTGTTCTTAGCCCAGTAGTCCCACCCAGGGCTTTTACACCAGGGCTGATGGTCCAACAAAGCAAAGAAGGCAAGAATGGTGCCATCAACAGCAACAAAGTCCACTTTCTGGAGGAAGCGTCTGCAGCATCCACTGTCAGATGTCTGGAGCAGTGGTCCAACAAGCTGATCACTCTCTCTATATCTTAGTCTTTGTGAAATTATGTAAACCCTCAATATTTGAAGAACAACTCCAAGATCTAGTCACACTGAAGTCAATAAACTTGTTCTACTTTATTTGCTGAAGTATTTCTCTTTTCGTGTATTCATATAATAATGATCTCAACCATTTATCAAACATCCACTCTATGATCACCCCAGTCAGAAATAATAAGTACCGCCTAGCCTCCGTAGAGGGTTTTGTAGCTGATCAAGCACTTACATTTACATTTTCCCCTTTTGGTAAAGCAGTCAGTATGATGTCAGTGACCCCTGTCTTATTCCACTCAGAAGCCACTCAATTCACATGGCTTTTATTAACCCCAGCAGCAACTGGCATAATTTCCATTCAATGAGTTCTAAATGTGTATCAGGCACGGTGTTGGAGCTTAACATATATCTATATGTTCCTAATCCTCACAATAATTCTTTAAAGAAGGTATTGTTATTTCCATATTTCAGATGAAAAAAGAGATCTTGGAGGAAAAATACAGTTTGTCTCCAACACATCATGCTCTTCCCCATTATCTTCCTCCAATTCTTCGAATTGCTTTGTTTACCTGGTAACATCATAGATGTTCTTGAAAACATCTGGTCAAAATACCTAAAGAAACCAATTGGCTGCTAGCAACTAATATGTCGTTTAAAAAAAAAAAAGACAAAAAGAAAGAAAGAAAGAAACCAATTGGCCCTTTGACAGTAGCATGTTGAACATTTTAAAAATTTAAAAATTCAATCATTTGTTCTTCGCTCAATATCTCTGTCTCCAATCTCTTCACACTCTGTAGTAAATTTCCATGTAAAAATATTTTGGGTTTCCTGTGGGAGACTTTTTTACAAGCAGATCTGCCAAAGCCATTTCAAGCACTGTGTTGGAAACATTCAACGTAAATATCCTGTCCTATAGGGAATATTAGCAAAGGCAAAAAAAAAAAAATTGTCAATTGAGAATACAACTAAAATAATTCCAGGCAAGATTTTGTTACTAACAGTGACTTATTAAAGAAGTACATTAAGGAAATTAAAAGAAAATTGTGTCCCTTTTCTGGATTCGCTTCCTAATTTTTGTCATTTATATATATATATATATATATATATTCTCCTTCCTATCATCATCAAATCAAGGTATGATAAATTTTTTAAAAACCCTTTACCCTTTCAAGAGCAAAAAGACACCGAATGATCATCTTTAATTAAATTTTGTTAATTTAGTAGGAAATGCACTAACACACAATATATTAAAATGCAGTCCCTCCTAACTATGAGCTCTGCAGGACCATGTCTTAGTCATCAATTTCCTCCCCTGTAAAATGTGAACAATAAAAATCCCTACTTCGAAAGGTTGTTGTAAAGATTAAAATAGATAATCTTTGCAAAGGGCTAAGAACAATACTAGACACATATTAAAGAAATAAATACACACACACGCACTCACAGTGGGTTTTGGTTTTGTTTATCTTCCAACATTTGGGCTGCCTCAGTGTTCAAACAGTTCACATTCCAAATATTTCTGATTGTCGCTGTTACCAAAAATGCAAACAAACTGTGTCCCCTGCTTTCATGAAGGCGAATGCCATTTACTAAGTGGCCCAGGCCAGAAGCCTATGAATCATCCAACTAATCTCTCTTCCTTACCCCACATTGAACCAATCCCTAAGTTCTGTCTCTCAAATCTGATCCTTTTACCATCCCCACAGTCTCTCCCGTCAAGAGTACCCTATTCATCTCCATCACGTGGTCTCCCGGCCTCCAATCTTGCTGTGGCAACAAGAGTGCTTTGTCAATTCCCCACTGAAACCCCTTCCATATCTTCCAAACAGTCAAAATTCCTTTTAAAAACCATTGAGGTTGGTACCTGTCTACTTCACAAGCCTCATCTCTCACCTGTCTCCATCCCACCCTTCTGTCCCAACCTCTTCCCACGCTGCAGCCAAACAGAACACGTGCAGGTTTCTCGGATGTGCCCTGCCCTCCCCCATCTGCAGACACTGGTTCGCACGTGCCACCTCCCTTACCCGGAACACTCTTCTTCCCTGTTTGCCTGGCTAACATCTATTCACTCCCTGCAGGTTCAACTTACATATCATTCCTTCCAGGAAGCTTCTGAGGATTCCCCTGGCCTAAGGGAGCCGCCCTTCCAGCAGCCTGTACCTTCTAAGACCCCCCACACAGCGCACTTCCTTAGGATGGCTTGTGTACAGCTCTGTCTTTTTTATTAGATAACCAGCTTCAGGAAGTCTGGGGCCTTGTCTGGCTTCCTCATCATTGTAAATCTAACTGGCATGATGCCTGGCACTTAAAAAGGTACTTGAAACACTTTTTTTGATGAAAAAATTTGTGATGTTAATTTTTCACCACGAAAAAAGAAGAGCCATACGTTTGTGATTAGTGTCATTCCCTTAGGCTCCAAACCTACCCCCATGAAGGGAGGTTTAAAATAATCACAAAGACATACAGCAATTCATCTGCAGACTCCTCTTCTCCAGACACTGCCAGAAAAGCCATCTTTATAATCCCTTAGGATCATTTAGATGGATATGACATTATGATTTTATAATTCTGTCTGTGTACTCTGAGTAACTACATGGTATCTGGGACACACGAGCTAAGCTAACATTGCTACTTATTAAAATGCAGACATCTAACGAACACTGTCTTTCTATGAATGAATACATTTATAGTGAGTGTTAGGTCCTCTTGACATCAAATTTGATGCACACGACTCTACTAACTTGATACCATAAGATAGAGAGAACAAAGGGAATTCCTAAATAGAGAAATTATAATATGAATGTGGTTCTACATAAGAAAGTGAATTGGGGAAGAAAGGAAGGGAATAGAGTTCAGGAATAAATTTTAAAAATCACTAAGTTAAAATGCTGAAAATTATCAGAGACAAATCGCATTGCCTACATTATGTACATGCCCAAGTATCTGTGCTATAGACTAATAGGTAAGGGGAGTCCAAGTTAATCAATATTATTGATAAAATAATTGAAATAGAAATAGCACAAGGGAATAGCAATCTGATTAGGAATACAGACCAGGGGAAAGGCAATTTAATCCAATTCGCATATACTATCTGACTAAATTATATTAGCCTATTGAGCGTTCATGAGAAACAAGCTATACATTTGCAAAAGCCATACTAAAAGAATTTCTTTGCTATAGTAAAAAAATATGTTTTAGTTGACATTTTAAATTTTATCTTTTAATCTGGTTTTTAAAAAGCAATTGCGGAAGATCTTATACTAGCTAATGCAAAATTTGTAGTCCTGGAAGTTGAGTTATCTGCTTGCTTCTAGAAAAACAAGCCACGAATATGGAGTTTTATCATTTAGAATATAATTTCTAAAATGCAACTCGAGTAACATTAGATGACTTATTTTATAAAAATTGCTAAAAGTTGGCAGCCCAGTTACATAAGGCTGTATAATCTGAAATAGCAAAGATGGCCATGGAGGTTTATAGATCTTTGAAACTCAAAAATCTTACTGCTAGAAAAGGGAGAAAAAATACAAAGCAGCATAGATTTCCATTAGAAATTTCCTAGAGAGAAATGTTCCAGGTTAAACATTAGACACCGCAAATATACCAAGTCAATTTAGTTGTCTCTCTCCCATAATCGGTCACTACTTAGTTCTGCCCCCAGCTAACAGGTGGGCTGAAATCAACCTTATTTCAACAAACCAAACATCCAAACTATGTAATCATGGGATGACATCTGAGCATGATCTGGCTGGCTGCTTATAAAGGAGTCTTTCACGATGACAGATGGGAATTTTCATTGTTGACCAAGCTAGACACTAAGGCACACCGCCTGCATATTTCATACTGAAATCAACCAAGTGCAAATAAAGAGCCCTACCTTTAAAAAAAAAAAAAAATGCCTCCATCCATCTGTTCTCATATACACTGGCACTTGTTTTATTTTGTACATAAAGATAAGACTGTTAACTTCCTAGTTTTGAAGCATGGGCCTTTTCAGTGGTTTTTCCAGCATAGTGCTACATGAGAGCTGAGTTACACATACACTTTTTCACAACCTTTAACCAGCACCACACTTGAGAAGACAGCTGGCTTTTTGGGGAACAGTATGGAGCCAGGGACCTAGTAGATATAAGAGACCCGTGGGATCCAACCCAAGTTCTTGACCTCATCTCACCATACTACCCCATCAGGGAAAGTTCAAAGATTTATTGCTGCTATGTGCTACTCTGAATCTTTGAAACAAAGTTTCCCACAATCCAAAAATACTTCCCCAAAAAGTTAAATATTTAAGATCACATGTGCACGGGCACACACACACACACATGCGCACACACACACACACACACAATTTGTTCTAAATTACAGAAAAATAAAATTTAAAGTGTCTAACCTGAGTTTCTATATCCTAATCAAATATGAAAGTATTATCACAGATGACTTCATATAATGGTTTCTTACAACTGATTACCCTGGGTTTCACCGCCTTTATTCTTTTAACACATCACTGTCTGGAGTTTTCTTTACTGGACATACAATCGTGAGGAAAAATGGAAACATCTCTTTGGATTGAAATGTCTGTCCAGAGTGCTATGCTATCTTCCGTTCTAAATACAGAAACCACCCTCCAAAACAGGAACATTCCCCAAACTGTTCCCTTCATGGTGGGACTACAAGTTATAATACTTCAAGAAAAAATTCTGACTGGAAGTACCAGCAAATAACAGCACCTCATGCTTATCTATATGGAAGAATGCTCTGAAACTTGAGAAATGACAGGAGCTACCAACAAGGATTGCTACCAGTCGGTCCAGCAGTTTTTCCCTACGTGCTGCCTGCTCCGTGAAGGAGTGTGGCAGCTGGGCAGCACTGTGTCCAGGATTCTACAGGAAGGCTCTGACCCACAACACCTTAGATCAGAAGGCATTTTGAAATTTAAATTAATCTAAATTCATCTCCACCATCTTTCCATACAACTGAAATGTCTAAGTCAGAAGAATATATTTCTATTTAAAAATAGATAGAAAAGAGATACCACACTTTCTTTCAATAAGTTGTTAGTAGTCTTCTCCAATTTCAAAAAAAATAAATTTCTTTCAATCTGACCTAAATTCTCCAATCTTCATACCATAACTTAATTTTGATTCTGCCATTTTGTTACCCAGCAGTAACAGAGCAGAGCTAATCACCATATTTTTTATAAGCATTGAAGCCAGTTATTAATTGGGTCTAAATAATTTTTTTCCTTGAGTTAGCAATATCGGATATTACTTTCCAATCTTTTTATTCTTTTTCATATCTCGAATTCCTGGCTTCAACCGATCCTCCTGCCTCAGCCTCCCAACATGCTAGGATTACAAGCATGAGCCACTGCACTCGGCCTCTTTTCCATGTATCTCACCTTTTAAAACTCTTTCCAGAGTCCTCCTACAACAATTACCTTGTTGTAATTTCTGACTGACACGTGTTACGTGTATTTATTTCTATATCTGTATGGTGAGAATCTCACCACTGGCTGGCATTCAGTAGGCTCTCGGTAAACATTCTTGAGAACATGTGAAATCATACATGAGCAGCATTCAATAAAAAAATTGAGCATAGTTTATCCATCTTCCATGGCTAGACACTGCTATTTATTTGGTCATGTTTTCCTATTATTCTTATCATATGGAAATAACCATACTACTCCATCAAGAATAGTTCTTCCGACTTCACCAGAAAACTCAACAAGCTCATTCCAACAATTATTCTGGTTCAGGACAATAGGGAACAAAAAGAAAAATATAAACAATCGTCCTAAAATGTGAACCTAAATATTGATTTTCTAGCATGTACAGAGGTATTTAAACTACCATCAACCAAAAGTTTGATGTACCTTAGCAGAACTTCAAATAATTCACTTTATTACTTATTCCCAAAATTTCATTTTTGTATATTCAATATAAAAATAACAAGCTCTTTTCTGTTCAATAAGTTTTGCTGTTAGAGTTGCCAAAAGGACTCTATTTTAGCAGGAACTTATAGGAAATGTTTTATTGAGAATAGTTTGACACTTCAATTAAGTGGTATTTTTATTTTTAATTGACAAAGAAAAATGGTATATATTTATGGGGTACAATATTATGAATATTATGTTATGATATATGTATACATTGTGAAATGATTAAATCAAGCTTTTAACATATTCATCACCTCATATATTTATCACTTTTTGTGATAAGAACATTTAAAATCTACTCTTTCAGCAATTTTCAAATATATAATATGTTATTATTATCTACAGCAGTGGTCTCTGCCTTTTTTGGCACCAGAGACTGGTTTCATGGAAGACAATTTTTCCACAAATGGTGGGGGATGGTTTAGGATGATTCAAGCACATTACATTTATTGTGCAGTCAAACCTCTCTGCTAATGACAATCTGTGTTTGCAGCTACTACCCAGTGATAGCATCACCGCCTCAGCTCCACCTCAGATCATCGGGCATTAGAGTCTCATAAGGAGCACAACCTACATCCCTCGCATGCACAGTTTACGGTAGGGTTTGTGCTCCTGTGAGAATCTAATGCTGCTGCTGATCTGACAGGAGGCGGCACTTATGTGGTGAAATGCAAGGGATGGGGAGAGGCTGTAGATACAGACGAGGCTTCACTTGCTAGCCTGCCACTCACCTTCTGCTGTGCAGCCCAGTTCCTAACAGGCCACACACTGGTACTATCATGGCCCAGGGCTTGGGGACTGCAAATATGTAGTCAACATGCTGTACAACAGATCTCCAGAACTTATCCCTCCTGACTTTGTACTCTTTCACAAACATCTCGCCATTCCCCACCCCGTCCCCACCCCTAGTCCCTGGTACCCAACATTCTACTCTCTACTTCCAGGAGTTTGACTTTTTTAAATTCCACATATAAGTGAGCACATGCTATTGAACCATAAAAATAAGGGAAATTCTGTCATTTGCAACAACATAGATGAACCTGGAGGACAATATACTAACTGAAATAAGTCAGCCACAGAAAGGCAAATATGTGGTATTTTTAAACATACACACTTAATTAGTAATTTGACTATTTCATTAGATACTTTTTCTATTTTTTTCTTAAAAGGTTGATAATTATTTCCTAAATGTTTATTAAATCTATCCCTTCGTTTAGAACAGCTTATTACTAGAATAAGAAATTATACTCTAACGTCCTTAGATATTACGCTCTAATATCCTTGTCTGCCAATTTCACAGATATTAAATTTCCTAAAATCATGTTTAAATATCAAACAGGGGCTGCAACAAATGCCATGATACATGTTAAAGGCCATATTAAAATTGCCAGTCTTTCAGCTTTTGATTAGAGCTGATTAAGGTTATTAATAGATATTTTTCATTAGACTAATATTGTACAGGTTGACACAAACACTTCTCTCTTTCTCACTCTTGTTCAAACACACATAACATACATGTACACACACCCACACATACACACGCATACATACACACAGCTCAATATTGAAAAAAGGTAAAACAAGAAAGTATGAAAGAAAAGTGAAATACAGCCAGTTGTTCTTTAGCAGAAAACTCTTCATAGATCCTTAGCAAGGTCATAGACACCTTGGAATGACCATGGTCACTGATGCGAACTGGCTTCCTTAAAAGGATGCTTCTTACTTAGCAGTTATATTACAGAGGTAGTGGAAAAGTATAAAATGAAAGATTGGGCAGGGGCTTCAATTACTGCTGGAAGAATTTACAAAAGTAGGCTTTATTTTCTTTGATTCTTCAATAAATTAGTAAACTTTATTAACATGATCTGGAAAGCCTTCCTCAAGTTAAAGAAATATTTAGGAGTTTAACTCTTTAGTAGTTCCCCCTTTGAGGCCCCTTGGGACCACAATTCCCAAGCTAAAGATTAGTGAGTTAAACCGCAGAGTCCCCACGCCTTCCTGCAGTAAGGTTAATAATTACACTCAACTTAACGCCTAGAATCCCTTTCTCAACCAAAAGCCTTTAAGTAGCAAATCTTATAGTATGTTTCATTAGAGATTATGCCTAATGATTAAACTGAAATGTGGACTTTTAATAATGATATTCAAAACCTTAAGGACACTCATCTGAGTATCCAACCTGAAGAACAACTAGGATTCCCACAAACTTTTCAGACAAGGCAAAGTTTTGTGGATTCAAACACTCTCCTATAGATACTTTCTCTGTGATACTCCTAAAGTTCTCCACTCCAATAAAGGAGAAACAAAATTTATCCAAATTCTGTATAAGAGAATACACCTACCTCAAGAGGAGTCTATGGGATAGCTTATCCAGCAACTCTTCGGCAAGACTTTCACTGGGGTCTTACTTCAGATTTTAATTTGTGGATTCCTTTTTGAGGCAACACTTCTTCCAAGTAGACAGCACACTTATTCACGGACAGATCACTTTGAGCAACGTGAGCCTGACCTTCTTCTGCTCTCTCTTCTTGCCTATCATTCCACCTGTGACTGCTACCTCTGCCGGCAGACAAGGAAGAGCAGATAAAGGAGGAAAAACCCAAAACAGACCCTTGATTTTTTTTTAATATAAATGTGGGGAAGGGGGTAAAAATTATCTTTACTGCTGACCCTGAGAACGTGGATTAGCAAGATTCAAGGAAACAATAATGAAGCTCTAGATTGTTCTGTATTAGAAATCAATAGCAACGAGAAGTGGGGTAGAATAGAAAAGAGATGGGAGGAGGGAGAAAAGAGAGAAGTCACCAAGGAGCCAGCCGAAGGCTGGAGCCTGAATTGGCATATACGACCAAGATATTTTTAAAAGTGGGGAAGTCTAATATTAACTTTCGAGTGTTGACACTTCTGCATGACCTACACAACCTACTCCACTTCTACAAACAGTTGGTAAATTTCACCACACACAAACTTATGTGAGCCAGGCATTCGTGTGGACATCAATGAAAGGATTCCATCTCTGGGTTGATGGGGTCATAAATAGACACAAACCAGAAAGAAACAAGAGAATCCATAACTCAACCCGTACTTTGGAAGCAGAGCTCAGAAGAAGAAGTAAGCATGAGATAATAATCCCTGCAGGAATTCACAGAAATCTTGGGGGAAAATGTTGGACATTCCAAAGGCTAAGTAATGGAGGTTCAAGCCTGCTTATCCTGATCATAAGGAGGTAGACAACCCCAGCTATTATTCAGGCTACAATTAGTAGCTTAGGTGTTTATAATTCTAGAAAAATGGCACTTTTTTTCCAGGGATTTGGTGTTTATTACTCCTCAAAAATCGTCCCATTCTTCCCTGACTCATTATCAATAATAAAGTTCAAAAACTGTTTATCCAGCTCCCCCAAATATAGCTCTTGAATCAAATCTGCCTCACCCCAAGTTATGCAACAAAGACCAACATTGGTAGAGTTAAAATCAAGGCATATCAGGTGAGGAAGGCTAAAGATTAGGAAGCTCCACAGACAGAGACCTCATTTATTTAGTTCCCAGGTGACAATAACAATGCCTGGCACATACCAGACACACAATAAATACAATTGGCCCTCCATATTCACATGTTCTGCATCCATGGATTCAAACAACTACAGA
Source organism: Indri indri (assembly GCA_004363605.1). Lineage (NCBI taxonomy): Eukaryota > Metazoa > Chordata > Mammalia > Primates > Indriidae > Indri > Indri indri. The sequence goes on from RJWJ010000186.1 coordinate 67,633, forward strand.
TCAAAAATTTGGAAAAAAAATGTAAAAAATAACAATACAACAATTAAAAACAATAAAATAAAAAACAATACAGTATAACAACTATTTACATAGCATTTACATTGTATTAGGTATTATACGTAATCTAGAGATGATTTAAAGTATACAAGAGCATGTATGCATGCAAATCTGATGTCATTTTAGCTAAGGGACTTGAGCACTAGTGGATTTTGGTATCCTCAAGGGGTCCTGACACAATCCCCTGCAGATACCGAGGAGTGACTATATCTGTTGAGTGAATAGCGTTTATTCAATACAGCTCCAAATTATACTAGAGGGAAAATAAATGCATCACACAAACATTCAACTACAACCAATTTTATCCCTGAAACAAAATCTCAATAGGTGGTGGCCATAAAGGCTTGTAAGTTATTTGAGACATCCCACCCATATGTGAAATGCAGAATAACAAGGGATGTTAAATGGATGTCTACCTTAATTGGCCAATAAGGAATGTCAAAACTCTAGAGAATTTAAACAATTACCAGCTTATGATATGGTAGGTACTATATGGAATCAGCAGGCCTCCTGCAGATTAAAATCTAAAATAATTCTGATGCATATGTTAACCAGGAGTTTTTATGAGGCGAAGGCAGTTTCACAATTAAAGATCCCAGGCCTGGCAAGATGGCTAACACCTGTAATCCTAGCATTCTGGGAGGCCGAGGTGGAAGGACCACTTTGAGCTCAGGGGTTCAAGACCAGCCTAAGCAAGAGTGAGAGCCCCGTCTCTTCCAAAAATAAAAAATTAGCCAGGCATCGTGGTGTGTGCCTATAGTCCCAGCTACTTGGGAGGCTGAAGCAGGAGGATCATTTGAGCCCAGGAGTTTGAGTTTGCAGTGAGCTATGATGATATCACTGCACTCTACCCAGGACGACAGAGCAAGACTCTATCTCAAAAAAAATAAAAAGATTAAATATCCCAGTATAGCCAGGCACAATGGCTCACACATGTAATCCTAGCACTTAGGGAGGCCTAGGGAGGAGGATCACTTGAGGCCAGGAGTTCGAGGCCTCGCAGTGAGCTATGATGATGCCACTGCACTCCAACCCAGGCAACAGACAGACCCTGTCTCAAAAAAAAAAAAAAAATAGATCCCATCTAAAGATGGGAATAGCAAAGCAAGTCTGAGAGCATTAGACATATGGAAGCAATAATCACCCAAAGAGGAGGCCCTTATAGCATTTTACAGGGGCTGTGTGATCATGGGAGAAACAATGTTTCCTGTTAACTTTGCTGCTGGCTTTATAGGTGTCTATCCTTCAAGCCTGAATAATAGCAAGGCAGCCTTTTTCTCTTTTCCATCCAAGCTGATTTTCACCCTTTCTGCCTGAAACAAGATTTGACCCTTTAACAGATGTAAGTATTAAATAATGCCCTCTTAATCAAGTTGTAGAAAGGGACATTCTCAAAACCTTAATCTAAGAGAAATGAGCCAAAAATAAAAGATTCTATTATATTTAAAACCGTTTCAAACTGGTTGCCCCACAACCCTAACCCCATCTGCACTTTCTCAGTCTGTGAGCACCTCTCGCCCAGCTCGAGTTCCACTGGGTAATCATAGTTGGTTACTCCCCTGTCTCCTCGCCTAGGCTCTGAACTCCTAACGAGCAAGAGCAGGGAAGTGTTCATCTCATGCCCGGTGCCTAGCACAGCTGCCAGCACATCAGAAGTGCTCTGAAGTCAAGCTGCCTATCCTTCTCCTCTGTACATAATGTGTACCAAAGCCCCTTATGTAGTAAAACAGATTCTATTAATTTATTGCGTTCTAAATAACTATTTAAGAACTTCAGGCTGGGTGTGGTGGCTTATACCTGTAATCCTAGCACTCTGGGAGGCTGAGGCAGGAAGATTGCTTGTGCTCAGGAGTTCAAGACTAGCCTGAGCAAGAGTGAGACCTTGTCTCTATCAAAAAGAAAGGGGAAAAAAAACAGCCAGGCATCGTCACAATGTAACCCCGTAGTCCCAGATACCCGGGAGGCTGAGGCAGAAGGATCACTGGAGCTACAGGAGTTTGAGGTTGCTGTGAGCTACAATGATGCCACTGCACTCTATGCAGGGCAACAGAGTGAGACTGTTTCAACAAAAACAAGCAAGGCAAGTGAACACCCCTCCTCAAAACCCCCTACCCCTTGATAAAAAAAAAAAAAAAAGAAGAAGAAGAAGGTCATTATTTGAAGGACTCACTATACAGATGAGACATGGGGCACAGGAACAAACAGCAAGATCTACAACTCTAAGTCAAAGCAGAAGGAAGCTCCCATTCAGAGGGTCTACAAATGGCTTCGCTGCAACATGGTAAAGCCAGAAGCACTTGAACTAAACAGTTCGACACAAACCGTATTTACTAATCGAATCACTTATTACGTGATACTAGAGATGTTCATCCATCTGTCTTCTCAGCAAGACTAGACATTCCTGGAGGTGAGAGGTCATGCATGTCTTGCTTGCTTTGCTCACTCTGCCTACCCTACTGCACATTATAAGCATTCAATCACATGGAAGCAAAGTGGATGTGGCAGAAAAACAAAAAGAAAGGAAGCAGAAGTCACATAAGGCAAAAGGGTAAGAGCCACAGTGAGGGCTGGTAAAGGTATCACACCTGCAGAAGCAGAGGTCTCCGACGCAGGAGGACAGGGGACTCCCCCAGATTGCTAAGATAAGGAGGAAGGAAAGGAGCTGGAAGGCAGCTTAGAACATGGAAGCACAGATTGAGATCTGCAATGGGGCTGAGAGGAGGGAGGGAAGGAAGCAAAGAGAGGGCTGGGCAATCATAAGTAAGGAGATGAGCTGTCAAAGTCAGAAGCTAAGAAGACTGTCTTCATTAAAAACACCACTGACACAGGGAAAACGGGAAGACAGAGGAAATACAGCTATACCAAATGACTGAGGAGCAGAGGCCAGAGCGCAAGGGCAGTCTGGGAGACCTCTTTATCCAGACAGTGGGGAAGCAGGGCCTGTGTGTAGAGACAGGGTCGTCTTCTCTGAGCCCGCACAGTGCCCTGACTTCGAGGCAGGTGCAAACCACCACAACAGAGTCACCTGGTTCCTCTCTCTTTTGTCTTTTCCCCCTTTTTCTCCCACCACCCACAATTTCCTCCTGCCACCCAAAGTGTTCACCAAATGAGACCCTGTGCTTTTTTCAGGTTACTGAAAGAGGCCCATTACAGCTCTGCCATTCCCTGTCCCCAGGACACGGCCACAAAGAGGAAGAAGAATGGCACCAAGCTGACCTGTCAATGTCTCTTCAAAGGTGAGTCTCATACAACAGAAAAGCAATGACACCAACCACAAAAGAACTTCAAATGTAGAGGTGACATGCACATTCTAGTTACCATGACATATAGTCAGCAAGTGGGTACCATCTTGTCTAAATTATTAACTATCTAAAGAGCAACCAGATCATACCATGGACTTGAGTGAGGGGCTCTGAGGAAGGGGAAAGAAGTGGAAAGCCACATGTTCTGCATAAGCCCATCCAAATGCAAAGGTCTTCTTGTAGTAAAATGTGTAGGGAATAATTAGAATTAATATACTTTAAGCAATTTTGAAAACTGAATTGTGTATACTGGTGTTGTGGCTTTTATTATGCAGGTCCATCATTGAAAACTCAAAATGTATGGAATCATCTCTGATTTGAAAGAAATGCCCCAAATTTTGGTGAATAAGTAATTTTACTCACCCCTGATGACATATCTTTGAATCAATATTTTTGCATGCTACTACAGTACTGAAACTTCCCCTTGAAAAACTCCAAACCTCCAATTCGGTATATGCATCTTTTAAATCCACTTCAAAAATAATTCTCTATTCTCTGATGTCCTCCTTTATATACAATCACATTCCAAAGAATACCAGTCATCAAGAGCACTTAACAAGGTGTGCAATCTTTTCTCAGTGAACACTAATGTTGAAAGGAAGTCCCCACCTTAGACCAAGAAATTAGAATCTATAATTTTTGTGAAAGGCCAGTGTCTACCAAATTTGTTCTCAAATTGTGGGCATGGATAGTCCTCCAACTTATGAGCTTGTTGAATTTCAAAAGTTTGATTGTAAACCAGTTGCGGAAAAGAGAGAGGTAGTTCCCCATAGTAAGAATTACACACACAATAAGTCAGGTTCTCAGTGCAGCCTACGAAAGCCTTTTCCACGTGTGCTCTACCTAAAATAGCAATAATAACACCATAGAACTCACAGTCAAGGTGATATTTCTATGAGAAAATTATTTCAGAGTTTCCTTTTCGGATGCCAGGAACCCAAAAAACTCCCTTTCTGGCAATGAAAGTAGGGGCTCCCCTTGCATAAAGCAGGCTTTGAGGTGAAGGCCATGGTGTGCATTTTGGGGAGAAGGGTCTTTCCAAACTGGGCATGTAAAGTGAGGGAAGTGAATGCACTGCTTGTCCAGCCTGAGAGGAAACGCTGGGAGGACACAGTGGGAGAAAGGACTCCAGGGAGCAAGTGGGAAAGTCGGGTGAGGGTGGGTGGGGGACACAGGGACGAGCATGGACAAGCAGTTTCTCATTGCCTTTTCCCATCTCCTTTGCATCCCAAATGTTCCTCTACTTTCTCTTCACCCTCTTTGGAAGGCTTTGTGGGGAAGGGCTGAGAAGAAATGAAAGGCTACGGCGGGGCAGTAAGAGGAAAGGAGTAAAGGGAAGGCGGTCACCAGTAAGACACAGGCTGGAAGAGATGCAGTCTTCTATTTGGAGGTTAAGGGGTAGGTTTCTCACATGCGAGATGCACGTTCGCCAATCAGAACCTTGTGCATGTGGCTCATGCATAGGCCCAAAGAGAAAACAATGGTTACTGTCCCCAAAGCGGAAGCACAATTAGTAAATTAAATGAACTAGAGCCCTTGCAAATGCTTCTGTTATTAAAGACAATCTCTCAAGAAGAAAAGCGTATTCAATAAATTTATTGCACACCTGTTGCCATTTACTAGGGACAATGTCTTCATCAAAGACACCAGAATCCAGAGTAAATATACTGTGCACACAGTTTTTAGGAATTCACACATATCAAATTCTATTGCAGAAATCCAGGTTCTGTCACCGATTTCATTCAAGGTAGCATATTTCAAGCAGGTGTGTGTATCCTTCAAACAGAATCATAACCAAAACTAATCCTTTATTACAGACATCAACTGGTGGTCATTGTTTAGCTGCTACATAAACACAACCTGAAAAATGTATACCTTTGTCTACTTTAAGCTATAAAGCCTATAACTTTCATAAATAATCAATTTGACATACATTGAAAATCCAAAATACAAACAAAAATACTAATTATTTTAAATAATGTCTTGGAAGAGCAACTCTTTGCACAGATTATTTGAATAATGAATTTAACCTCATATTCTTCAAATACTGAACAATTAGAATTTTTCCTTAGGAGATTTTTTTTTTCAAGAAGGATCTATTTGCTCCTGTTGGGCAAACACAAAGTGAGAGGAAATGGTGAGAGTTGAGGAGAGTTTCTCTGGGGCTCTGGACTGAAAGTGGGAAAAGCTACTTTTTCTGTGAGCCATTTCTTCACTGACAGAACTCGCCCATTGGAAGCACTTGTTTATGTGGGGTCCAAATGGGAAGAAGGGCAGCCTGGGGTGGAGAACAGAGTCCCAGTCTGGGTCTAACTACAATTTCCCCTGTCTCACTGGGACATTTAAGGCTGTTGCCCCAACTTTGTTTTTTGGTGTTTTTTTGTTTGTTTGTTTGTTTTTTAATATATATAGTCTCAATTTTGTTTTTAACCTATCTTTTCATCCACAAACTAAGGAATTCATCCTACAGAATACCTGAAAATTCCACCTGGGTTTCAGAAGCTATGTGGAATGTGGTGCTCTGAATATCTACTTTCACAAGACTCGTTTTCAGTCTTCATGCAAACTTTTGCTAACTATGCTCAAGTAAATTTTGATACAAGCTAAAATGGAGTTGTTTTCCTGATGTCACAGAAAGTCCAATACGGCATCTATTCATCTCCTTTGAAAGCCTCAAGGGCAGTCAGGGTGATCCTGGCTATTTTAAACACTGAGCTGTCAGAAGCAAGTGAGGATGGGGGATGTAGTTTTGGTAAAGATTTATGTAACAATGCTCGGAATCTTCTAACCTTACAGGGAACATTCTCATGGATTTCAACCAAAGAACACGTAGCTAGAAAATGAGAAAATAAGAACATGTATCTAATCCTGCATATCTCAGACAGCAGTTTCCAACCTTTTTGGCACCAGGGACCAGTTTCATGGAAGACAATTTTTCCCGGGGGGGAGGGGAGGCGGAAATCAGGCGGTGATGCGAGCGACGGGGAACAGCTATAAATACAGATGAAGCTTTGCTCACTTGCCCACTAACCCCATTCCTAACTTCCATGGAAGACAATTTTTCCACGGATGATGGGGGTAGAGGGGGAATCAGTCTCTTTGTTTCTGACAATGATCCAAAGAAAGGATTATCCTTGCCTTAAAACATATGATGTCCTATTTACATACATTAGAGAATTCATCTGCTATAAGTAAAATGTCATCCAAATCTCTAAGACACACCATAAGAAACAAAAAGGGCACTGTTATTTATTTGAACCTTCAAACTAGTATTTGCATTACCTCTGTATTAACAACGTCCATTGGTCTTTTCTTGATTTCTCCTATGTCCAAGTAACTGAGGAAAAAAAAAAACAATAAGGATTGCTTTTACAGGTTTTAAATTGGCAAATTCCTTTTTAAAAATTATTAAAAAGTAAAGCGAGTCAAAGGAAATATTTAATTTTAAAGCAAAAAATCAATAGCTACCAATTAAAAGCAATTATAGTAGTAAGAACTGTTTGTAGTGGTGCCAACCAGAGCTGACACCTGTCTATCCTAAACTTCAAGGGAACAGAAGTCTTAGAAATATGTATTTTTATTAGGGAATTAATTTCCCTTCCTAATAGTTAGCTACTTACTTTATATATTGCATTTCTAATTCTTATATGAATTTGATTAAAAGAGTGGTTACTTCTTAAGAGTTCCATTAATCACAGACTTTAGGTTAAAATATTGGCAGTATGCAGTAAAGGAAGAACTGGGAAAAGCTGAGAAATCACTTTCTCTAAGACAGCATTTGAATGATACAGAAATGCTTAGCCATGTGGGATGGTTTAGGTAGTAGTTCAGCTAATAGACAGATGAGTGGATTAGTTAACCTCTGGAGATGCCTATCATTCCTTTACTATTTGCTATAGATATTAACTAGCAGTGATCATTCTTTAGCTGATGCATAAGCATAACCTGAAAAATTTATACCTTTGTCAACTTCAAGTTATAAGTCCATCACTGTGATTTGGTTCCAGTTTTAAGTGGTCCCTAAACTGTGCTTCTTACATAGAAGGTGCTAGATAAACATTTTAGTATAAAAAAGTAAAAACCTAGCATTTAATTTATAATAATAGATAGATAGATCCTTTACCTCAACTACTATAATTGCTAAGTTGCTAAAAAAAAAAAAAAAAGTTTACATTACAGTTAATTTTGGCTATTGAAATGTTTTTATTGTTGCTTATTTTTTTTGATAGAATAGTTAATTGATACCTCTGGAAATTATCATGCATTTCCCCTATTAAACTGTAGTTACATAAGATAATGCAAACACTCCCTCTGTCTTAGCAATAAAGGGTTTTCTGTGAATCTGCGGGAATCTGATTTTTGACTTAATACCAGAATATTCTGTCATGTGCAAGAAAGTGATCTCAGATCTACAATACTAATGCAGTAGAGTCAACATCCAAAAACACACAGGGAAAGTTTTGGGGGAAAATAATCTCCAGAATTCTCTGCTATAAAATTAAGGTTTAATAGTTACCCGCAGTTTAGTTATCATTTCAAAAATATTAGAAAAATCTAAGTGAAAGCAACTCAAGCACGAATTTTATCAGTTCCATTTGAAAAATATTTTGCTATCTTTCCCAGCATCATTTAGGGTCTAAGTGAAAGCCCAGGAATTATCTTCGATACCTTTTGTGCTTTCTTTTGTTCTGCCAGTTGCTTCATTTGTTATAGAAACTTATAGGTGCTTAGCTTCAAATATATTCAACATTTAAATATTCTTGGCTTCCATCATTATAACCATAGATACTACTACTTTAACACAAATAAAATAGTCATCTGTCAGCATGAAAAACTAACCACGGACACTGTTATAACAAACTCAGGGGTTTTTTTGTGTATGAATTAAACACAAAAATAACCAAGCAAATCCCTTATTTATAAAGAGTAATTTGAAGTGCACTTTCTATTTGGTTTGCAACTGTGTCTTTTTTTATCTTGTGAGTTGGTAGGGCCAAATAAACAAAAGAGAACATGAATTACTAAAATGAGTCTACAGTTTTCAGCTGTTCATAGATTCTGAAACAGATTTCCATTTCCATGAAATTCTTTTATAATATGTAGAAATTACTTAATAAAAAATAAATTATATAATAAAAGGAACTGATTGTAGAAATGCCTTACATTTATGCAAAACTTTGGTGTTTATACATTCAGCATTTACAACAACCCTGTGAGGTAGGAATGGTTCTGTATTAGGAAACTGACTAGCTGAGTCAAGTGAATTGGCCAAAGACACGGAACTAATAAACAGCTGAATCTCATCTCCTGATTTTAAGTTCTAAATTTCTTTTGAGCACACAGTTTCATTTAGCTCTTTTCTATGAAGTTAAACTAAACATACTTAAGGAAGGTTTCAGGGAAGGGAAAAATAAATCCAAATGTCTCCCTCACCTTCCATAGAAAGACTGACATAACAAAAAGCAGAACACCTAGAATTCAATTTAAACAAACTTAGGAGAAGAAGGATAATGTTAAAGAACTATAATGACAACTTTGAAAATTTCTTCTGCACAGTTAAAAACTGGATTTGAACTTTAATTATTAATAATTCAATTATGCTTGTGAATTCACAAGCTTAGATTATGGTAAAGATTTTTTTTTTTTTGCTATCCTGGGGCCCAAGATGAATTTCAATTAAAATGTTCTATTAAAATATGGAATATATGATGCAGCAATTTCACTCATAGGTATATACCCAAGAGAAATGAAAACTTGAACACAAATATTCACAGAAGCATTATTCATAATAGCAAAAAGGGAAACAACCCAAATATTCATCAACTGTTAATGGATAAGCAAAATGTGGTATATCATGGAATATTATTCAAGAATAAAAAGGATGAAGTACTGATGCATGCTACAACATGGATGAACCTTGAAAACATTATAATAAGTGAAATAAACCAGACATAAAAAGCCACATATTGTATGATTCCATTTATATGAAATGTCCAGAATAAACAAATTCATAGAGACAATAGATTAGTGGCTACCAGATGATGAGGGAAGGGGAAACTGGAAGGTATAGGATTTTGGGGGGGTGACGGAAATGTTCTGAAATTAGTTCGTGGTGACAACTGCACAACTCTGTGAATATACTGAAAACCATTGAAATGGGTAGAATTGATGTTATGTGAAATGTATGTCAATAAAGCTGTAAAAAAAAAAAACCATAGAATATAAAGTTCTACCTCTCATATAATGCCCACCTCCACCAACTCTCAACTCTCACATAACTTTAATTATTTCTCTATTGCATATATCCCTTTGTACTTTGTCTTAAAATTATTGATGTGCACATAGTCTTTCTCCCGTTAGATTGGAAGATCTTAAAGACACGGATTATGTCTGGTTCATCTTTGTTCCCTTCACAGACCTAAGCCCAGTTTGCTAGGTCATGGAACATCTGTGAGTGAGCTCCCCTCCAGGAGGTGAGGATAAGGACCCCTGTCCTTGAAGGTCTAACCATCATGTTGCTGGAGGCAGACATGTAGACAAATACAGTCAGCCAATAAACTTTTCTAAGCATTATGCTAATAGCATAAACATGCAGGGGGTGGGAGGAGGGTCACAAAAGTGGGTGCTGTCAATTGACTTGGAATGAAAGGTTGAAAGAAATTAAACAGTGAGGGGATGGAGGAATGCAGGGCAAATTTCTCCTCTGGTGACAATATGGTGTTCAAAACTTGGACGCGATTTTTAAGAAATCCTCATTTAAACTAAAAGGATGGGTTCCAAGAAAAATGTAAAGGGTGGGCGGTGGAGTGGGGGGCGGAGCGGAAAGAAGAAAAGCGAAACAGAAAATGTAAAAATATCGGTTTGGCCACTAACCTTGCAAGGATACTTTTTAAAAGCTTTCTGTTCTTTATACGCAAATTTTAAGTTTGTTCCTACTGTTACCCAAGGGTAATTCCTTCTCCAGTCACAGTGTCAACCTCTGTCCCCAAATGCAACGGGAGTTTGAGAGGTATCGCACCGCCAAGTCACAGCCCCTCAACCCACCGGTGGGCCGGGGGTCCTGAACTTCCCCATAGCAACCACACACCACGGTGCACCCTGACGCGGTGGGCGCAGGGGGCAGACCGACTCACTTGAGTTTCTTGAAGGCTTCCTGGCCTCCAGCCACGTAGTTGCCGCCGCTCTGGATCTGGTCCAGCTTCCGGATGCGGTGGCCAGTCCTGGGGGTGTAGATGTTCCTGACCGCCCCAAAGGGCGCCTGAACGCCGCCTGTCACCTCCTTCAGGAAGACATCGAAGCTGGACACCTTCTTCTCCTGGAAGACGACGCGGCGCCCCGCGAAGAAGGGGTCCCCGTTTCGGTACACCAGCACGCTCTTGACGACTGGCTGAGACAGGTGGCTGGACCTGGCGCTGGTGCCGCTCATCTTCCCCGCGGGACGCTGCCCCAGCTGGCTTCTCAGGCGGAGGCACCTCCGCTACCCCAGCGGCCTCACCGCACACACAGCGCGGGATCGCCTCCTGAAACGAATGAGAAATTAACAGATCCACAGGTAAAAGAGAAGTAACGGCCGTGCGCTTGGCGTCCACCCCGCGGAGACACTACAGGCTGCAGGACTCAGGGCAGACGTTCAACTACTTCACCATGGTCTGCACAACCAATCAGCGCCCGCAATGCGCGCGCGACACCTGCTTCACAGGCCACCTGCAGAATCAAAGCGTACCACCTCGGAGCAGGAGCCGCGCGAGGCAAACTGAGTTAGGGCAGAACGGAGAGAGATGGCAGAACACACACACACACACACACACACACACACACACACACTAAATATGGTGAAACCCAATTTCTAACCTCTTACCTGTGCTACAACAGGTAAAGCCCAAACAGCTTTATTTTCTTTTCTGTCTTCTTGCACCCTTATCCCTCAATCTCCTGCTTGCTCCCAAATTAAAAGCAATTAAGTTCCTGGCTGGAGTTGCGTGTCCAGGACCCCTCGCCCCTTCCCAGATGACCAGCGCCGCCAGGTGGCGAAGCTCGGGTGGGCATCACTTGACCACACCCGGCAGCGGCGCGCAGCAGAATCCCGGGGGGTCGGGGCAGTCGGTGGGTCCCTGGGGAGGCGCCCGCCACTGTGGTACCTACCGACACCTGCGGGCTGGCGGGGGGAGTGGCGGCTCCGGCGCCGGCGGGCGGGGACAGGCGCGGGGCGGGGCGGGCACCGCGACGGCCGCGCGTCGCTAGCGCTGTTCCTCCCGCTGCCGTTACCTCTGCGGGCCTCCCTCCCTGTGGGGAACGGAGTTGTTATTTCCCGCCGTTTCCATAGCAACCGCAGCCTCGCGCAGCCAGGCGAGTCCATGAACCGGGCCGCGCGCGCGCCTGGCTCCCTTGGGCTTTGCTGGCTGCCTCCCGCAGGGGCGCGGAAGAGGTGAGGGGCTTGCAGGATGAAGAGGAAGCCTAGGTGGTATTATCATGCGATCATTCAATAAATGGACGCCCACTGTGTGCCAGGCGCTGTGCTAGGGCTTGGGGTTACAGCAGCGAAAAGGATAACCTGGCTTTACTGGGGTGGTGAGTGGTGAGCGTGTCACTGACACAAGGTTAAATGGCTAACTGACTGGCTGTGTCCAAGAGCCCACATCCAGACTATTTGTGTAGATTATTAGCTCAGTCTATGAGGCAAGGTAGGGAAGAGGAGAATATTAAGAACCTCAGTAAAGAGGTTGTTTTGTACAACCCAGTGTGGAACATACATATTGTGGGACCAGGAAAATTCTCTAAAAAGTTGAAATCTTGCAGTTTATCTCTTCTAGTGTTCCCTTTATTCCTCTGAAGACCTTCCTACTATGTGCCAAGTCCAAATTTCATCACAGGATGCCTAGGAATTCATAATTCATCATATATGAATAAAAATAATAGCTACCATTAATTGAACACTTATAGCCATGCACCAGACATTATGTTAGGCACTTTATGTAGATTACCTAATGCAATGTTCACAATACACTTCAGAGGTAAGCATTCTTTGCTCAGGTGAGGAAACTGAAGTGTAGAGAAACCAAAGAAAGTTACTTCAGATCACACACGAGTTCAAACCCAGTGCTGTCTTATTCCAGAACCAACTTAACCACTATGTCATAAACAACATGAAAGGTAATATGTGGGGCATTGCAATCTGGGCAGAAACATTTTTACTGAAGTCACATAATACATTACTGCCTTGAAAGTTAACCGTTTTCCAAAGAATACCAAACAGAAGAGAACAATACAAGGAGAAAAAAAATATATGGTTATTAAGTACTTGTCTGATTTCCTTAAGTCCTAAGTTTGACAGTTAATATCTGTGACATTTCACTTTGACACTTCTTGTTTTATTTTTATTGTAAAGGCACATCCTCATTCCTTCAAACACACGTTTTGACTTGTGATTGTCTTTCAAATTTTATTGGAACAATTTTTGTACAACCAGAGATAAGTCAAAAATATGTATTATTTTCAAATATGTGTTCCGTCGTAAAACCAATGCAACACAGAAAGCTCAAAATATCAACAAAGTATTTGGAAAGGATGTGGCTAATGAACACACAGTACATCGATCATTTAAAAAGTTCTGTTCTGGTAATTTTAATCTTAAAAACGAGTCACATGGACGATCTGAGACCAAGGTGGATAACGATAAACTAAAAACTGTAGTGGAAGCAAATTCATCTCAACCTATGCATAGATTAACAAGGTTTGACATCAGTATTCCAACAATATTAGACCATTTAAAACAAATTGACAAGGTAAAGAAGCTGGATAGATGGGTACTACATAAATTGAACAAACATCAAAAGAAAAATCATCTCAAAGGTTGCCTTTCTTTGCTGTCACAACATAAAGGCAAACCATTTCTACGACATAGTGTTACATGTGATAAAAAATAGATTCTTTCTGACAATCACAAGTGTTCAGCACAATGACCTGATAAAGTGCTGAAACACAGTCCCAAACCAAATATTCATCAAAAAGAGGTAATGGTGCCTGTTTGGTGGTCCAGCAGGTATTATCCAGCACAGCTTTATGAAACCTGGTCAATCCATTACAGTGTATGTCTACTGCAACCAGTTGACAAAATGATGAGGATGCTTGCAATTAAACAGCCAAGATTGGTCAATAGAGACAGGCCAATCCTCTTGCAAGACAACGCTCAATCACATGTCGCAGAAACAATGCTTCTCAAACTACAGAGATTGGACTTGGAAACTCTCTGTCATCTACCATATTCACCAGACATTAGAGCAACTGACTACCACTTCTTCCAGCCTTGGGACCAATTCTTTCAAGAAAAAAATATTCAATTCTCAACAAGCTGTGAAAAACTCCTTTTGTGATTTCATTGCCACTTGCTCTTGAGGCTTAACTATGTCAATAGTTTAGACACATACATTGATTAATTGTACTGCTTTTTGTTTGAAGTACAATAAATTAACCTTTTGATTCAAAATCAGACATTTCATAATTAATGACCTAGTAGAACAGGAAAATTTTGTGAGCTGGTTGTGAAGAATATACAGATGGAGGGATGGGTGGACAAAATATCTGTGAAAATGTGCTACCAGGTTAAGACAGAATACCCATTTTGAGGATTGGAAGGTAATAAATTAAGCAACCCCACTCCCCAAACAGCCTAAAACTCCCTATCACCTATACTAACCCAATGCAAAATGAAAACGTGTGGCCCCTTGTTCAAAAAATAAGAATTTCAAGTTGGGCAACAGCAGAGCATTAAACCAAGCACAGCATCCTTCCAGGTGTGGGACCCCGTCACCAGCCCATGAAGCCACCCTGCTTCTATTTTCTTTTTTCTTTTTTTTAGGCTAGACGAGTGAAGCAGTAGGAGTGGAGAAGGAACAAAGGAATCTGTAACTGGTTGTGATCAATTAGTTGTAAACACCGCTGCACTCAGACTAGCCTGTGTCTATATTCTAATGCTTCCTACAATGGTGTCTCCAGCCTAGCCGTTTCCTGAGCGTGAATTTATTTATCCAGCCATCTCTTGGACACAATGTGGTGATAAATGCTTAACAACTGGCTCTCAGATGAAAAAGGAGGGCCTTGATTCATAGCATTTGCCAATCTCTGTAGTTTACTTCAAATATGGCCAATTTTCAGCTACCAATCTGACATCACTGAAGGCAAGAACTGCATAGTAGCAAGCCATTGTATGGTATTACCACCAACAGATGCAAGAGGCATAACTTTAAGAGCACAGATAGTAGTAAAGTGTAGGCAATGATGAGTTTTGAGTATTTATTATCTTTGTTTTCAATGTAATCTATTTAATTGTATGCTTACACAATTTTTAATAATGACCATATTTAAAATGTATGAAAATTTAACAATTGATTCTCATAATTGACTTGTCACAAAGCCAGTACAAGGTAGCTCCCAGGACACTATTCTCCTGGATAGCTTCTCTGACCATCTAAAAGACAGCCTAGACTCAAAATATTCCCACTGTCTCATGTTTTTCTCAAAACCTCTTTTCCTATGTTCCCTATCTCCACAAATGGACCCTCATCTACTCATTTGCTCGGAGCTGGAACATACACATTTTTCTTCCTCACAGAACACATTTAACTGCAGCAGAAAAACAACAACCAAAGCAATCATGTATTTGCAGTCTCTCATCCTCCTCTTTTTGCTTGCTGAATTGGTTTTGGAGCTGATCTTTCTTGTACAGAATCCCAACACTGAGCAAAGGAAGATGATTTTAAGAAGTCAGGAATGTTAGATAAACCCTGATTATGAAGAGCTGCAGTGGAATCAGGAGCCACTTCAGATGGAGGCTGGGGAACGTTTGAGAACACACAGAGAAGAGGAGAGAGTTTTGTTTTTAAGCTCCTTCCTAAGTATGCGAAAGGCTTTGAGAATGGGAGAGACAGCCAAAGGGCATTCTTAAAGAAGTTCTGCTGTGCATTAAAAAATAATAGCATCAGCTGGGCATGGTGGCTCATGCCTGTAATCCTAGCACTTTGGGAGGCTGAGGCAGGAGGATTGTTTGAGGCCAGGAGTTCAAGACCAGCCTGAGCAACATAACAAGATCCTGTCTCTACAAAAAAATCTTAAAAATTAGCCGGGCATGGTGGCATGCTCCTATAGTCCCAGCTACTCGGAAGGCTGAGGCAGGAGGATCACCTGAGCCCAGGAGTTCAAGGCTACAGTGAGCTATGATCATGCCACTGCTCTCTAGCCCAGGCAACAAAGCAAGACCCTGTCTCAAAAAATAACAATAACGATACCACCAAGGCATTTGGCATTTCCTCAAGAACCTGACTAAATCTCTGAAATGCTTTCGATTAATATATTTCTGATGAAATAATAATTATTTTCATGTAACACTGTACTAAAACCAGACAACATCATATCCTGGGTTTATAAGCATTCCTCAGCCAATTATCAAGTTCTATCAATTCTACCTCTCAAATATTTCTTGAATCCATTTGCTTGTCTCCAAACCCTTTTCCACTTTTTTGAATTCAGGGTATCATCATCCCCCAAAAAGGTCGCCCTGTCTTCAGTTTCGCTTCTCTGCTCTCCACTCTCTACGGAACAGCCAGCCTTAAAGATCATTGAAAAAAAAATCTATTCATTTCACTTTTTAGCTTAAAACTCTTCAAATGCTTATCATTTTTCTGAAGATGGAAATCCAGTATCATCAACATTGATTACAAAGCCCTGAATATACTGCTCTTGTGGCCTCAATTCCCATCTCTTCTCACACAACTCTCCCTTTGGCTCTTCAAAGTCAAGACTTCTCCTTTGGACATAGGCACTAAGCTTTTCAAATAATTTGAAACTCACTTTTATTTGCCTCTTTATTTTGACAGTGGTTCAATTTTGTTTTTAAAGTAAAATCACTAAACTTGTGCAATGGTAGCATGGAAATTATCTGAGGTGTCTTGTATGATTGTACTTTAACCAGGGTGGACATCACTTAAATTATAAAAACTAAAGATGAAAGTGCAAAGAAGTGTAAGTTCATACTGCCTACTTCTAAAAGAACTTTCATTCTTCATAGCTATGTAACGTTACAATGCCACCGCTTCATAAGGGGTTTAAATTCTATGGGGGAGGATACCGGAATTATTAGTGTTCATTTTCATCTAAGGTCTTTATTCTCTAATATTCTTGGTCCTATTGAAACATTTCAGTATACAAAAATGCTGCAATGTTAACACCCAAGAGAAAAGCCATTATCATGTGTATGCTGGTCATCATGATCAATGTGGTACAATTCCTTAAAATAAACTATCATGCCCTTCCGAAAGAAAAAAAAAGGACTTCTCCTTCCACTTTCTTGAATATCCCTTTGGACATATTAATACTTTGTGGCCCTTTATTCCCCATAGCTATTTATTTGTCTCCCTCCAACTGATACTTCGAGTCCCAACTTAAATGTCATTTCCCATGGGAGGGGGTAGGAAAAAATAAATGAAAATTAAATTTAAAAAAATTAAAAAATAGATAAATGTCATTTCCCCAGGAAACCTTCTCTAACCCCACTGTCCAAATCAGGATAAGCCTCCCGCAGATCACATATTTTTCTTCTATAGGTTTTGTCAATTGTAATTACAAATTTTTGTATGATCATATATTTAATCATAAACTTTTATGTATGTTTAATCTTTGTTATACATGTTTATATGCATTAATTCCCTAAGGGAAGGGATTGTGTCCATTTTATTCAACAGCATCTTACCAATGCCTAGCTCAGAGGCTGGCCCACAGTAAGTATTAAATAATTATTTCATGAATGAATAATAAATGGAAAATATATTACATTTAAAAATGAAAAAAAATGGCCAGGTGCAGTGGCTCATACTTGCAATCCTAGCACTTTAAGGGGCCAAGGTGGGAGGATCACTAGAGCCCAGGAGTTTGAGATCAGCCTGAGCAAGAGCGAGACCCTGTATCTACCAAAAATAGAAAAAATTAGCTAGGCATGGTGGTGCACGCCTATAGTCCCAGCTACTCAGGAGGCTGAGGCAAGAGCATCCCTTAAGCCCAGGAGTTTTGAGACTGCAGTGAGCTCTGATGCTACCACTGCACTCTAGCCCAGGCAACAGAGGGTGACCCTGTCTCAAAAAATAAATTGGAAAATGCTCCTGCAGAAGAAAGCATATTTTCAGATCAGCAAATTAAAAAGTATAGTACTTAACAACTAAAGAGATTCTAAAACTAATTGCTTAACTTTAGCAAAAAATACACAGCCATATGCAGAGGAGAGTACCTGCACAGGAAACGAAGCTCTCTTACACAGTATTGAGTTTTGATATCCTTTCAAGGCAATAGAGACGTATATGAAATGCGGAATATATTCCTTTTTTTATTATTCAACCAGAGCCTACTCAGAAGAAATGTGTTACATATTCTGCTAGTTTTTCCTTAAAGAGTGTTGTCAACTTTACAATTGGGTTTCACATCTCAATCTCAGAGCCAGAACTTTGGCTTCTTGAGACTATGTTTCTTAGGTATACACGTGGGTAATGGTGACTGCTTCTGAGAGGCCCTGAATGCCTCTTGTCAGGGTAGCTCAATTGGTCCTGGTAATGGCTAAACTCCTCTTCATGTCCATGTGCTAGGTTGCTGGCCCCAGTTTCCTATATTAAAAGTGACTAATAGTGACTGTAAGAGGACCACTCTCCTATACACAGCCAAATCATGTAGATTCTACTTGCTCGGCACATCTTAATCCTTCCTCTTCTCCTCATCCTCACTGCCCCTACCTTAGAGCTTAGTAAAAATGCTTGCTGTATAACTTGCCATATAACTACGGAGTTAAGAATAAGAAAAAGTAATGGTTTACTACTTTAGTTTATTTGCATTCAGAATGTAAGACAAGTAAACATAATCTCCTAAAGCAAGAAACATTGATGTTTCTTTCAGCATAAAGTCATAAGTGGATCCTGAAGAAACTCACAAAGTGAATCCCAAAGAAACTCACAGCTACTTATCTTTAAATTCTACATAAACCAAATATCACATTTCTCTAAGTTAGTATTTTCTTTCTCTGAAAAACACATACAATTTTTTGTTGAAAGATTTGGTGTTAGTGAAGAACTTTGCAGTTCACCAGAATGTGATCTGCAAACCCAACATTAAAATAGCAAATTTAGAGGCAGCAAGAAAGAAAGGTGAGAGAATGCACAATGGTAACTTCTATTTTCTCTGTGCTATGGAAGAAAATATCTTCCATGGATCTTCTAGCAGTTAGTATCATGGTAAAAGTGGGTGTTTAATAAATATTTGGGGTTTTTGTTTTGTTTTGTTTTTATTTCAGAATATTATAGGGGTACAAACATTTTGGTTACATGAATTTCTTTTGTACAGTTTGAGTCAAAATTATAAGTGTGCCCATCACCCAGATAATGCGTGTTGTACTTACTAGGCGTGAATTTACCCACCCCTCCCTGCTCCCTGCTTGATTTCCACTGAGTTTCACTTCCGTGTGTGCACATAAGTGTTGATCGATTAGTTCCAATTTAATTGTGAGTACATGCGGTGTTTGTTTTTCCATTCTGGTGATACTTCACTTAGAAGAATGGACTCCAGTTCCATCCAGGTTGTTACAAAATGTGTTAATGACAACATAAATAGAAAAATTAGCCGGGCATAGTGGTACTTGCCTGTAGTCCCCAGCTGACAGTGAGACCATGTCTCAAGAAAAAAAAGAATGACAGCATAAAGGAACAATGGCAGAAATGAAAAAGATGGAACATACAGACTTTTAAAAAATAATAAAAGGATATTACGAACAACTTTATGTCAATAAACTTGAAAAAAGAATGAAATGGACATATTCCTTATAATATAGAACTTCCCAAATCTAACTAAAACAAAAACAACTAACAGGATGCAATGGCTTAACTGGTGAGTTCTGCCAAACATTTAATGAACTATGATTTCAATCTAACACTAACTCTTTCAGAAGCTAGCATTGCTTTTATACCACAATCTGGAAAAAACAATAAAAGAAAATTACATAAATGCAAAAATTCTAAACTAAATATTAGCAAACAAAATCTAAGATGATATAGCATAACTAAATTGGATTTATGCCAAGAATTCAAAGTTGGTTTGATGTTAGAAAAATCAATTAATTTAACTTTCCATGTTATAGGAGAAAAATCAAATGATCATTTCAAAAGTTGTAAATCAAATTCAGTATCCATTTAGGATAAAATGTCTTAGCAAAGTAGGAATAGAATAGAATTATCTTGACGTAACAAAGGGCATCCACCAAAAAAAGAAGCTACCACAGATACTACCTAATGATGAGACATTAAAGGCACTCTTTTTGAGATGGAGAACAAGATGTAGTTTCCTGCCAGCCCACTTCTCTTCAAAATGGTGCTGTGGTTTCTAGCCAGTGCAGTAAGGCAAAGAACAAGAAATAAAATGCATATGAGTTGGAAAAAAGAAAACAAAATTTTCCTGTTCCCAAATAGTCTGAATGTATATACAGAAAATCCAAAAGAATCTATAGATGAATTATTAGCATTAACAAGAGAGTTTACAATATTTCTGGACATAAAATGAATACAAAGAGCTATCGCATGGGTGTACATTATTAGCAATAAACAGAAAATAGATTTCTGAAAAGATATCACTTCCTGAGTCAGATTATTGAGTCATATATTTGGAAAAGTTCTTATTTTATTGGTCTTCAAATATATTGGCATAACGTACATAACATCTTATTTTCTTTTTAATATCTGAAGCATCTTCAGTTATTTCCTTTCTTTCATTTCTGATTTAATTCTATCTCTCTTTTTTTATGATGGGGAAGCCAAAAACCAAAATAGCCAAGGTTTCCTTTAAAAAGAAGAAAAATGTGGTAGGCCATGTCTCACAGATATAAGAACTTATTATAAGACCGTAATACTTAAGATAGCATAGTTTTGTTGTAGGCCTAGACAATTGGACCAATGGAACAGAATAGAAAGCAGAGAAACAAACCTACTTACATTTGGATGCTTGATATGCAGCAGAGATAACAATATAGTAAATGATGCTGAGATAATAGGTTGTCAATACAGACAAAATGAAATTTTATCTCTCACAACACTCACAAAAATCAATTCATGGCGAATTAAACTTAAATGCAGGAAGCAAAACTTTAAAGCTTTTGTACAATGATATAAGACTTTAAGGTAGGATTTCTTAAATAATAGATGAGAAAGCACAAAACAAATAGGGAAAGGCTTATACCTCTGATTTAATTAAAGTTAAGAACTTCTGCTCCAAGAAAGAAGCCACAAATAGAGGGAGAAAAATCCTCAAAAATTAGGAGGTGATATTAGCAAAATATATAACCAATCAAGGATGACTACTGAGAATGATAAAGAACTGCTCTACATCCAAAAAGAGAAAGAGAAAAAAACCAACAACCCAAATTTTTATGTATTTATTTTATTTTATTTCTGTTTTGGCTTTGTCAGGTCAGCAATCTTGTTCTCCGTTCTTGGTGTGCTCTTAGCCAAAGAATGACCAGACACACCAAAAGCAAGGCAAGCATGAAATGAAGTTTATTGAGTAAGGGCAAGATAAGTTTACAAAGCAAGAGCAAAATATAGGTTTACAGAGCAAGAGCAGGATAACATTTGCTACAGAGGACGAACGGACCCCTGTCATAACAAGAGGGCCCTAACAGGTCCATTTTTTAAATGGGCAAAAGATTTAAACAGGTACTTAACAAAACAAGAAATCTGATTGACCAATAAACATATGAAAAGATGTGTCGCTTCATTAGAAATCAGAGAAATTCAAACTAAAACCTCCAAGATTTTGCCACAGGAGTTGCAAAAATGAAGAAATGACAAGCCAAGCTCATCTAGAATGTAGAGAAAAAGGAAATCTCATCCACTACTGGTGAGACTATACACTAGCACAACCACATTGGAAATTATCTTGCCTTTCCCATACAGTTGAATATGTGTGCACCCTCAGTCCAAAGCATTTCTTCCACTTTGTAACGTATCCTAGCACACGTGCCTCAGGAGACATCTACAAGAATACTTGCAGAAGTATTTCTCATAATGGGGAAAATAATCCTAATGTGGCACCTCAGCACAATGGATACATAAATAATGATGCACTCATGCAACGGGACACCACACAGCAGTGAAAATCAACTCAGCAACACGCATCAGCATGGAAGAGTCTTACAAACATAATGTTGAGCCAGGAAAGCAAGACACAGAAGAGTTCACATAGTATAATTCCACTAGTACAAAATTCAAATGTATGCAGAACTAAATAAATCGGTTTAAGTATCCAAAGCAGTAAGTAAGAGAGTGACAGACACACAGGTTCAGGATAGTGGCGACCCGTTGGGATGGCGTGGGGGGAATACGGAGGAGGGGTCTGGCAAGAGCACACTGGGATATTGTGGGGAAATGGTGATATCTTGTTCTCGAGCTGGTGGGTGGTACATGTCTTTGTATTGTTGTTATATTCAATATTTAGTAACAATTCTTTTATTTTTTTCCAAAAAGGGTTAAGATGAATAAGCTAGTTCTAATTTAGAAGGAAGGAAGGGTGAGGAAGGGAGAGAGGGGAAGGAGGAAGGGGAGAAGAAGAGTGAATAAGTGAGATTCTCGATGCTCGTTGGCATTTGGCGAAGAAGAGATTAACGGCAGCGATAGCAATCAGGGAGGGCCAGCCGGAGGAGGCAGGTCTTGCGCTGGGCCCTAAGTATTGACTGAGTGTGAGAGAGTGAAGAGATGGAGAAGAAATCAAAGGAGTCCTAGTGAGAGACAGAAGATGAGCAAGGGCAACATGGAGGGACACTCCTGGGAGGATCTCAAAGGCAAAGAGTGGTCTCCGACCCAGGAGACAGCGAGGAGGCCTGTGGCTGTGGCACTGTGGTGAGGGGCTGCGATGCACAGACGGCACAGCCCATCAGGAAGGGCCCTGACAGCCAGAACACTCAGGGAGCTGCCTGGGAGGAGCCCCAGCTGTGGTGGGTGACCAGGGTCCCCTCAGAGGAGTGAGGGGGAGTCCCTGACCCCACGGGGGCGCTGCAGCCTCTGAGTCCCTCAGCTGTCTTGGGAATCAGGTTTCACATCCTGCTCCACCAGAGAGGTCCTGCAGTGAGCAGAGAAATCCCTGCTCTTCATCTTCTGGAGCGTAATTACATGGGGTCTGGAATTCCCTGGGAATAAAGGGAATGTGAGCTTCCCACCACCCCCTTCTCAGCTGTGACTCTGCGCCTGGCCTGGATTTCCCTGAAGCTCCCCGCCCTGTGGAGTGAAGTGAGAAACTCTGAAAACCACATGCCCAGAGGCCCCGTTATTAGAGTACGTGGTTATTTGGGCATGTGGCTGTGCCCCGAGGGGGATCTGCGGAGGATCCCCGCAGCTGAGAGCCTGCGAGACAGGGTCACTTGGATGGGGTCCTGCTCAGATGGGATCCAATGTCACCTCTGGGTGAGTGGAACAAGCCAGCCAGGCATGGGTTCTGTGTAAAACGCCACTTCTTACATCTTTAGGGGCGAGGGGAGCTCTCAGAGGTAGATTATGATATATAATATAAATAAAGTATAAATACTGCTATTTTCTCTGCATGGGAGGCTAAAATGCCAGGTTTTTATATAATGGGATCTTTCTTGTCATTCAGATCTCAGCTGAACTTTTGCCTCATCAGAAAAGCCTTCCCTCATCACCCACATAAATCAGCCCCTGGTCACCTTCTGTCACAGCACCCTGTTGTATGTCCTGGTCCCAGCATTTACGACTCTCTACAATGTTCAGGAAAGTGGGACGTTGTCTGTTGTGTTGTTGCTCTATCTGAAGTGCTTAAAGCAGTGCCTGGCGGGTAGGTGGTGCTCAGTGGATGAATGAATACCGTGTGCATGTGTGTGTGTGTGTGTGTGTGTGTGTGAACGGAGAGAGATAAGAAGTGGAGTAGGAGAGAGGAAGTGAGGGAAGGAAAGCAGAAAGGGAGCGAGAGTGGGTCGTTGCTAGAGCTTCAGCTGTATGAGACTCATGTCTGAGCATGTCTGACAGACCCTTATGTGGACCCACCAGGAATATTTTTATGAGAAACTAAGGCATCTCTTGAAAAAATACTCATCCTGAAGTAAAAAGAGAATAAAACTGGTCTCAGGTACAGAGCCTAGACCATGCAAGGGCCATCTTAAATGAAGCATCACTTTTGTCAGCTTCCGATCTCCTTTAACTCATGGAGGATTGGATGTGGCTATAAGGAAAACCCGAAATAAGTATTCAAAATAAATTCTGTAAAGCACTGAGCACAAACAGCCCTTCTTTTGTGCTGTGTGTAAAGTATAATGTGGAAGCGGGAGGGGGAAGGTGAGAGGCATTCTGGTGCGGGGAGCAGAGTCGCCTTGGCAGGGCCCCAGGGCCCTGAGGACTCTAGCATGGCATCACGGTGGCAGCGGTGCCCAGCAGGAGACAGCGTCACCCCACAGCAGTAAAGGTGTCCGGGAGCTGGCACCTGGCTGCACAAGCAGCAGAGGCCTCAGTCGGAAATAGCACCGAAAGGAGCTAGAGCAGAGAATAAGGAACATGTAGAAGCTGTGCAGTCTTCAAAGCCTGTTCCCCTGGAACTTCTAGAAATAACTGGGGGAGCTTTGGGGGAGGGTATGGGATACACATGTACTTTTCATATGGAAGCAAGAGCCTGGCAAGCTGTGCTTGTTGATTTTGACCTATTTTACTCCAGCCTGAAAATATAGGAGTTTGAGATGTGAGAGAGAGGGAGGGAGGTATGTGCGAAAAAATTAATAGATCCTAATAATGCAAGTTAGAAACTATTTTAAATATTAATATGGCTTTTTTAAAGATGAGAAACTCTCTGAACTAGAGAGTTTCACCGAGAAAAGCTGAGGTGCAGCAATATATCTACTTTACAACTCCTTTCACAAACACGCCACTTTGGAGATGCCATTCTGAGGGATCTGATTAATGAGAGTCTCTGACCAATAAGGCCACTTGTAAACTACAGAAATTCCTGGAGGGATTCATCAATTTCCCAGGCCTTCTGGAGGCATTTAACTAGCCCCCTGGAGGATTCTCCTGTCTCTAGACAATTATTTCACAGCAAGAAAGAAAAAATTGCCTGAGGTTTTCAACCACAGTCAAATTCACTGGAGTCAATAAACATGTCAGATGGACCATGTAGCTGCCACAGGTCAGTTAGGAAGAGAACTTTACTCTCGGAAGGATTGTTCCTTTTCCTACAACATATAGCATGTGAATGTGACCAAAGATTAAATATTAAATATTCCAGATACCAGAGTACCTTTTTTTTTTTTTTTTTTTTACAGACAGGATCTCAGGGTCTTACTCTGTTGCTCAGGCTGGAGTGCAATGACGCAATCATAGCTCACTGCAGCTTGGAACTCCTGGGCTCAAATGATCCTCCTGCCTCAGTCTTTTGAGTATCTGGGACTGTAAGTACACACCACCACACTCGCCTAATTATTTTTTTGGTTGCAGAGATGGGGGGGTCTCACTTTTTCCCAGGCTGGTCTTGAACTCCTGGCCTCAAGCAATCCTCCCACACTGGCCCCCCAAAGTGCTGGGATTAAAAGCTTGAGCCACTGCACCTGGGCGAGGGTTCTTTTTTCAGGCCTTTTTTCAGAATCTAACCTCTGAAACTGACTTGCTCGATATTT
This sequence comes from Indri indri, assembly GCA_004363605.1. Lineage (NCBI taxonomy): Eukaryota > Metazoa > Chordata > Mammalia > Primates > Indriidae > Indri > Indri indri. The sequence goes on from RJWJ010000186.1 coordinate 92,677, forward strand.
ATTGGTAGTGACATTTACTGTAGGAGAGAAATTAAGAAAATTGCTGACTAGAGATACATTATATTTTAACATGCATACACATTACAATGCATTCATCAAACTATTTACATCTCTTAACTAAGTAAAGATTTGCATCTATTTCACAAGGATGATCTCAAAATTGATCTTAAATTGCTTCATCGAAAATGTCATTATACTTCAAAAAAGATTGGTTGTTGTTTTATTTATACATGATATTTGTAATCTGATTTTGAATCTTGACTCCATCACTTAATAGCTGTGTCACCAGTAGAAAAGTTACTTAACTTTTCTAAGCCTTAGTTTCCTCATCAATAAAATGGGCAAGAAAACTACCTATGTCGAATTAAAAGGGATAATGAATGTACAGTTCTTAGAGAAGTGCCTGGCACACGATATCTACCAAATAAATATTACCTCTTGTTTTTTAAGATAAATCTTTCTTGTTCTCTTGTCCAGATGAGTATGGTAAATTCTAAATATTACACATGCAGAAATTGGCCAGACCCAGTAGAATACAACAGAGCAGGAAACAACACTGCCTTGAGTTTATTCCTGTAGCCAGTTGCCTCACTACCTGAAACGGTCACTGTTGTGCTCAGTCCAGATCCTCTTGATACCCTTTGACCTTTATGTGTGTCTCCCCTCTGGCTTCTGTGTGCCGCACCTGTGACTTCTCAGGATGCCTTCAGACCACTGGGGCAGCGTCATCTGAACTGGCAGAGAGCAGAGAGTGCCTGAGAATTTATCTCCCTCCCTCCAGCTCTCCCTACCACCACCCCCCACCTGCCCCTGTTCCTTACACTGGGACTGACCATTGTAAGAGGATTCAAGCCCAGCACCCTTGTTTTAGGTCAGGCTAATTCTGAGGCAAAACTTATACCTCAGAGCTCCCCGGTGGAATCAATTTGAAGTTGCACTCAGTGGGGTGTTGCTTGAAATCACTTATCTGACCCCTGACCAATTACCCTGGCAGTGCTCCTGTAATCAATCACTGTGCACAAATCCTTGCCTCAGGACCTCCTTCTGGGGAACTCAACCTAAGACCCCCTCCCACAAGCAGAATTGCTCAAAGAAAAGTTTGAATATTTTATCTACTTTCAGCTGTCCTGCAGGCAGCATAAGGTCAGCCTAATACCTTCTAATACCTCCCACTGAGGCAGAAATCATTTAAAAACCCAATCTTTCTTTTAGATTCCACACATACTCTAATAACCTATTACATCATTATTTGTAATTCTGGAAGTGCCAATTCTAGCCAATCACCACCCTCTTTATTTCACGCATTGTTTGTTCTAGAGAGCGTCTGGTTTACATTTATTAGTTATTCCCATTTACTGCTTTTCTGTGGAAGTGAGTAGACCCACAGGTTTTATATGGACTGAAGATGCATTTCAAGCCTGTGGTGAATGAAGAAATGTCTGACATCAGATGCCTCAAGGAGCCTTTAGGTGAGAGTTCAGTGGCCTGAGCTACCTACCAGAGGGGGATGTGGCAGGAGGCAGGACTAGAGTGATCATCAGTTCATTCACTCTGATATGTTTCAGTATCTGTTAGCAGTGTACATAATTTGTATCACAATTTTGTTTTGTTCCCATATGCTCCAATTTCTGGAAACTGAAGGATAAAGCACTAAACTAGAGCTACAGAAAACCAGAACCCCATGAGAATTCTCCCATTATGGTGAGTGAGGACAAGAGCAAAGAATTTGGCTTTGGCTTATTATTCCCCCACACCCTCAGCTTTACTGAGGTATAACTGACAAATAAAAAATGTATATATTTAAGGTGTACAATGTGATGATCTGATACACATATTCATTGCGAAATAATTTGCGCAATCAAATTAATTAACACATCCATCACTTCACATAGTTACCATCTTTTGTATGTGTGGTAAGAACCCTTAAAATCTATTCTCTTAGCAAATTTCAAGTCTACCATACAGTATTAACTACAGTCACCCTGCTATGTGTTAGATCCCCAGAACTTATTCATCTGATCACTGCAAAAGCCAGACACAGACAAATACTGTATGATCTCACTTACATGTGGAATCTAAAAAAGAGATTGGCTTTTTAAATGATGTCTGCCTCAACAGGAGGTAGAAGACACTGCTCTGCTGACTTTTCATGCCTGCAGAAGTAGATGCAATATTAAAACTTTTCTTTGAGCAATTCTACTTGTGGCACAATATACTCTCTCTCACCGGGAGTTTGTTGTGATACTTTGATATTTCAGAAAAGCTATTTAAACAAAGTGATTTCTCTTCCATGGTGATTTTAACAATCCAGCCATAGGGAGAAAAAAACTTTCAGGAAACTAGGCAACCTAAGCCTAAAATCCTTTCAAAACTACAGGCAATTCTCCATTCCCTTCACTTACAATTAAATTATCTTCGTCACTCTTAACAGGAGCAAGGCTCTCTTAGATCAGGAATTAATTAGATTGTTACTCTTTTTATTCTGCTTGACTCTACGAACTCCAGCAAATATATCAGGAATGATATTAGGTACTAGTTACTGCATCCAACTAAGTTTTTCTATCTCTTAGCTCTCAATTACATATATGCATAATCATTAAGTAAACAGGTATAGATATCTCACTTATATTAGTCAAAAGTGGTGTCTAAAAAATAAAGCCAAAGCATGTCAAGCAGTCAATGTCTTTTTTTCCCTTAAAAAATTCAAGATACTCTAGGTCTATGATTTGGCTTGCTGCCTATCAAAATTATTATATTTCTTTAAAGTGAAATTATGTTCTAGACAGGGTTTTTAAAAAATAAATAAAATGTTTTAAAAGTGAAAATTGGAATAATGCATACCTGAGGTTGCAATTTTTTTATTGTTGTTGTTAACTGTGATAAACTGTGCTAATCCTTTTATAATTCAGGTTTTGAGCAACAGCACAATGAAATAAAACTGGATTAGCCCCATCTCAAATATTCCAGGGGCTTCTATCATATTTTCACACTATCGACAGGCTAACTTTCTCCACTGCCCTTAATTCTACTCAACCTCAGAACATAAATGTTCTTTTCGTTGTTTAATTTCAAAAGACTCTCACTGTCCTTTAACACCAACAATTGTGCTTAGATGGCCATGAGTCTGACTCTATCATTATCAAAAGACTGCTACTGGGATAGTCCAGTTTGGACTATCAGTTTTTTTAGTTAGTAACTTTCAAGGATTTTTCTTAGTTCACTGAGAATTACTGAGTGAAACAGTACTATCTCTTAGTATCCGGAAGGTTTTTATTTTATTATAGGGTAAAATGTCTGAAGTCACAGTGAACTATAATGAACAGCAGACTGATGAAAGAAAACTATCCCCTGCTGTGAACAACTAAGAGCAAAAGTTAACCATTACAAAATAACAATTTAGCAGGAAATTATGTCACTGATACAGAAGTTATTAGTTAACTGGAGTCCAGTTTCTGGAATTAACGGAAAGGGTTGCTTTAATGAACTATGATATTCTGGTATCATTCAAGTTTGAAAATCTAATTTAAAAGATTTATGTCAGTCAATAAGACCATGACCAGCAGAGGAGGCACCCTAATAATTTCTACTCACATAAATTGAGCTTTACCTAATTATAAACTAACTACAGAAGTTTTAGTGATTGCACAAGATACCATTTTCAACTCCTCACTTTTATAACCTTTTTGGTCATTTCTCAACAACATTTTCAGAGAATGCAGTAAGACCATACTGGGTATACATTTGAAAAGCACATTTTAAAGCATCTATGTAAATAAATGAAAAGGCTTTAAGAACACTTAAGTTAAAATGCAGTAAAATCTTACCTAATAAAAACTCAGCACACCCTGAACCCTGCCTAACTGATTTTTAACCATGATTAACTCAATTTTAATCAGAAAGAGACAAATGGCAAAGTAAATTAATGTCAGGAGTTTATTCAAACCATAAGGAGGAGAAGAGGAAGGAAGAAACAAGTCACCACATTTCATTTATTCCAAGATGCACATTTTTTTTAACCTATTTAAATCTCTGAAACCAGGATGTGCCCACAGTCAATGAAGTCTTACGACTGATTGTCTTGGCCAGGTGGTGGTCAGGGCACGGCTGCAGCGCGAAAGCAGGTGAGAACGTGGTCGCGTTGTTCACACTGTCACCACTTTAGCTGAGATGCATGCATGGTTAATACTTCATATGTTATGTTTAATTGACTTTAAAATGAATTTCTTTAAGATTATACCATCATTTAGTATTGAAACAAGAAGTTTTAGAAATACCTTAACCAATATTTTACTTATATTTTCTCCTTAATGTACAAGAATGTTATATGATAAAAAAAAAATCTATGTCTAAACAAATCTGAAAGAATACTTTCAGCCTGGGCATGGTGCCCCATGAATGCAATCTGAGCACTTTGGAAAGCCAAGGCAGGAGGATTGCTTGAGGCCAGGAGTTCAAGACAATCCTGAGCAACATAGAGAGACACAATCTCTACAAAAAAATGGAAACATTAGCAGGGCGTGGTGGTGTGTGCCTGTAGTCCCAGCTACTCGGGAGGCTGAGGCAGGAAGATTGCTTGAGCCAAGGAGTTTGAGGTTTCAGGGAGCTATGATGACACCACTGTACTCTAGCTGAGGGGCAGAGCAAGACTCTGTCTCAAAAAATGAAAGAAAAGAAAAAAAAAGAAAAGAAAAGAAAAGGAAGGACTTTCAGTAAGTATAAAATTATTGAAAATCCATGTGATAAGAAAGCATTATGTCATCATTTAATTAGAAAATTTTTTACTTTGTTGAGGGCACATAAAGTGATGGCACATCTTGTAATCACAGGCATCTTAGGTTGTAAGAAGTAGTGTCATTCCAGTCTGCAGAGTAAGTACTCACAAATCTCACCTACAGCTTTACGTGTACGAGGGGAGTCTGCCACCACTTGGTCTTCCATAATTAGCCTATGCCCTAGTTGCCATCATCATTTCCCAACCTCTGAAATGACTAAATTTCCCTGTAGAGGAGGAAGCAAAGCTGGTGTCTGCCTTCTCAGGATCCAGTCATCTTCCTTTACAGATGCTTTTCAACATATGATGGGGTTACATCCCAATAAACCCATTGCAAGTTGAAAGCATCATAAGTTGAAAATGCATTTAATATATCTAACCTACCGAACATCAGAGTTTAGCCTAGCCTACCTTAAACATGCTCAGAATACTTGCACTAGCTCACAGTTGGACAAAATCAACTAACACAAATCTCATTTTATAATGAAATGTTGAATATCTCATGTAACTTATTGAATACTGTACTGAAAATGAAAAACAGAATGGTCATATGAGTACTTGAAGTACGGTTTCTACTGGATACAAATTGCTTTCACACCATTGTAAAGTTGAGAAATTGTTAAGTTGAACCATCATAAAAGTTGGGGACTGTCCTCACATCAGCCAATTTTGATTTTAAGGTATTATAGAAACTAAAAGTAAGTTTACCCGGTATAAGACCTAATTCTAGGGTATTAACCATTAAGAAATTACATTTAGAAACAGCCCAGATTACAAAGAAACACTGTTTACTGTTGTAGAAAAGAATAATATAGTTTAGAAACATTCCCAATAAAAAGGGTCGAAGCAAACATGAGATAGGGTTAACTGTCCGTCAACTAATCCTGAAACCCATTCCTTGCATTTTCTGGTTAGCTTAAGTTCTGCCATCTAGTATTAAAATTTGGATATTATGAGACTTTTTCATAGGCATTAGGGTTATATTGAAATGTACAGATACATCTCTATCAGTTTAAAAACTTCATTGCCATTTCTGGTAAACCAGGTAAGTCCAGAACCATTTCCAACCTTCCTGGAAAAGTGAAATTAAATTCTTCTCACATTATCTTAGGTAAGATGTATCTGGACCTGACTTCACATTCTGTTGGCAGAAGGGAATAGAAAGTACAGTAGCATATCCTATGATAAACTGGGTTTCTAAATGAATAAATGATGCAATTTAACAAATGGTACACCATATCATACAAAGCTTTTCTCTACTTAACTCTATCCAATCTAAATTACTTTAAGGTCATTTCTCATCAACTTTGCTGTATCATTCTTGGCTGTTATCTACAGCCAATTCAAGCATATTACATTATGAAGTGCATGTAAATTTTTTTGTTTACTTTTGAGACAAGTTCTCACTCTGCTGCCCAGGTAAGACTGCAGTGCATGATTATAGCTCACTGCAATCTGTAACTCCTGGGCTCAAGCCATCCTTCTGCCTCAGCTTCCTGAGTAGCTAGGATTACAAGTATGTGCCACCACACCCAGTTAATTTTAAAATTTTTTGTAAAGACAGTCTTGCTATGTTGCCCTGGGCTCAAGCAATCCTTTTGTCTTGGCTTCCCAAAGTGCTGAGATTATAGACATGCACCACGATACCCAGCTAGATTTATTTTTTAAAGCATACAGATGTACACTTTTTTAAAGTCTACTATTTTCCCAAGCCAAAATCTCAAAACATTTTGACAGATGTTAAACCCTTATTTCGAAAAATGCTGTCCTGTATTTAACATCCTCTCAGTGTACCTGTCTATACTATATAAATATAGAGGCTGCACCAATTATCATCTGTCACCATACAGCGTGAGTTTTTTTCACAGTAGAAGACGCTAGTTTTAACATGTTTATTCTGAGACATTCTTTAAAACAGCTCTGCGATGCAGCAATCTTTCATCTCCATGTGCTTACACTACTGATTTCCAAAATTATAACTGGAGGAAAGGAAAAAAGAAATGCAGCGGCAGGTAGCATGAGTTTAGATAAGAATGAAGATATAGTCAGATTATTGATGTATAATCTAGTCGTCTTTCTGATTTTTAGATAGGAATTCCCCGTATGGTTTAACTCTCTGACAAGCATGTATTAAAAGTTAATCATTGCCTACATCAAAAAGGTAGAAAGATCATTAATTAACAACCTAATGTCATACCTCAAGGATCTAGAAAAGGAAGAACAAACCAAAACCAAAGCCAGCAGAAGAAAAGAAATCACAAAGGTCAGAGCAGAACTAAATGACTTGGAAAATAAAAAATACAAAGGATTAACAAAACAAAAAGTTGGTTTCTTTGAAAAGATAAACAAAATCGATAGACCTCTCGCTAGATTAACCAAAAATGGAAGAGAAAGGACCCAAATAAACTCAATCAGAAATGAAAAAGTTCAGCCTCAGCATGAGCGAAACCCCATCTCTACAAAAAAATAGAGAAATTAGCTGGGCATGGTAGCACATGCCTGTAATCCCAGCTACTTGGGAGACTGAGGCAGCAGGTTCACTAGAGCCCAGGAGTGTGAGGTTGTGGTGAGCTATGATGACAACATTGCGCTCTATCCTGGGCAACAGAGTGAGATCCTATCTCAAAAAAAATAAAAAAACAAAAGAAAAACAAAAAAAAGAAATGAAATGAAAAAGGTGACATTACAACTGATACCACAGAAATACAAAATATCATCCATGAATACTATGTAAATCTCTACGTGTATAAACTAGAGAACATAGAGAAAACGGACAAGTTCCCGGAAACACACAACCTCCTAAGACTCAAACAGGAAGAAATAGAACTGCTAAGCAGACCAAGAATGAACAATGAGATCAAAACAGTAATAAAAAAAACTCCCCCCCCCCACCTCCCAAAAAAAGCCTTGGACCAGATGGATTCACAGCTGAATTCTATCAGACCTACAAAGAAAACCTGGGACTTATAATACAGAAATTATTCCATAATGTTGAGAATGAGGAAATCCTCCCCAACTCATTCTATAAAGCTATTATTACCTTGATATCGAAGACAGGAAAGGACATAACAAAAAAAGAAAACTACAGACCAATATCTCTTACGAATATAGAGCAAAAATCCTGAATAAAATAGTAGCAAACTGAATTCAGCAGCACATCAAAAAAAGAATCCACCATGACCAAGTGGACTTCATCCCAGGGATGTAAGGATGGCTCAACGTACTTAAATCAATAAATGTGATTCATCGCATAAACACCAGCAAAAAGAAAGACCATCTGATCATCTCAATAGATGCAGAAAAAGCTTTCAACAAAATCCAGCACCCTTTTATCATAAAAACCGTCAACAAACTGTGCATAGAAGAAAGCTATCTCAGAATTATAAAAGCCATATATGACAAACCCACAGCCAACATCATACTGAATAGGGAAAAGTTGAAAGTGTTCCCTCTAAAAATTGGAACAAGGATGCCCACTGTCACCATTTCTATTGAATGTAGTGCTGGAAGTCCTAGCCAGAGAATTCAGGCAAGAGAAGAATATTAAGGGTATCCAAATTGGGAAAGAGAAGGTCAAACTATCACTCTTCCTTGACGATATGATCTTGTATCTAGAAACCCCCAAAGATTCCACCAAGAGTCTCCTGGAATTGATAAATAAATTCAGCAAAGTCTCAGGATACAAAATCAATGCACATAAATCAGTAGCATTTCTATATACTAACAACAGTCAAGCTGAGAGTCAAATCAAAGATTCAATACCATTCATGACAGCTACAAAGAAAATAAAATACCTAGGAATACGCTTAACCAAGGAGGTGAAATATTTGTTCAAGCAGAACTGTGAAACTCTGAGGAAAGAAATTGCAGAGGATACAAACAAATGAAAAAACATATCATGCTCATGGATAGGTAGACTCAGCATTGTTAAAATGATCATACTACCCAAAGTGATTCACAAATTCAATGCAATCCCCATCAAACTATTAATACTAAAGTCATACTTCACAAATTTAGAAAAAATAAACTCTACATTTCGTTTGGAACCAGAAAAGGCCCAAACAGCCAAAGAAATCTTAAGCAAAAAAAATCTAGAGGCATCACATTATCAGACTTCAAACTATACTACAGTAACCAAAAGCTCTGGAGTTCAAGACCAGCCTAAACAAGAGCAAGACCCCATCTCTACTAAAAATAGAAAAAATTAGTCGGATATTTTGAAGTGCACCTACAGTCCCAGCTCCTTGGGAGGCTGAGGCAGGAGGATCACTTGAGCCCAGAAGTTTGAGGTGGCAGTGAGCTATGATGATACCACTGCATGCTAGCCAAGGTGACAGAGTGAGACTCTGTCTCAAAAACACACACACACACAAAAAAAAAACCAAAGAAACAACAACAACAACAAATATGGAGATTCCTCAAAGAACTAAAAGTAGACCTACTATTCAACCCAGCAATCCCACTATCGGATATTTACCCAAAGGAAAAGAAAACTTTTCATCAAAAAGACACCTGCACTTGAATGTTTATTGCAGCACAATTCACAATTGCAAAGATGTGGAATCATCCCAAGTGCCCATCAATTCATAAGTGGTTTAATAAAATGTGGTATATGTATACCATGGAGTACTACTCAGCCATAAAAAAAAGATGAATTAATACCTTTTGCAACAATCTGGATGGAACGGGAGACCCTTCTCCTAAGTGAAGTTTCTAAAGAATGGAAAAAACAAACACCACATGTACTCACTATTAAACTGGAACTAACCAAAGAGCACACATGTGCACAGAGGGAAGTAAAACTCAGTGGAAATCAACCAGGGAAGAGCCAGGACGGAGGAAGTGAAAAAACCTACCTCACTGGTACTATGAACACTTTGTGGGTGACGGGCACACGGGACTCAAGCATTGTAAAAGCGATCCATGTAACCTAAAACATTTGTACCCCGTTAATATTTTGTAAAAAAGTAGTTAATCATAAATAAGCAAACATAGGAATAGTGCTCCCTCTTGTGGCTAAACTCCTTAAAAATCTTCGAACACGGGAAAAACTGTCTTTGGGAATCCTTGGATGGCTCATGGATGGTCCCATGAGACACCAGAGAAGCCCACTTACCACTGTAGGTGCTTGGTTTAAACAGGAAAATAATTCAAAAAGCTAAACTTTCAGTTTGGGATAACGAATATAAATAATGGACACAAATGAGAATGCATTTTTAAGTCATAAAAACAAAGAAAAATAAAATTAAAATAAAAATAAAAATAAAATAAATTTTAAAAATAAAATTTAAGTCAGTGCTGGAGTCTGGCAACATTAGTTTTGCAAATTTTAATGTCTACCATATATGAAAAATGTTTATGAACACTTAAAGGGCTATATCTTCTAAAAAGGAAAAAAAATGGTTTGGGGGTTTGTGGATCCTTCTCCTTTTTATTACATAAAACACAGTGGTTCTCAATCAGGAGTAATTTTGCTCCTCAGGCAACAGAGGCAATGTCTGGAGACATACCTGATCTGGTTGTTACAATTCCTGGGAGGGCCGCTACTGCAACTTAGTGAGTAAAGATCAGAGATACTGTTAAACATTCTACAATACACAGAACACCTCTCACGCCCAACAAAGAATCATCTGGGCCAAAATGTCAGTAGAGGTGAGGTTGAGAAACCCTGATATAAGAATATTCTTTCTTTGACATTCTATTATGCTGCAAAGAAAAGAATATTCTACAATACTTTTCACATGCAATATATAAACCTTAAACTTTATAAATGGTATTTATTAAATGCAAAACCAAACACATTTTCACTAAAATTCCAGCAATAAAATCAGAAATTTAGGAAGTCTGATTCTTATGAACTAAGGCTCATGTCTAATTACATTCTTTTAGGTTATAAATTTTGTCTTATGATACACTTAACAATGGTTAGCTATTGTTTTTCAAAATAGAAAATAGATTTGGGTGTTTTGCTTCATAGCCACTATGAGATATAAATTCAGATACATATTCTTGTCCCTCGGAGAAATACTAGGAAAGTGAAATTGCTTAAATTAACTCCAGGTGGGTCTGAATGTTTTTCATTAGAAAACGTACCTGCTAGCAAAAGTGCTTTGAGAGCGGGAGGAGTAAAGGGAGAACAGATTAACTGCAACATTGTCATCCCTCCGGCAAGTAAGGAAAAGCAATTCTTTCAGGACCAAGATCCCCAGCCTGGGATCCCTGAATCCTTAGGCTCTATGAAAATAAAAAGAGTCTGAAAGCTATTTTCAACATTTCAAATATGATCTAATAACAATGAAATAGTTATCTACAATAAAATATTTTAGGCTCACTAAAATGAAAAACTCAGTGTAGACACTATTACATAGAAGTTCATTTCATCTGATGTAACATGATAGAAATTTCTAGATCCTTTGGAAAAAAATAATACAAGGAGTTCTTAATGGTTAAACAAAAAGTTGAAAACTACTGCTCTGAGGAAACCTAGCAGTTAAGACAAATAAGTGTGGAAAAGTAAAACCACAAGACAGTATTGTGCCAACTTTGTCTCTCCAGTTTTCTACTTTCAATTCTTCACACAGTGCTTGGTATGTAATTATAAATTCAGTAAATATTCTGGCCCAAGCCAGAACTTTAAAAACAAATAGAACCTCCCCAAATTCAGAATGCTGATAGTAGCAGTCAGCCCCAAGAGAGGCTGGGCGTGGTGGCTCACATCTGTAATCCCAGCCCTCTGGGAGGCTAAGGTGGGAGGATCACTTGATGACAAGAGTTAGAGACCAGCCTGGACAACACAGCAAGATAAAAAATTAAAAAAAACAAAAAACTGAATGTGGTGGTGTGGTGGCACACACCTGTAGTAGTCCCAGCTACTCAGGAGGCTGAGGCAGAAGCATTGCTTGAGCCCAAAAGTTCAAGGCTGCAATGAGCTATGATGCTGCCACTGCGTTCCAGCCTGGTTGAGAAAGCAAGACGACCAAAAGAGAGGAGGGGAAGAGAGGAGGGGGAGGCGAGGAGAAGGGAGGGGAGGGAAGGGGAGGGGAGGAGAAAGACCCAAGGGAAATAGTAGAGGGACTGTGAGGCCAGACTTGTAAACCCATCACAGAGAACTCTCCTCCCACATCAACCCTGAGGATCTGCATTGGTTTCTGTTAGGGAGACCTATAGGTTGTTTCCTCATGGAGCTTAATGAAAATAAGATTTATAGTAACTTCCAGCCCTCACCTCACCAATCTGACCATTACTACTCCACTAACATACCCAAAAGTGGTGTGGTTTCAGGTGACTCCACTATTTTATTTGAGGTCGCTGCTATTTAGGCAGATACATGCTAAGAACAAAGGACTCACCCTCCTCAGTCTCCTCAGTTGCCTTGGCCTGCCCCACAGAGTGTGTGGTTGGTACCTTGCAGACTGTGTTGGGGGCCCTTTTCTCCTCTTCCTCCCACTCTCCCTTGGCAAACTCCTGCACGCCCATTGCCTCCCTTATTAGCTAGATTCCAAAACCCCCGCATTCTATATCTAGCCTAGACTTTCTGCCCAGGTGCAGACCAATGTATTGAACTGTTTATTCTGTTGGATATTTACTTGGCAACCTCAAACTCAACAGGCTCAAAATGAGTTCGAACTCCCAATCTTCCTTCTAAACCATTTCTTCCTCCAGGATTCCCTAATTCAGCACATAGCATCATGATTTACTGTCTTGCTCCTGCCGGAATCATGGATTTGAATTGTAGCCCCCTAAAAAGCCCTAACTGAAGCCCTAACCTCCAGTATCGCAGAATGTGATTGTATTTAGAGATACGACTTTCAAAGAGATGATTAAGGTAAAATACGGCTGTTAAAATGGACCCTAATCCAATCTGACTGGTGTCATTAAGAGGAGATTTGGACACAGAGAAACCCCAGAAATACATGTACAGGAAAGACTATGTGTGGACACAGCAAGAAAGTGGTCATCTGCAAGCCAAGGAGAGAGGCCTAAGAAGAAGCCAAACCTGTTGACACCTTGATCTTGGACTTCCAGCCTCCAGAGCTATAAGAAAATAAATTCTGTTGTTTAAGCCACCCAGTCTGTGGTATTACATTATGGTAACCCTAGCAAATGAATAAACCTTCTTCCTCTCATTAATCACCAAGTCCTACCCACTCCTATTCCTCTAAATATCTCTTCAGTCTATTCTTGCCATATTCATTGAACCTGTCCTAGTCTAAGCCCTGTCAAATCTTTCATGGATGCTACCACAGCCTTCCAATGGTCTTTCTGCTTCCACTCTTGCCCATCTACAACCCAGTCTCCAAAAGCGGGCCAGAGTGATCATTTAAAAATGAAAATAGGTAGACATGAGCCTGTGATCCCAGTTATTTGGGAGCCTGAGCAGGAGGATCACTTGAGCTCAGTAGTCTGAGAACAGCCTGGGCAACATATGAAGGTCCTGTCTCAAAAAATAGTAACAAGAGGGCTGGGCGTGGTGGCTCACGCCTGTAATCCTACCACTCTGGGAGGCCGAGGTGGGAGGATAGCTCAAGGTCAGGAGTTCAAGGCCAGCCTGAGCAAGACCCCGTCTCTACCAAAAATCGAAAAAATTAGCCAGGCAACTAAAAATAGAAACAAAAAATTAGCCAGGCGTTGTGCCTCATGCCTGTAGTCCCAGCCACTCAGGAGGCTGAAGCAGGAAGATCACTTGAGCCCAGGAGTTTGAGATTGCTCTGAGCTAGGCTGACACCACGGCACCCTAGCCTGGCCAACAGAGTGAGACTCTATCTCAAAAAAGAAAAAATAAATAAATAAATAATAAGTAAAAATAAAATAAAAATGAGAATAGAATCTTCGCCCCTGGTTTAAAGCCCTTCAAGAGTTCCCTGTTTCTCAAAGAATAAAATCAAAACTCCTTACCGTGGCTGATGAAGCCCAGCATGACCTACCTCTCAGGCTTCATTGAGAATCCCTCCAACTCCTCACATAACCTGCTCCAGGCACAGCCACCTCTGATAGTTCTTCCAATGCACCAAAAATGCTAGTCTTCCCACACATTTTCTCCCCTGGCTAGAAATTTTTCTTAGCCTCTCCTCTTCATCCAACTAATGTTCATTCATCCTTTTTGTCTCAGCCTAAGTGTGTCATTTCCTAAGAGAGGCTTTCCCTGGCCTCCCATGTTAGGTTCACCTCTTATAAATCCTTACAAATCCTGAACTGTTCTTTCATAGCACTCATCACACATGAAATTAAACAATTATCCATATAATCATGTTTTTAATGTCTGTCCCTGATATATAAGCTCCCTGAGGCTAAGTATCATTTGTTTCTTTTCTGTATTCCCAGAGCCAAATACAGTGCTTAGCATATATTGGTTAAAAGAGTGGAGAATGACCAGAATGCATGAATACTTTCAAGAAAAACAGCTGAGGTCCCAAAGGAAGAGCATTTACTTCTCCTAAAAGCTCAGAATTTGGAGAAAGTCAGCTTTGATTTGAATTCTGAAACCAAATATTAAAAAACTGTAAAAGCCAGAATTTAGAGTGAGTTAAGCTAGAAGAAAACAAGAACCTATAATGTATATTATTTGCTTTTGATTTATACCATTGTATTTCTGAACAATGTAAAATTATTTTGTACCTTAAGTAACAGAAGAATACATTGTTTGCTAAAAAAAAGGAATGGAGCTTGGCTGGAAAAATGGGTTTGAGGATACTAGTAAAGATTTAAAGGTGATATTGGGGAAAATAAGAGGGGGTTGAAAATAACTGGCAGGCAGCATTGAGGGCAGAGCTGGAGCTATGAATTCATAGGGGCCCCAGTCAACTAGCATTTAAGCTACCTGAAAGCAGTGTCTTACTTTCCCAGGGCTGCCATAAGAAAGAACCACATAATGAGTGGTTTAAAACAACAGACCTTTATTCTCTGATGGTTCTGAAGACCAAAAGACCAAAAGCAAGTTGTTGGCAGGCCACACTCCCTCCAAAGGGTCTAGAGGAGAATTCTTCCTTGCTTCTTCCAGCTTCTGGGGGCTTCTAGTGTTCCTTGGCTTACAGCAGCGAAACTCCAACCTCTGCCTTTGTCTTTACGTGGTGTACATCTCTCTGTGTCCAATCCTCCCTCTCCTTTCTCTGATAAAGACATTAGTCATTGGATTTAGAGCCCACTATAAATCCAGGATGATTTTATCTTGAGATCCTTAACTAATTAAATCTGCAAAGACTCAACTTCCGAATAAGGTCACATTCTGAGGTTGTGGGTTGACATGTATTTGGGAGGGGCCTGTTCAACCCACTACAGACAGAGACTTTGTTTCATTCACTCTTCTATACCTAGAACCCAGAGTAACATTTATTTTCAAAGATTTGTGGGCCGGGTGTGGTGGCTCAGGCCTGTAATCCTAGCACTCTGGGAGGCCGAGGAGGAAGGATCGCTCAAGGTCAGGAGTTCAAGACCAACCTGAGCAAAAGTGAGAACCCATCTCTATTAAAAAAAGAAAGAAATTAGCTGGACAACTAAAAATATATAGAAAATATTAGCCGAGCATGGTGGCGCATGCCTGTAATCCCAGCTACTCAGGAGGCTGAGGCAGGAGGATTGCTTGAGCCCAGGAGTTTGAGGTTGCTGTGAGCTAGCCTGATGCCACAGCACTCTAGCCCAGGCAACACAACAAGACACTGTCTCAAAAAATAAAAAAAAGGAAGATTTGTGAAATAAATGCATTAACAAATGAATAAAAGAACTGCAAAAGATATTGCAGCTGTAGGTGGAAAAAAAAAAAGGAAATGCAAAAGAATCAAGGGTGTTGAGGAATGTAGGTTCTTCCACTGAGGTGCCAAAATAGGGTATCAGCCATCAAAGTCAGTTGCCAGACGTATCAGATGCAAATCCCAAAGGGAATTCATCTGAGAAGACATTACACAACTCTTGGACCTCTCACCCAGATGGAAAATATAAAAGGGTTAAAAGACTGAAGACTTGGGACAGATATTTTATGGAAGAGGTAGAAAAAAACTGTGTTGTCTGAGTACCCCCCCAACCCCTGTCAACATCAAGCAGAAGGGGTAGGGGAAAGTGCTTGCCCACTCACTTGAAGTCTAGTGAGAAGAGCTTCTTAAGACCATTCCAGGAGCTTGAAGAGTTCTCAGACTCACACTTGAGCAAGCAATAGCAGCTTTGCACTGGGGAAGTAACCATATTCCTCTAAAGGTGCATGATTCCTGTAGTGCGGACGTGACAGTAGGAATATCAGCCTGGGGTTGTCTTAGAAAGGATCCTGCCCAGAAGAGCAGAGTCTCAGGCAGAGTCAAAGGCACAAAGGCGCAGAGCTCAAAGTGATGAGGCAGGACACTGCCTTTACCAAGGGAATGGCAGCTGGATGGGCCTGGGGCAGGCGAGGGGGAGTCCTCCATAGAATTCGTCCACAAGGGATAGTAAGCTTCAAAATCTGCCCTGCCCAGAGAGCATGATGACATTTTCCAATAAAAACTCTAGTTCATCTTGGTTTGCCTCACTACCCCAGCAGAGTCAGAAACAGCTGCCACGGAGTAAGAAAGGTGGCAGGAAGGGGTGGGGAGACCTGACGCAGGTTCTCCACCTGCACCGAAAATGCCCATTTGCCTCCAAGCCCAACAAGGAGAGAGAGGCCAAATCTTTCCTTTAAATGAAGATTGCAGTGTTGATTCATATATTGGGTCTTACATTATAAATTACTGAATTCAAATTAGCATATGGACAAGATGTTTTAAATCACTGAATCGAGACTGGAATAGAATGTAGGACTAAGGGACCAGAAAAGTCATGGAACCTGCCCAAGTTTTCAAAGGGCAGGACAAGGACTAGCCCCACTCAGCAGGATTAAAGGGACTACAAGGGACAAAAATAAAGTGGCTTCTACGATTATACTCCATGAGTTGTACATGTCCCAAGTCCTAGTCACAGTGGTCTCAGGTGATCAGTTATGTAATCCTGGTTGGATAAAAGAGCAGCCAGGAAGGGTCTGATGGGAGAAAATAATCATAGTGAGTATAAAACTTTAAGCCTACAGTCAGAGTGGGTTATTGGTACCGTAACATTTTTGATCTGAAACAGTTTTAGATGAAAACACAATCCAGAACGTGAGGCTAAGATTAGGTAACCCAAGTGCCATGGTGCTAAAGAGGTAAGGAAAGGAAGAGATTAAGGAATGTTAAAGCTAAATTTGTTATATAGGTGCAGAAATTTTCTGGGATCCCATCATGGCTTGAGATGAAAAGGAAGACAGTGATCCAAGTGCTACAGCTACTCCTATGAAGATCACAGGTAAATTCCACAGCATCATATCCAATATGGGCAATTCTTCCCTCTCATCTCACCAATTGGTAACATTACAGGTAACTTATCACTTCCTCATTCTTGAAACTGTAAGGGCCAAGACAAACTTCCCCTTTGCTCTCTGAAGATTCCCTGAAAAATCAACTAACAAAAGGCACATTAATTGGAGAAGAGACATATAAATTTTATTAGGTGTACACAGGGAAAACCACAGAGTGATTACCCACCCACCCCCCTAACATGGTTCAGAAGCTTATATACCATCCTGGCAAAACAGGTTATGGGAGAGGGAAGAAGAGGAATTCTGTTAAGGGGCAATAAAGGATTACTAGGGAGAATGAATAGATCCAAGAACAGAGGTTAATTTGTACATTATCTTGTGAAAGGATTTATTGAGGTGTGGTTATATTTTTGGTCTTACAGGGAGGGAAAGAAAAAACAATTGTTTCTTTTGGTGGATCTGGATCTTAGGCAAATAAAGGAACTTCAGTTTCATCTTTGGGAGTGTCAATGGGGGAAGGGAAGTCAGAGAGATGACGCTTCTTCTTCAGTTCAATGTCAAAATGCCATGTTTTGGGGTAGCAGTTTCTGAGCCCCAACAAAACACTTTCTTCACTTGGCTTCTAGGATCCCACTGTCTCTGACTTTATTTCTCCTTCCTGTCCACTCCTCATATTCTTCTGCTGGATCCATCTCATCTTAACAATCGAATGCTAAACGATCTAAAGCTCAACCATAGGACTTTTTCTCTTTGTTGCCTGACTTATTTCCTAGGAGATCTTTTAGGTTTTGTTTCATTTTGTTTTGTTTTTTGAGACAGGGTCTTGCTGTGTTGCCCAGGAGAGAGTACAGCAGCAGCATCATAGCTCACTGCAACCTCAAGCTCCTGGGCTCCAGTGATCCACCTGCTTCAGCCTCCCAAGTAGCTGGAATTACAGGCACATGCCCCCAAGCCCAGCTAATTTTTCTATTTTTTGTAGAGATGGGGTCTTACTATGTTGCTTAGGCCAGTCTTGAACTTCTGGCCTCAAGTGATCCTCTTGTGTTGGCCTCCAAAACACTAGGAATACAGGTGTGAGCCACCACACCTGGCCCCCAGGAGATCTTATCCAATTTTATGCCTTTAAATATTATATACTGTCTCAAATGTATATATTTAACTCCAACATCTCCCCTGAACTCCAAACTGTTTACATGACATCTATTTTAGTTATCTGTCCAGTAAATCTCTCAAATTTAACATGTCCCAAAACAAATGCCATGCCATAGTCTGTTTTCAATTCCAAACTGCTCCTCTCCAGATTTCTCTATCTAAGTAAATAGAACCCCTATTGCCTAGCTGTTCAGGCTGAACATTTTGGAGTCAGTACCTATGCCTCTCTTTTTCTTATATCCCATCTGCAAATCTTGTCAAGCCAGCCTTCAATATATAGCACCAAGCCCATCTTGTCTTCCCTTCTCCATCATCTCCACTTTAGCCCAAACCATCACCACCATCTCTCTACTTCCATACTTGCCTCTCTATACTCTCTCCAGAGCCTATAGAGTGATCTGTTTAAATATAATCAGATTATTACCTCCCTGCTCATTACCTTTCTACTCAAAGTCCCCCCACCCCAGCCCTTCTCAGATTAAACTTCAAATCCTTGCCATGAATTACAAACCCATATGTCCGAACAGGTTTCAGAGTTTTCCTTCTTTTCTAAGATTTATCTCATCATTAAACCTTTAGTAAAGTGAAAAATCAACCAGCCATGTTCTCTATATTCATTCTTAATATAGAGACTTTCCAGACTTCAACCCTCTGGAAGTAATGCTGAAGTTTTCCTTTGCGTTCAGTGCCTAAGTCGAATATCCTCTCTTCTGTCAGGGCTTCTCTTTGCCCACTTTCCTCCTACTCCACTCCTAGTCCCAATACTGCAAACTAAATGGTTCTTTCTGTACTTCCTTAATTTCAAGTTCATATGTATAGATTGAATGGAAACCTGCGGAACCTGTGTCTGCCCTTGCATTACTACTGTGGAAGGGACAATAAATCTATTAACTCACATTTTAAAGGTATGCATAATACCATAGTTAATCAATTCCAAGACTCACTTTTTTCATATTTTAAAGCCTGAATTTGAGATGTGTCTTACAATTGACATATATAGAAAGCATAGTTAATCTGTGTTTTTTCTTTCTTGGTGGTACATAAAATAATGGTACCTTAAATTGATGCTATTTTACATTTTATTAAATATGAAATATAAATCTTGTGTGTCTATGTTCCTCATTCTTCACTAACAAAAATTTAATATAATACCATTCCATATGACAATTGATCATTTTTGCCACTGCTGGGGTTCGTTTCCTCTTTTTTCTTTTTTTTTTTTTTTTAATTTTCCTCCGAGGATGAATACCACACTGCTGGGGTTCAAACCATGATAGCTCAAAATATGGTGCGTTGGCAGGTTGACAACTTTGAATTAAAGGAAATTAAAAGGGTCTCAGAAATAACCTTCAAAACCAAGGGCTCTCCCTCTCCGACCTCCCTTGCCCCATTGTCTCTCTGATCCTCTTACTTTCCCCAAGCACCAGGAGGGGCTGTCTCTGGAATTTCCTTATCTGATTGAGGAAATTTATTTCCCAGAGAAATGCAATTGTCTTAAACTCCTTTTCTAGGAATTACATTAAATGACCAGAAAAAATTAGCCACCAGAGAAGAGAATAGACTAAAAGTAATCACCATGCCCAGCTAGACTTTTCATCTCTACTTCTGAGGGCAGCTTGAAGAAATTACCTGGGAGATTTTATCTGCATAATAAGACTATCTTTGCTCACAGTGAAGTTTCATAGCTTGTCCACAAGCTACTGCTTGTCCTTTGGTCTCATTCAGCATCGAAAGAGAATCATTTACAAACCACATTGTGGTTTTTGGGCTCATTCATATCCCCATCCCCCTCTACCCAACGAAGAAGGATATATAAACATCTGGACCTTATTGGGTTAATGCGTAACCACTCTCCTGTGATTTTCGCCCAGGTATGTTAAGTAAATTCTGTATGCCATTTTCTCCTACCAATCTATTGTTAGTTCATGCCAGCAAATTTCATAGGGCATAAAGGGAAGTTTTCCCTCTTGGCCCCTACACCGCACTAAACTTAAATATAAATTAAGTGATTTAGGAATGGTCTTAACTTCCTCACTTTCAAATTGCATATTTTATATGTATGAAAGTGCTTGAGAAACTGCAAAGCCATGACACTCCAAGGACCTAAGAACCTACATTGGACCGCTCACTTAGTGCAGAGAACGAGCCCCACCCATTCCCCGGCCCTCCCCCACTTTACAGGTACAGGTACAGGGCTCAAACTTCCATGGGCCACCGCGTTCCAGAGGCGCACCCAAGGTCACCTTCTGAGCATGCGTGGGAGATAGCACGCAGGCGCGGCGCGCGGCGCGCGGCGCGCTCCGCGCATGCCCAGTACACAGCGGCCTGAGGTCGGACGGCCGCGCTGCTCTAGTGCAGGTGGCTGAGCAGCCACGGTCTGGCATGAAGGGCTGGGGTCTGGCTGCTGCTTACTCCTCGCTCCAGCGCCATGGAATGCCTGCGGAGCTTGCCCTGGCTCCTGCCCCGCGCGATGAGACTTCCCCGGCGGACCCTGTGTGCTCTGGCCTTGGACCTGGCTTCTGCGGCTCGTCCCGTTGCTGCCTGCGGCCGCGCAACCGACCTGCTTGGAAGGAGCCTGGCTGTGCCGTTGTGCGGGCCCCACCGGCTCCGTGTGGCAGGTACTGCCCCTCCCCGCAGCCCCAGGACGCCGTTCTTGCAGTGACCTTAGGTCCCCGCCCCAGTCGCCTGGCGTGGCTGTGCTTGCCCCGCGTCCTCCACAGATCACGGCCTCCCCGTCGGTCTTTGGGCGCCCGTGTGTCCTGTCAACTTGCACAGGTCCGCGGGCCGGCCTGCGTCCCACCGGCTCAGAACGTGACAGTGCACTGTGCCCTGCCGGCGTCCGAACCGCCCGGCCCTCTGTCTTCTCCCCACAGCCCTTGCTGCAGATTTTATAACGATAATAGGAACCGTTTACAGTGTTCACAAGATGCGTTAGTTCACACCCACCTAGGTGCTCTTGTGAGAAGTTTTTTTTTTTTTTAAGAGTTTCATCCTTATTCATCATAATAGTTCCGAAGTCAAGATTGGGATGTTTTTATAAGTATTAATTTTTCTTCCCTGTCTTCTGTTTCTTCTTCATGGACACATTTACACGCAGATGGGGGGGTGGGGGACGCACCTAGAAGTGAGGCTGAAGACTTTGGGACTACATGGTGAGAGTTGTCTCTGAGAATGAGCTAACTTTATTTTCAAATACAGTACTGTACAAGTAAATAGCTAGAGGGGTCATAGTGGTGGGAAAAAAGGAATCCGAGTTGCTGTTATTTATTTTTTCACCAAATGTTGAAGCATGTTGATAAGATTGTAACAAATGTGAGTGCAGATATTGCTCAGAAACAAAAATACATGACTTTATCAAAAATACAGCATTGGCCTTCAAATACATTTTCTCAGTTGTGCTCCCAAAAAGCCTCCCAAAGTCACTCCCCATCACCACCTTCTTCCCCACACTGTCCCAATTCGGAGAGCCATTCCAAATTGGGTTACATCCCATGTTCCCTCCTTCGATAATCCTTGAGAACCCAGTTTCAGCAAGCTGCGGGAACCTTTTAGGACAAGCATTGAAACTCAGAATTTCAGTCCTGGTTAAACTCTAACTTGTGACTGATTACTAAGTGCTTTTTACCTTTATCCATATTACTCTTACAGCCATAGTGTATTTTGTAAAAGAGAAAGAAAACAAACACTTAAGATATTAACAAATTATGTGAATCATTGCATGTATATAACAGGAAAGAGTAAGGGCAGAAATGAGAATTTATCTACACAATCTCTAGTCAGTGTGATTACTTTGCAAACATAAAACAGTAACATTTGTCGGTCGTTAAATTTGCTTGATTATACTTAAGAGTCCACCGCAACTCAGTCTAATCATGTGTTTCAAATAGACTAATTTTCAAATAAAGATTTGCCTTCCAGTTTGCTGGTGTCCACATGCCAGTTCAGTGGGGTATTTCATAAGTATTCACTATGAAGTATATATGTAGAAGAGAAGTAAAATGTGTAGGTTTCATAAGTTATAAGTCAAATAATTATATTGGAATGCCGAAAATTCAGGTGGTACTTGGGACCTGTGTTTCCTAAAGTATATCAGTACAATGTGCATGAAGAGCCATTTAAATCATGCAAAAAGGAAGACCAGACATTTTTTTTAAATCTAGAGCACCATGTCATACATTTGTTCATACATCTCTGAGATATCGATACTAATTAGAAAGGGAAAAGAGTAATTGGGATCCATAAATTATTTTAATTCCTTGCCTAAGCCATTTTAAAAATCATTCCCTGCCAAGCCTAAGATAATCATGTACAAATATGAAAATTAACAAGAGTATTTCTTCTTTTTCCTATAGGGAAAAAGCTCAAAAAGTAGTAAAATAGTCTGAAGGCCTCCATGTACTACGGGAGTTGTATCTTATCTCTAGGTACCAATTGTATGATTATAAGGAATTCTCTTAATTCATTCTTCAGGTGAAATACACCGGTTTAGAACTTCTGATGTCTCTCAAGCCACTTTAGCCAGTGTAGCTCCAGTATTTACTGTGGTAAGTATGATAACTTACAGAAAGTGCTTCCCATACTTATTAAGTTTATTGAGTTGGACTATTGGCCAAGATATTACTTATTTTTTGTTTTATAATGAATCGTTATAGTTATAAGTCATGTCTCTGTGTGCCTAGCCAATGACCTGAGTGCCTACTAGATTTGCTTAACTGTGCTCTTGAAACTTTGCTTAACGGCTGTGGAGTTCTCTTTTTAATACTAGAACTGGTCATTCAAATCAGTTTAGTGATTCCTCCTGGAACACTCAAGATTTCACCCATGAGTATATTTTGAAGGCTGTTAGCCATAAAGGGCTTGAACCTGTGTTCTGCAAGATAATATGCAGAAGCATCTTGAAGGTAGCACAGAGTAGTATTTAAGAGTGCTTGTTGGCAGGACACGATGGCTCATGCCTGTAATCTCAGCATTTTGGAAGGCCGAGATCAGCCTAAGCAACATAGCAAGACCCCATCTCTACAAAAAAAAAAAAACAAAAAAAAACCAGCCTGGCATGGTGGTGTGTGCCTGTAGTCCTAGCTACTCAGGGGGCTGAGGGAGGAGGATTGCTTGAATCCAGGAGTTGGGGGCTGCAGTGAGCTGTAAACACACCACTGCACTCCAGCCTGGGTGACAGAGTGAGACCCAGTCTCTTAATAAAAAAAAAAAAAAAGTGCATACCTTGAAGGGTCGTGATCTGCAACTTTCTCTGAAATGGTTCAGAAAATGAATGAACACCACACATACACACATTTTTTTAAAAAGAGAGAAATAAGGCCATTGGGGCAAAATGTTAACAAAGGTGACTAGGTGAAAGTTATATAGTAATTTGTTATAATATTCTTGCAACTTTTTTATAGGTTTTTAATCTTTTCAAGAAGTAAAGGTTTGATTAAGAGAATAAGTGTGCTTGCCCTGAGCCAGTCTTCCTAAATTCCATTCTCAGCTCTGCCTCTCACTGTTGACTAGGTAGACTTGGACAAGTTATGATAACATCTTTGTGCCTTAGTTTTCTCCTCTGTAAACTGAGGATAATCTACCTTATGCAATTGTTATGAGGATTAAATTAACTCATATATGTAGACCTTTAAAATAGTGCCTCACATATACTAAGCATCCCATATATATTAGCCATTATTATTATGACTATTTCAGCTTATCAACGTAAGAGTTTTATACAGAACTAGATAACTCCCAGAATTGCAGGTAAAAGTTATTACTGTTATTCACTGTTCCGGAAGAGTTGGCCAGTTAAGAATACAAAGTCAGATGTTAAATATTGAAAGTTCTTTGCAGGTGAAATAATTGTCTACCAAGAACACAAGAAATTCAGTTGATGCTATTTGATATAATGAGTTTAGAAAGTAAACTGGTTACAAAGTGAACATTTAAAAGATTATAGTTTGTATCATCTTTTTAAAAAAATGTAAAAATCCCATTAAAGAGAAAATGGTAGATAAATATTGAGATGCAAAAATATTCAGCATATGTTGCTAAGGTGGAAGTGGGGGAGAGACTGCAAAGCAATGTGTGCAGCATGTTTTATAGGAAAGTCTGGAAGGACAGTCAGTGAAACATTAACATGTTTTTCTCTAAAATTTGTCATTTCTGGTGATTAAAATAGCTTTGCATATCTTTATTTTCACATTTTCTGCAGTGTATTTATGTATATGTTAAGGATAAAAGCTAGTCTGTATCTTCCAGTGTGTCTTTCTGAAAATGTGTATTTCATAGTAGTTAGTATAGCTCACCACAAAGTGATTTATTAAATATTTGAGAACTTCAAACTTGACTGTAGATAAGTATTACAGAAAAATATTCCTCTACTCTGCAGGAAATAAGTGCATTTTCTATATTGTATCCTCTCTTCAAACTATCAGAAGAGGTTCTGTAAATCTTTATTGTTACTACAAGGCCTCCCAGAGAGACTTCTTAGCCTCATGTAGATATTTAGATTCATGAGACAGGCCACACTTGGTTCTGTACTCAGAAGGATAAAGGACAGGAAAATCAGCAGGGCAGCGTCAGGTGTTTCCTCTTCAAAAGAAATCCTTGCAGCCATCCAGGGGCTTCTCTGGCCCCTAAGTGGCAGCTCAGGTGCAAAACAGATTCTTAAGTGGGTGTGAGATCCACCTTGGCTTAGAATCCCCATGCTGCATAGTGCCAGTATCATTTGTAAGCATGTCAGTCGGAGACACAGCTTCCAGGGCCTCCACGATGAACATGGCCAACTAGAAGAGCCACCACTCTCAGGAAAGGGCAGAGCTATTGCTTTCCACCTGGTATCTATAATTCATTCACATTCTTCCCAGTCCAATGTAGTCTACCAGTCAGTGGTCATTTTTACCATAAGCAATGTTTCCACTGTAACACAACTGATAACTGTTTTATCAGATTTCTAGGGGAGCCAAGATAGAAAGTTAAACCAAGGTCAGATTTGTCTTAGCAAAGGAAAGGTGATTTTTTTCCCTAAAACCCTTAACTTGTAACTAAATTTAACCTAAAGAAAGTAAGTTATGGTTTATATCTGCATTTCAGCATTTGGGGGATATTACTCATACTATCATAAAGAGTATACTAATTTGAGAGCAGATAATAATTTCTTTTTATCTCTATCTTCAGACAAAGTTTGACAAAAAGGGAAAGGTTACTTCTTTTGGTGAGTATCTTTATTCCAAATCACTTTTTTAAACAGTGAATGAGTGAATCTGATGGAAATCAAGAAATTGTAGTGTTTTGAATAGAATATTCTTTGTGTATACAGGTGTATTGAAGGAGATCTTTCTTCAGCATTTGTCTATCAGTCCTAATTGGAACTGGCAATACTCAGACTGTGCGTATTCTCCCAGAATTGCTTTCTTCTGGCAGGAGACACTTCGCTCTAACAGAATATTAAAGGAATATTTTGGAGAGCTAGAGCACAGAGACACACACACACTTTTCCCTTTTGTTTCTCTTGTTAGTCTCTCCCTTTCTCTGCCCTCCTCATATTCATTCTCCTGAAGCATGCTTAAGGTAGAATCACATAATGCCACTGACATCGCAATCGGTGATGAAAGATGGGGAGGGACAGGTCACTGGTGGCAATCCCATGGAACTCTGCTGCTGGTTGCTATCTGGGGATAGCTACTTTTTAAAGTGAAATTAGGTATTGTTTTTACTGTGTGACTTCAGATGTAAGTTTCAGATCTCCACTTTCAGCCGCATGATCCTGTTCCTGCCATCGCTGAAATCCTAGTGGAATATTTTGGGTGTTTTTTGTTATCGCCTTTAAAAGATTGTTCTACATACAGCTCTATCACAGGTGTATACAATTACAGATACTATAATCAGTGTAATTTCTTGACTTTCTCTCATCTGTTGTGCATTCTCAGTAATAAATTTAGTTTTAAGGTAGAATCTGATGTGAGAACTGACTTTGTCATTTTGTATTAGTTAAAAAGCAAAGTAAATCAAATTTATCTGTTCATAGATTTAAAATACTGGAGACGATGTTGTGAGAAAAAATAGAAAATGTAATTGTGTAGAATTCATATTCAAGAAAGATGACCTATCTCTGGAGCTAGAAATAGATATTATAGGTTTAATGATGCATAGTTGTGGTTTTTGTATTAGGCCCACGGGACTTATAAGTACTGAGAAATTTGTTAAGTATGCATAAGAGAATAAAATAATTAGTTTGACCAGATTTAGCCTAAGTATGTTTTTGAGGTAAAAATGGGTATTAAAGAGACTCATTTTAGCTTTTGTTTCGGGTAGTAATAAAAAATTATCTTGATGGTAGTGTGGGGAGTGCTCAGATACAAAAATCTAAACTCTAATTTCTTAGTTTAGCCCACTCTTTTTATTTCTTTTATAGAAAAGAAGAAAACTGAGTTATACCAAGAGTTAGGTCTTCAGGCCAGAGATTTAAGATTTCAGCATGTAATGAGTATCACAACCAGAAACAATAGGATTATCATGAGAATGGAGGTAAAGGATTTTATTTTCATCTGTTTCTCCAGTACAATCTTATAAAGGTTACTTCCTAACTATCTCCATCAGTATCTAGGTTAAAAGTAATTTTGGAATACAAATACCTACATCAAACAAAGGATATTTTTCAACTTAATATGTTATTATGAGTAGAACTCATTTTATGTGGATTATATACATATGTTCAGCAGACATAATACTGCTCTGTTTTATGTTGGGAAAGTTTTGACTGTGGTCTTCTTTCTCTCTGTTTGAACTTAATCTCCAGTTTCAGTAATCAGAAAGAATCTGAATTTATAATAGGTATATTTCTAGTTGTATGCAGTTATTTGTATCTTAAAACCTGATGTATCTAGAACATATTCTGGTTTTCCAAATAGCTCAGGAGTAGCCATTTTATAACCTTAATCTTTATTTTTACAGAAAGCTTTCTAAAATATATTTTCCCATGCCTACTCAGAGCACACTAAATATAATTTGATTTTCCTTAGTAATTCAGAGTTAATATGGATATCAGTTATTTTGGTGGGCTAAAGTTTAGGGTTCAGAAATAGATGAGAGACATACGTCTCAGTGATATTGGCCCTGCAGGGGGCATGGGACTTGCCCTCTTCAAATAGTCTTCAATAGCAGGGTTTTGTCCATTTACCTAGGGTTAATCAAAATAATAAAAAATGAGCCGGGCACTGCGGCATGTGCCCGTATAGTCCCAGCTACTCAGGAGGCTGAGGTGAAAGGATCGCTGTTAAGAGCAGGGGTTAACCACTGGCCTGAGCAACATAGTGAGACCCCTGTCTCTAAAAAAAAAAAAAAAAAAAAAATATTTCATCAAAAATGGATACAATCTTCTCCAAGTGATTTTCTCCAGAAAACATTCTTTGTTCTTATTATTAGTAGCTAGCATCTTTCAAGATAGTATCTTTTTGACAGATAGACAGGTACATGATAAAGCAAATTTAGCAGAGTGTTAATTGTATAATCTAAATGGTGGGTATATGGTGTTCACTGTGCAATCTTGCATTTCTGTATAAAAATTTTTATAATAAAATGTTGGAAAATTTAAAAATAGAAAATCATCTCTAATTTCTATATCATTAATAGAGTGGCTAGTTTATGTACTTATAAAAGATGCCAGTCTTTCTCTTTAGAAAAATTTCTAATTTTATACTCTCCTAAATTAGAACACTTAAGGCTATGATTCATCTTTTTAATTTCAGATTAGCTTAATATGTTTTGGTGGTGTTTTAAAAAGGAAATTTTTTCATTTGATCCAGACTAATTATGATTAAATCTTTTCTAAAAGTCTACTTAATACCTGACTTTTAAGAAGACCTTGTCTTCTTCCTTTATTTCTCTGTTTTTTTTTAATGATTACCCTGGAATTCTTAATAAATATATAATTTGTGTGAATAAATCTAATTCTCTTGAGAGTGCGTTGGTAGCATCAAGACTTACATATATTTTAGATCTCCTTTCTTTTGGAAAAAAAATACGCCTTGATTTTTTTTTTTTTTGAAAAACCAAATGAACGTTGATTTTGGTTAGTATTAATCCAAAAGTGTTAAGTCCTATTTTACGAATGTTGTTTTTTCCTACAGTTCTACAACTTGCATGTGTGTGTATACATATCTATTTATATATTTGGTTGTTTTTGTTTTTACAGTATTTGAAAGCTGTGATAACTCCGGAGTGTCTTCTGATATTAGATTATCGTAATTTAAATTTAGAGCAATGGCTGTTCCGGGAACTCCCTTCACAGTTGTCTGGAGAGGGTCAACTTGTCACGTACCCCTTACCTTTTGAGTTTAGAGCTATAGAAGCACTCCTGCAATATTGGGTAAGTCTGTTTTTATTTAGCTTCTTCACTTTATTCTGGTTTTGAAATGCTATTGAGTAGGAAAACAAGTTGGTTGTGTTTCAATGACATTTTCCCTGACCACATCCTTTCCCCTAAACAAAAACATCTCTAAGGACGCCAATATGGAGAAAGTACTTAATTTATACATTTTATGACCCAATCAAATAGAACTAGAGATGTTATACATAGAGTCTCTTAAGGGTCATGTTATGGCAGTCAATGAAGCACATGGCAAGTTGGCTGTACTTCACACAGTTTTATACTATATTGAGAAGTGATAATTCAAAAGACTGAACATCCTAAACATATAAATTAATTCATAAACCAAAAAAATTATGAATGCAATCCATTTTATTCTCTAAACTATATACATTATTAAAGTGCTTTATATGTAATAAATGTATTAAATCATTCATCAAATCATTCTTTCATTTGTTTGTACAATCCTTTGTTCGAGGTAGGTAAATGACGATGCCTCTCTTTTAGGCCTTGATTGACATAGGAACCACACACAATCCTTCCAATGACTCCTACATTAAATTGATAGTGATTATATGCCTGGGGATTCTGTTAGGCCCTCAACAAGGATGGGTAACTGCTTTCCTGGCCCCACAAATCTTTCATTTTCTTTTCTTCCCATTATTAGTCAGGATAGCGCTGTTTAGGAACTGGCTGCATGCAAGAGTTGGTGCTAGGAGCCTACAAACCAGAGCAGCAGGAGAGGAGGGTGGAGAGGACATGAGGTGGGTGGGGGTTGGGTGATCCTGGTAAGTTTCTCTTTCGTCTGCCTTGCTCTGTTGGAGTAGATGGCTACCTTCTCTGCTCAGGTTAATGAGGCAACAGCACCAGTTAGTACCAGTCAATGAAATGGTGAGTAGCGGGAGCCCAGTTGCTAAGCAGGGAAAAAGCAGAAGAGGGAAAGAAAACACGTAAACAATGGTCAGTGACAGGCTGCACAGGCGGGGTAAGCTTTCAGGAGCAGGAGCTCATGCTGTTAGGGGAAAGGCAAGGCTCTTAAAAAGGGAGCCAGGAAGGGAAGGAGAGGGGCTGGCCTAGCATGGTGTCTTGCTGAGAGATTGGCCATGGGGCGAATAGAGAGAGGGAGCTCAGGTTGTCTGCTGGCTGGGATAAATGGTCTTCTTGCCATTAAATGGGGACCCGGGAAGATTTCCTTCTGAAAGAACACCATACGTAAGCAAGGCCAGCCACCCTGCAAAAGGGAAGAAGTAAGTTTTCCGCAAAAGGGAAGAAATAAGTATTCAAATGAAAGCTCCCCAAACCCACCTGAGGGACCATGATTTACCATGAGTAGGTAATGCTTCACGAACAACCTGTGACCCTCAGCAGCTGCCCCATCTACTACCTGAGTCCACACCTTGCTGGGCAGAGGGTTTAGTGTGTCTCTTAGATACTGGAAAAATGTAGTCTGCCTCAGTTTGGCTGTCCAGTCTTCCTTCCCACCCAAGGACTTCTGAACCTGGAAGCATCTCCTCCATACAAGAAATACATGATGTTGGCAGAGGCACAGTGACTCTGGACTTGCAATGCCCAAATTTAAAAAATCATCCTCAGTTATTGTGCCTCTGAGATAAACAGTATATGCTGGAATTTATATCATTAATTTTACTGCTTAATTCAGTTAGTATAAAGCTGTTTGCCAATTCGTGTGGAAGCATTTCACTATTTTAACTATTTATTTATAGCTATATCAGTGCATACCTGCTAAATATCAAATCATGCTTTTGTTAACCAGAATAGTAAGTTTACTTCTGACTTTACAATGATTTGTTTTATTTTTTATTCCAAGTTATGTTGTAGTTTTCGAAAGAGCTTTGTTTATATTAATAGGAATTTTGAACTATATTCTATTTACAAAGCACATAGAGGTATTACGTAACCAAATGCAAAGTTTGTATTTAACCATGGAGTGGCAGATTTATTTTAATTAATGAATCCACGCAGTCTTTCATAATAAATGTCTGTAAGGGGAAGACTTTTATGAGGGTTAATTCCTTGTCAACTAAATCTGAGCCTAGTGATGACATTATGCATGGTTCTTTGAACCCAGGAGATGTAGTTTTTGAACATGTAGAGTAGGCATTCCAGTCTTGATTATGTTCTGAATTGTTACCAGCATGTCTAGCTATTACAGATTTCTGTATTTAATCAGAGGGTTCACTGATTCTGAGCATTCTAAAAAGATTGTTTTAATTCTTATGAAAGGTCATGTTGTTATCTAGATCAGCACCCTTCAGGGGAAACTTAGCATTTTGCAGCCACTGATCCTTGAGACACTGGAAGCTTTAGTGGATCCCAAACACTCTTCTGTAGACAGAAGCAAACTGCACATCTTACTACAAAATGGCAAAAGGTAAATAAATATGGATGAGGTACCAAGTTGGGAGTTAGAGACAAATATCTTAAAATTCTCTCAGTCTTAACAGTGAAATCTTTAGCATAAATTCAGACCTAAAATTAGTGTGATCATTACTTGTTTTAAAAATACTAACTAATCTTGCTAATGGTAATGACATTTTCTACTGTATGATTACACTAAGTGCCTTCATTGCCATATTTGATTCTAATTATTATTAAAATTTTGTGGCTGGGTGTGGCGGCTCATGCCTGTAATCCTAGCACTCCGGGAGGCCGAGGCAAGAGGATCACTCGAGGTCAGGAGTTTGAGACCAGCCTGAGCAAGAGTGAGATCCTGTCTCTACTAAAAATAGAAAGAAATTAGCTGGACACCTAAAAATATGTAGAAAAAATTAGCCAGGCATGGTGGCGCATGCCTGTAGTCCCAGCTACTTGGGAGGCTGAGGCAGGAGGATTGCTTGAGCCCAGGAGTTGAGGTTGCTGTGAGCTAGGCTGATGCCACAGCATTCAAGCCTGGGCAACATAGTGATACTCTGTCTAAAAAAAAAAAAAAGTACAAAAAAAAATTTTTGTGTGTGTTTTATAACTTTTTAAAGTAGGAAAGTAGCCTACATGAGAAGTTGATCTGAAAAGGGCACATAATCTAATGTTTATTAAAAAGATATTTTGCATGAAATGCTATATAAGGCTTTTTTACATATGTAATCTCATCCCATCCTTTCAGAAGCACAGTTCAGTAGTTGATATGGTACTCATTTTGAAGGTGAGAAAACTGTGGTTTAAGTAACTTGCCTAAACTTATATAGCTAGTAAATGGCAGATCAAAATTTAAATCCACTTTTCTGTTCCTCGAAAGTTCATGTTGTTCTTTTTATTTAAAATCATAATGCATTCCAGAATTTAAGAAAAATATCTTAATTGTATGATAAGATACCCTAAAAAGACACTATTCTTATAGTGAAATGTTTTTATAAGTTTATGCTATTGATCATTTCTTTGTAACTGTTCTTACAGTTTATCAGAGTTAGAAACAGATATTAAAATTTTCAAAGAGTCAATTTTGGAGATCTTGGATGAAGAAGAGTTGCTAGAAGAGCTCTGTCTGTCAAAATGGAGTGACCCACAAGTCTTGTAAGTATATAGTCATGCTTTGTCATTTATTTCCTTAGGGTGAATCTTCTGTCTTTTCTTCCTCAGGATGATATTTCATAGAGAACATTTTTCTGGAATAGAGAATGTAGGCATTTTTCATCCTCAGATGTTTCACCTTTTCCCTGTGCAATATTGCATCTAATTCAGTTTAATGAAGATACATTGTGTGCATGCTGCATACCCAACACTGTGCTGGAATGTGATGAATATAAAGATAAACAGACAATTACAATTCTTTATCTTCAAGAATAAGATAACCAAATTGGCACACACTGCTGAAATAACGTACCTCAGGAGTAGACTATGGGAGAGGGAGAGAAATTCACATGGGGGATGGGAAAGGTGGGGTGAATACAGATGGAAATATTTTGTTCGTAGAGCAGTATCAGAAGTTAATACATCTTTGTAACGAGTATAGTTTCCACAGTCTGTACAGATCTTTTTAAAGCACTTTGAAAAATTGATTCTTTATCTTCTAATAAGGAAATATTTAGGTAGATAACAGATAGATACAGTAGCAGAAACTCTTGTTCACTTTGCTTTAGCCAATCTGTCTCTAATATGCTTTATGATATAAGTACCTTTTACAGAGTACTTCCTTCTCCCTTCTCTTCCTCCTTGGTAGGGTGGGGAGTATAAATAAAGGGGAATAAAATAAATATAGACATCATTCAAAAACATTTTTCTTCATATATAGAAATGCCACATACACACCTTGGAAAGGAAATGCTCTTCATGTCAGTTTTTAATTTTTGGTTTTGCTTTACCTGATGGTGGTTTGGGATTTGCAGTAATCATCAGCATTCACACATCTGGATTTTCCTATAACTAGTAGCACATATTTGCATGAGAGTCTCTTGGATTGGCGCCATGGGATACAGTGAAGCTAACTAGTCTCTATCCTCTAGTTATCTGCATAGTGTGTTCCGGATCAGTTGACATTGCTACTTGTAGATTGGCCTCAGTCACAACAATAGAAAAGACAAGGGCTAGCTTTTCCACTGGTGGCTGAATATTATATACTAATTTAGGATGTTTTTGGTACTAAATATATGATGCACACATTGGGGGCATGTTAATTATGTTAACTCTTTCAACTGAAGTGAAAAGAGCAGTACTGGGATTGACCATGCCGAAGAGATGGAGTTGCTGTTGGAAAACTACTACCGATTGGCCGAAGATCTTTCCAACGCAGCTCGGGAGCTTAGGGTACTGATTGATGATTCACAAAGTATTATTTTCATCAATCTGGACAGGTAAGAAAGCATTATATAAAATAATAAGTATTTTCTTTATAAAATAATGAAGCTTTTAAGGAATGACATTTTGGAAGGAATTATACCATCATTATCTATAACTATGACATGAAAGTGTGTGGGTTTTTCTATTTTTGGAAGAGATAGGTGTACATTATGTAATCTATGTGGTCTTTAATAGACGATTTAGTGAGCTTGCTGTATATGGTATAGTTAGTGGGCCCTTTTGATCCGAGTACGTGTTCTTTTCAGCCACCGTAATGTGATGATGAGGTTGAACCTACAGCTGACCATGGGAACCTTTTCTCTTTCGCTCTTTGGACTAATGGGAGTTGCTTTTGGAATGAATTTGGAATCTTCTCTTGAAGAGGTGAGAATGTATTACTTTACTAACTTAGGGGTTATTTTTTAATGTTTTGAAGATTAATTTTTAATGGTTTTAAAAAATAAAAAGTCTAATAACCTGTATACTCTCACAGCAAAATAAGCCGTGTAACTCAATTCAGGCAGTATTGTTGGACCGTGTTATAACATAGATATAAATATAGCCTAGTTACTTTGTTTTGCAAAACATATCTACAAATGGGAAAGGTGCGATAAAACAATGTCGCACTGTGAGGCAGTGTTAATGAGGGGTTTTTATTTTTTAATTCTTACTTGTCTAGCCATGTACCTGGCAGTATGCATACTTTATTTGGCTCAATTATTGCAACTCTGTGAAAATAGATGTATTGTCCCTACTTTGTGGATGAGAAAACTGAGGTGCAGAAAATTTAAGTAACTTGCTCTCATGCACAAAGCTAGAAAGTAACAGGGTATGAACCCAGAGACTTTTACTTTCACTTTGCTCTACTGCCTTTCCATATTAATACAACACTGAGCTCCCAGAGTTTCTCATATCACCGTAGCCTTGTGGTACAGTTGTCTCTCAGTATCCAAGGGGGATTGGATTGATTCCAGGATCGCTGCAGATACCAAGATCCTTGTGGATGCTCAAGATATAAAATGGAGTAGTACGGGTGGCCCTCCGTATCCACAAATGCGGAACCCAGTGATACAGAGGGCTGACTGTATTCTCAGTATCTTATCGTAAGATTTCTAGAAATGAAACTGAGCATGCCTTTGGCATGCTCTGGCACTGGACTCTGTGTCCTAATTATGTTAACAGGTCTACTTTCTGATTGTCACCTATATCATCTCTCATCAGGACCACTATGAGCTTTTAAAAAGTGGTCTTTAAAATATGTAAACCTGATTATTATGTCACTCTTCTGCATACAACTATTAAGTGGCTTTTGATTAGCCTTAGGAATCCAAACTCCTTGGCCTGTGCAGCTTTTCCTGGCCTGCTACTCCTGCATGTCCATCTGGTCCACAGCCGCGCTTGTCAGTTGCTCCCTCAGTGTTCCTTCTCAGACATGCTGCCTCCATGCCTGCCTCCTCTGCTTCCCCCGACTTTTTTGCCTACTTAACTCCTACTTATCTTAGGTCTCAACTTAGAGGTCCCTTCACTAGAACCCCCAACTTGGCCAAGTAAAATTACTCCTTTCTTTGTATTATATGTATCAAATAATCCTGTACTTCCCATCTGCCACATTCCTCAAATTTCAATTACTTGTTCAAAGTCTGCAAAAGATCATAAGGTCATGAGGCAAAGACAGTATTAGTCATTTTTAATGCCCTTTATGGTAAAATGTAAATGAAAAATGCAATACATTTGTTATTCATCTCCCAAATGTTTTTTTGTGTCTGTTATATATCAAGCACTGCTTTAGTCCCTGCCCTTGTGGAGGTTACATTATAGTGGAGGGGAGAGATAATAAACATACACAGTATGTTAAGTGATAAGTACCACAAAGAAAAATAAAGCCAGGTAAGGAGATCAAAAATGTTAGGTGATGGGACAGGTGGCCTTTTAGGCATGGGGCAGTCAAGGAAGGTGGTTCTAAGGAGGTGACATCTGGGTAGAGAAACTTGAATGAAAAGAGAAGGTAGGGAGATCTAGGGGAAGGTGTTCCACGTGGAGGGAGCCACAGAACCACAGATACAGAGACTGATCAGGAATGATCTGAGCTTGTTCACGGAACAGCAAGAAGGCCAGAGTGATTAGAAGAGAATGGGTCAGGTGGAATGGTAGAAAAAGAGGTTACAAAGACAAGTATGAAATGGTACCAATTGTGTAGAGCATGGTAAGGGTTTGGATTTAGTTTAAGTGTGATACGAATCCATTGGAGGTTTGAGTCTGAATTTAGACCATTGGAAGGTTCAAATGTAACCAGAGTATATCTTGTGCAATATAGTCCAACCCTTGACATTCTCAAAAGAAATCCAAAGACCTTTACAAATTACCCAAATGTGACTACAGGACTTTTTGTACAAGTTCCTGTCTTTCTTCCAAATCATTTTTAAGAATCATTTTTATGTACAAGCTAACCCCATTTTATAATTAATCTAGTATTTTTCTCTTAATTGCCTATTTTTCCCAAAAGCAAAGGCGGGGAGAGATTTTTTTTTCAATTCCTTTCTGCTAGTTTCAATATGTGTAATCCTAGGCACAGAGCAACCCATTTGTTGCTGGTACAGCAACAAATACGAGAGGTTGGTAGTGAGCTAGGTTTGCTTAGTAGCTGAGTGAACAAGATTCAGATCAGTGGCTCATCCGAATTACAAATGACACATCTTCAGGTGTCCTGAAGAATAATTAAAACTTTCATTAAATCCATGGATGTCAAATGTCTTTATTCTCATGTAGTTATTAATATTTACAATGGTGAGTCTAAGGAAAAATATTAAATTGTTATTTTAAGATAACTTCAGACTTGTAGAAAGGTTCCAGAAATAGTCAAAGAATTCTCACGTAGCCTTTAACCAGATTCTTCAAACATCAACATTTTGTCACATTGGCTTTATCTTCTATGTAGATACACTTCATTTTCTAAAGTATTTGAGAGTAAGAGCAAATGTCACGTACCTTTACCCTGACATGTTTTAGTACGTATTTCCTAAAAACATGGGCATTCTCTTATGTAACTATAGCGCAGTTATCAAAATCAAGAAACTATCATTGAAACACTATTTTCCAATCTATAGACTCTGTTCAGATTCTGCCACTTGTCCCAGTAGTGCTGTTTATGATAAAGAAAATCTTAGAT
Organism: Indri indri; assembly: GCA_004363605.1. Classification (NCBI taxonomy): domain Eukaryota; kingdom Metazoa; phylum Chordata; class Mammalia; order Primates; family Indriidae; genus Indri; species Indri indri. The sequence goes on from RJWJ010000186.1 coordinate 129,197, forward strand.
CACGTGTTGCATATAGTTGTCATGTCTCCTCGGTCTCTTTCATCTAGGTCAGTTCTTTAATCTTTGTCTTTCAAGGCCTTGATGTGCACGAAGAATACAGGTCAGTTATTTGACCCTCAATAATGTTCACTGTTAGATTCTAGGTATGCATTTTGTCAGCATGTTCTTTACAGTGAATCCCATCAGGAGACACATGGTGTCCATTTGTCCTTTTACTGGCAATACTACCCTTGGTTATATTTGGCTAACGTTTTGTCTTCCAATTTTCTCTCCTGTAAAGTTCTCTTTTTCTGTTTGGAATTAAGTATCCTATAGGGAGATACTTTGAGACTATGTAAAAATCCTGTTATTAATCAAATTTGTACTCTAGTTTAAGTGATCCAAAATTAATTCGTGCTTGAATTAAATGTTACTATGATGGTTACCAAATGGTGATTTTCTAATTCCATCACATCTACCTTTATTGGTTGACATTGTATTGTAAAGTAGAGTGTTCCCTTTTCTCCTACTTATTTATTCATTTATATCGGTATGGATTCATGGAGTCTTGTTTTAGTGAGTTATAATCTATTACTACTATTATTTTGATGCTCAAATTATCCCTTTCACACTGGCTTCTGGGTACTTTTCCTATGTCCCCATCAGCTTTTAGTGCTTTTGTAGCCTTTGGCCCATCCAGATGTTCCAGGCTCGATAAACTATTTCTAGGTGATGTAGATAAACAGTGGGGGCGATACAGGGTCCCAAGAGGGAAAGAAGTTAAACACTAGACAAGGCGCATACCCTCAGTACTGTAGGGCATGTCCATAGCAGAGGGAGCATTGCATTTCTGGCTCTCGAAGCTTGTCCCTTTCCTGGATTTCTTAGAGCTGTGGTCCCTACCCCTGGGCCGTGGCCTGGTACCTGTCCATGGCCTGTTAGGAAAGGGGCTGCCCATCACTGCCTGAGCTCCACATCACCCTGCTGTACCCACCCACGATACCCCACCCCATCCTGGTCCGCAGGAAAATTGTCTTCCATGAAACCGGTCCCTGGTGCTAAGAAGGTTGGGGACTGCTGTCCTAGAGGTCTCACACTGTGTGCTGTATATATTTAATTGCACATGATATTTTAAGCTTGGTTTGCCTCTGACTTAGCTTACCTCTCGATTTTATCACATTTGACATTTCCAGACTTTTGATTTGTAGGGAGCTACATAACCTATCTAAGTGAAGAACAGCAATAGGAAGGATGTGGCTCACAGCAGCATTGCAGAAGGGTCATAATCATGGGCTGTAAAGTCAGACAACCTAGGCTCCAGTTGTCACAGGCTCTGTGACCTTTTACAAGTTGGTTAATTTCTCTAAACTTCCCTTAGTTTCCGTGTTTTTAAAAATATTTTTTCTTTTTTTAATAGCTCCTTAGATAGCTAACAAATACTATTTAAATAGAATTTTTACTTAATTAGGGTCCTCATTTTGGATAACTGGAAATGTGTTCACCATCCAAAAATAACTCATGTTAACACTTACTTTCCTAATTTCTTATGTCTAACATCTAACTTTATTTTTAAAAGGCAAATTTCTGCTCAATAAATGACATGAATTTACATCAGTGATAGCTGATCGATTGTTTAACAGGCTATCTTGGGGGAAGTGAGCTCTCAATCACTGGAGCTAACCAGTCCCTGTATGATAACCAACTAATGGCATAGCTATAGGTCAGATTCCTTTTCTGTGAGAGATTAAATTTAAATTCTATAATTCTGTGCAATAATGCATTTAACAGAAACACTGCATTGCAAAAGATTACCATTCTGAAAATGATGGTCAGGAAAAATGTTTACTGTAAGTCTAAGGTTCCCAAACTTTCTTGGTTCATGATGTCCTTAGTGACTTAGGAATTTTTTCACAGTATCCCTAGGCCAAAAGTTTCTGTTATTATGTTACACATTCTTTCGTTGTTTCCCTTGAAGATTTAAAATATTTTGGGGTGCTGTGGTGCCCAGGCGCACCTCAACTCACCATCTAGGAGCTGTGGCTACAAGCAAAGACCTTAAATTTTGTGTCCGCTATGAGTATGACTATTAAAATTTATATGCATATAGACAAAGATTGGAAGGAAACACAAAAGCAGTTATGTTTGGCTTTCAGATGCTTAAAAAATTTTTAAAACTTTTAAAATCATGTTTCCCTCCTGATTTATTCTCTTGACTGTTGGTCTCTGGGTGCTGTTGAGGCAGGCACCTGTTCTTAGTTCCCTTCTATGGAAAAGAGCTGTACGAATAATATAAGGCTTCCTTTGAACTCTGGGGCAATAACAGTTCAGGAAATTTTATCTCTAAGGAGCCTAGCCTTTTGTGATTGCAGTTAACTCTGTGTTCTCTTATAGGACCATAGAGTGTTTTGGCTGATTACGGGAATTATGTTCATGGGGAGTGGACTCATCTGGAGACGCTTGCTTTCATTCCTTGGACGACAGCTAGAAGCTCCGCGGCCTCCCGTGGTAAGAAGGATGTGGCTCACAGCAGCATTGCAGAAGGGTCATAATCATGGGCTGTAAAGTCAGACAACCTAGGCTCCAGTTGTCACAGGCTCTGTGACCTTTTACAAGTTGGTTAATTTCTCTAAACTTCCCTTAGTTTCCGCATCTGTCAATTAAGTCAATACTACCTGCTTGATAGGGTTATTGGGAGAATTAAATGAGAAATATGTGTAAAGCTCTTATTAGCACAGTGCTAGTAAGTTAATATACTTCTAACAATAAGTTAGAAATATGATTTGTGTAGAACATTCTGACAAACATTATACATTTAAACAGATGTTAGTAATTCTGGTGCAAGGCTTTGTCATAGCCAAATTAAAATGTAAGAAACATTTATATAGTGTTCTCATGAGAAAAGATATAAAGTTTACCTCCTTTTTCTTCTTGAAAACACCCCTGGAATAAGTATTTAATACACTGATATTACTTATAGTCCTCCATTAAGTAGTTACATAAGATGTCATTTTACTCTAGCTTTTAAGAAAGATGCAAACTAAAATTAATTTTCCTGCTTTATTTAGATGGCCTCTTTACCTAAAAAGACCCTTCTGGGAGATAGAAGCATGGAATTGAAAAACAGCCTTAGACCAGATGGACTTGGATCAAGCAGGAGTATCCTAACAAACCGTTAGCAACAACCCAGTGGATACTCAATATTTTTTATGGTAGTCACAGGAAACTTCTGATACTCTCTCATTATTTTCTTTTATAAAGTTAGACACTTGAAAAAAAATCACTGATATTTCAATTATAATGTCTGATGACAGAAATACTATGGCAGTCACGATTGCATTTCTACAATTCTGAGTTAAAGCAACAAAGTGCTTGCTTTGTAAAAGGCCAAAATTCTATTTCCTACAAACTGTTTTTATAGACATGATGTAAGGCATGGAGAGATTAATTTAACACAAGAACAGACTGTTGTATAGATTTTATTTACACATATCAAGAAAAGAGCAGTTTTATGCTGAATGAAGCCTAGGAACTTGATACATAGGTAGCCATAGTTCTTCGTTAGTACAGGGAATCCATGTGAATTTCCTGATCTCAGGTGACTGAAAACCTAGCATTATATGTACATGTATTGACCTTAAAACAGACTCTGGAAGTTTGTGCTTTAAAAATCAATCCTTGACATAACCTTGTATTTTTGTATTTGCCCCCTTTTATATATTAGGTGAATAAAAAGAAAAGATAATTTAATATTAGCATTATATGGATTCCAATTCATCAAGATTTTACTTTAACTCCTGAAACTTTTTTCTTTTCTTGGCTATAATTAGAGCCTTTGGAAATAAAGTAGAAAGGAAGTATTTCCATTTGGTTACTGTTTTATAGCTGCTTTGTTCATCTGATTTTCAGTGCAGAATTTGAGACCACACCCTCCAAAAAAGGAAAATGTATATTGCTCAGGTAATCTATATGCTATACTTCAAAAATTGACAGATTGGCTTCCTAAAACAAGAGGGTAGATAAATGTTAGAATTGTGATACCTTTTTGTTTTCACAATCAGATTTGTGTAATTGTGTGAAAGCTGCTATCTTAACGTTTTACATACCTTTTTAATGTTTTCTGGAGGTTCAGTACAGTTATGTGCTAAGACGTTACAGTTAACTTGCCACCCAAACTAGCATGCATGGAAGATTCTGGAGTGCCCAGAGCAGCTCTTGCACTACAAGTGTAGTGGTAATGAAAGGATAAATATGCCTACCCTGATGTTGAGGATACCCAGTTACCTTAATGTGATGCCGTATGAGGAAGTTAAGGGGTTCATTTTCCAGGTGGTTTGGTGATAGGAATAATAATGTTATTCCAGCAGCTGATCTGAAAGGATATGAAGTTACAAGTAAAGTTTTCCCCACTCCCGGGTGTGGTTATGAGAAGCCACTGGTGGGAAGCTGGAGGACAGACTGGCATGAAACTAACTGGGCTAGACTTGGAGCACAGAGTGGCCCCTGTGCGCTGCACAGTGAGTCAGGAACGTGCCCTGTGATTTGGTGGTTGGAATGTAAATATACAGCACTGTTGAGCATTATGAATCTCTGATAATACTTAGATTTTACAGGACACTCTTTGGCACACCTCAGAATATCCTGCTGCTATTTTTGGTCTTCTGTTATCACTGTAATAAAGGTAATAAATACTCCTTAACTGTGACATATGAAGAACTAGAATTCCAGAAGGCAAAATTTGATAACTAAAGATCAGGCATAGAATAGAACTTTGGTCATTTTTCTTGTAGTGTCACTGACTTAGTTTATGAGCTTGGGTAAAATAATTTTTTTGAAGAATCATGTCATGTCTGTTAATAAAAGGGAAAATGATGTAACTACCTCATAAGTCTGATAATGGGAATTAACTAGTGGTTTATAAAATTCTTAGATCAAGTATGATTTCAAAACGTCAGCTAGCTCTGCTTTTAAGATTGCAGGATGCTTCTGACATTAAAGTTATAAATAAAACGGTCTATTCCAAAAAAACATGAAGTTCATTGGTTTTAAATCTTGAACTAAAATAATAGACTGAGCACATTAACTACTATTTGAAAGTAAGGTGATAAAATACCAAACAGTGGGTTATGTGAGTAAGTAAACATACATATCCCCCCCGTTGAACATGTCAGGTATAACAGACTATCTTTGTCTTTAGAAGGCCTGTAAGAAATGTGGGCAGAAGAAATGTCATTTTAGGATGCTATTAACACTAAGCTTTATTCTTGATAAACATAGACTGTGATAAATAGCCACTAGTAAATTTTATATTAAGAAACTATTTTAGTGAGTTATTTCAAGAGTTGTACACAGCTTTATTTTTTGGAATTGAAATATTAAATTTATACTTTGAATTTAGGATTCACTTTCATTACTTTAGTAATACAGAAGTGATCTAATGGATGGTGCATGGAATAGGGACTCCAGAGATCTGAGTTTTGTTCTCAAGCTATCTTCAAGTCATTCTAGTCTCTTAGGTCTGTGATACAAAGGCATAAAACAATTGTGATTTTGAAACCTTGAAGAAAGTTGTCACATATACAGATAGAAAATGCAAGGATGTAAATGTCTTCTGATAATCTCAAAATAAAGATAAATTTGAGTTAAAGTTATGCTCAGATTTGTGTTAATGAGAAATTAAAACCCTGCAAGGAGTTTCCGTTTTAGTTGTTAAGCATTTCAGAATCAATGCTTAGAACTATATAGTTAATACTTAGAATGAAAATTTAGTCCACCTATTGGGATAATACATTAGATTGTCGAATACTAATTTTTTAATTTGTCAGGTTTTTACGTATTTGCTGTATAGGTTGACCTTTAACAGCAGGAGTATGATTTACGTTTTTGACAATGGGGTTAGTATTGCTAAATAGCCTATAAACTTGAAAATTTGCCTTCAGCTTTAGAGGTTTGAAGTTTAACCTTCTCTGCCTGGTGCTTGCTATCCAGCATGTTCAGGCCTTGAGAAAAATATAAATCTTGAGGTAAATAATGATCATGTTTAAACACAGGCCCTATCATTTAGTAAAGCATTAAAACATGGACTTTATATGGTAATGGCGATATGAAAGTATGCGTCCGTCTAATGAAAAGATCCAGTACTGAGAAAAACATACCTTTACTAAAACGCAGTGTCACATATCGTCAGAGTTTGTTCTCCACTTCTCAACTCATAACCAAATACAGCTGAGTAATTTCCGATCCCTTAAAAATAACCTTATTTTTAATTAAAAATAATTCTTCATGTAAGTTGAACTGCCAGTAATTATTACCCAAGTGAAACCAGTGTTGCTATGTGCTTTTTGCTATGCCATAGGGTACCATGCAGCTAGCATACATACCTCTTTAAGAAAAGAGTGATCCAGAAATGCTGTCTAGGCATATGCCTGTTCATGTTATTTTCCTGTATATACCCACCTTATGCTCACATCTTAGCCACAGTTTCTAATTTAACTTTCTACTCTTCAGCTTGATTCCTCTTCTTGTCTCCTTTTCTCCAGTCTCTACTCTGCCTCTAGAGAATCTGAGAAAGCTTGTTATTTTCTCCTGTTTTTAGTATCATTTTACTAGTGTTGGAGGAAAAAGATTCTTCCCTGATACATGACAAACTAGTTACTCTTTACAGATAATGACTGCAAATTTTTAGTGATGCTGAAACCCTGTGGTACATTCATTTCCCTTAGATGTGCCACACTGCGTACTGGTAGATGAAATCTACCCACTAAAAATAGCCCAGGATCAAGTGAAGCCAAAGCCTGCTTCCTCCTGTTGGTCCCTCCCCTAGTTTGTCCCTTACAGTAGCCTTTGGCTCAGGCCAGATCTCTCCTTTCTGCTCAAGCTCTGTTGGCACAACTTGGGGCAAACAAATGCAACAAAGGCCCCTCATGAGATTACTTAAAACTAGTGGATAGTCACTAGGTTCATCAAGTATTACAGCAGCTGTCTCTACAAAAGCATATGAGGACATAGGTGATAAAGTTTTAGTTTTTATATTTGTCCTTCACTATATAAAACATTGAAAAAGTAATAATCCTCATTAAGAAAGGACTAACTCAGAAGTGAGTTGGGAGTGAGGTTATCCCTCACTCCCATACTTTTCTCCTCTGTACTGTTAGTGCGCGTCTCTACTCCCAAGAGCCCCACCTCTTTCAGGATGTACCATAGCTCCACTGGACGTGCCATTTTGTTCACCAGAATGCTCATCCTGGAGATGACCCAACACACGACAGGGAGAGGCAGAGTGGGAAAATGGAGTGAAATCTTTAATCTGAGCCGAGGCTATAGACGTGAAGTGCCCCAGATAGTCGGGCTCCCAAAGAACTCCTTCCAGCAGCAACAACAACTTGGTTCTGTAGGGGACACAATACAGACAGATTCACTTGCAGTATCTGTTAAGTTCCTACTATAGTCCAGGCATTGTGCTGTGCTCTGGAAATGTAAAGATGAATAAAACATTGGCCAAATCCCATGGCTTGGACTTAAATGTTTCTTGACCTTTGTTTGTACACCACTTTCTCAGATCTGTAGATTCTAAAAAGCACAGCTGAGGACACCCCCAATACCTCCTCTGGCATGTAAAGAATAAAGGGAAAGTACCTTACTGTGTGCTTCTTCCAGAATTCTAGTTGGGGTACAATGCAAACGACATATCTGGAATAAGAAGGACTTCCCCAGGGGCCGCCTTGGTCAGTGTACTTACACCACCTCATGCCACCCTGCTGCTTGAAACATTTTAGGACCCAACTTTCTGAATTGCCTTCAAAACCTGCTACAAGTTCTTAAACATTTTCAATGGTGGCAAATCTTTATACTTCATGGTTGGATTTGATTGTGGAAACTGCCAAAAATTATTCTGAACTAACAAGGTTAGCAAATGTGGTATGGGTGGTCAAACTGCCTGATGGTGTTTTGGTCAGAGCAGGTATGACAGTTTCTCACTGATTTTATTTATTCTGGATCTGATGAGATCCAGAAAGAATAATAATACTAATGACTAAAATGTATTGAGCTTTTACCATGTGTTAGATACTATGCTTAGCCTTTTGCTAGTATTCTCTCTTAATACCCAGTGTCAATTAAAAGGGAAAATCTAAACTTAAGAAAAATGAACCAAATAGTAATTTCTTCTCCCTCTCATTTCTGGAATTACTCATTTACTAAATTTGCCTGCACTTTGGCTATGAACTAAGTCTTCTCTCCATTTCCTGGTCAAATTATGCCCATTTCTAAAATCATATCTTCCCTTGTTTCTTGCCCTCTCTCTGCCTAGTGATAGTCTAATCATTTTTCCAGATGCAGCGTGGAGCCCTTGAGCGCTGCACAGCCTTCCCTGATCCTCCAGCATAGACTTCCACTGCAGTTGCTGCCTGACTGCCTTTGGCTCTTGGTCATATGTTGACCTGGATGGTCTTGTGGACATGTTTTATTTTCCCACCTAGACAATAGGCACCTAGGGGCCACGACCATGTCTCAGGTTTCCTTGTCTAACTCTCTCGGTGCTCAGTATCACTCTGCTCATGACACACTCATTAGTTGCTGCTCTGCTGAGGCTCACAAGTGACAGAAGGCAGTCCCATGAGAGGTTTCAGACATACGGAGACAGTGACAGCACTACTTAAGTAAATGCTGATTTTAGAGTATACACTCTAAAATCTATGAAGGCTTCCCAGCCCTTCATCCCACAGTTTATTGTTCACGCTATTTAGCATTCAGTCCCATACTGATTTACATTTAACTTTCCACGTGTATAAATCTTATTTCTAAAGAAAAAAGGACTTTGCCTTCTCTTTGTTTGTATCTCTCAAGGCCTAGGATAGTTCTGTACAATGTCATGTCCTAAAATGAATGAATAAATGGAATCAGCGGTTTAGAGGTATATTTTAAAGTAGAAACTCTTTAATCTGCTGTATCTATTAAAATTTAAAATGTGTACACTCTTTGATCTAGCAGTCCCACTTCTAAGATTCTCACCTGTAGGGATAGCACAATCATATAATGATGTAGGTGCAAGAATGCACACTACAGCATTGTCTGTAATAGTAAAAAAAAAATGGAAATATCCTAAATGTCTATGAGAGTGTGAACTAAAGAAATAAAATATGATCCATCCAGACAATAAAATACTATGTAGCCATTAAAAAGAATCAGGTAACTCTGTATGTACTTGTCTGGGAGGAGGCAAAATATAGTACATAAAAATGAAACAATGACTAGAAGTATGTGTGAGTGTGTCATATAAAAACTCTGAAAGTCTTAAAACACAACAAACTAGTAAAAATGGTTATCCTATCAGACAAGGGTTGGCAAACATTTTCTGTGACAGGCCAGAAAATAAAAATTGCAGGCTTTGTGGGATATCTGTCTCTGAAGCAACCAATCAATTCTGCTGTTGTAGTATGATAGCAGCCATATAGCACATTTTCAATAAAACTTTATGGACACTGAAATTTAAATGTCATATAAATTTCATGTGTCACAAAATATTGTTTTGATTTTTTTTTTCAACCATTTAAACATGTAGTGACCATTTTTAGTTCATGACCATACAAAAACAGGTGTCAGACTGGAGCTGGCCTGTGGACTGCAGTTTGCCAATCCCTGCTGTAGAGGATAAATAAATCGGGAGTAAGGGGGCGGATCTTTTCACCCCCAAAAAGTGATGGGATTATGTGTGAATGTTACTTTGTGTGTTCCTCTCTTTTTCAAATAAAAATAAAATCTAAAATGAAAAAGTGAGGTCACCAAATCCCAGCCTTAGAACAAACAGACATTAAAGAAGTGCAGTCCTTGTGCTCACCTTTTCCTTGGACCTCACGGTGACCACAGAGCTCCCAAACCTTGAGCTCGCCTGTAAGACAGACTCTGTTAATGAGCTTTTGAGAGCATGCCATGATATTTTACTAGTTTAAAATAAGGGGAAAGGGCATTTTTTGTAGTTTTTCTTTCTTCAGTCCTTCAGGAGAAATACTTACTTCTGGAGAAATCAGTACGTATTCAGCCTAAAAGAAAAAATGAGGGAGAAAAGGAGACTATGTTATTACTATTTATGTGGGTTTTGTAAACCAATTTTAATTACATCTTTACATTCATATTTCTACATTTCTTGATTAACCTTACAAATGTACGTGCCCTTTGACCCCAGAAATTCTTATAGGAATATAGCTCAGAAAAATAATCAGATGTATACAAATGTTTATGTGAATATTTACCACATCATTATGACACTGAAAATTGGAAATGGCCTAAGTGATCAGAAACAATTACTTAAATAATGGGCAAATAAACTACAGTTTATGTATAGATAAAATACTAGGCAGCCAGTAAATACCATATTGTATAAGAATATCGGATAACGTAAAAAATGTTCTTGATATATCAGTAGATAAAAAAGGTCAGGTTACAAAATTGTATACAAAATCATGAATATGATCACAATTATTAATAAAAATATACAAACACGTAATGTAATAGTTAAGAGTAGGCTGGCTGGGCACAGTGCTGGGCACAGTGGCTCACACCTTTAATCCTAGCACTCTGGGAGGCTGAGGCAGGAAGATCTCTTGAGCTCAGGAGTTCAAGACCAGCCTGATCCCCGAACAAGAGCAAGATCCCATCTCTATAAAAAATAGAAAAGTTAGCCAGGCATGGTAGTGTGCGCCTGTAGTCCCAGCTACTCGGGAGGCTGAGGCAGGAGGATCACTTAAGCCCAGGAGTTTGAGGTTCCTATGAGCTAGGCTAATGCCACGGCACTCTTGCCCAGGCAACTGAGCATGACTCTGTCTCAAAAAAAAAAAAAAAAAAAATAGGCTTTAGGCCGGGGGCGAGCAGTGGCTTGCACCTGTAATCCCAGCGCTTTGGGAGGCTGAGGCTAAAGGCCCATTTGAGTCTGGGTGTTCAAGATTGCAGTGAGTATAATCCCATGACTGTACTCCAGCTTGGGTGACAGAGCTGGATCCTGTCTTTAAAATGAATGGGTGAATGAATAAATAAAGTAGGCTTTAGAATCAGATGTTTGTTCATATCCCTGTTCTGCCACTTCCTAACAGTATGACCTTGAATAAACTTCCTCTCTGACTTCACTTTATCTGTAAATGGGCATAATACCAACTTCATAGCTTTGATGTGGATTACATTATATACATAGTGCTTAGCATGTACATGGTAAATGCACAATAAATGGTAGTGATAAGATTCATAGAAAAAATACTAGAAGGATCCACTCTAAAGGTTAATACGCATTAGCTCTGCAGAGTGGAATTCTGGGTAGATAATTTCTAAATTTCATCTTTGTACTTTTTTGTATTCTCTAAAATTTTCAAAGTAAATTTTCATTAATTTCACGAGTTAAAAAATAATTTTTGTTTTTGTTTTTTTTTTAAAGAGACAGGGTCTCGCTCTGATGCCCAGGCTGTAGTACAGTCATAACTCACTGCAGCCTAAAACTCCCTGGCTCAGGCAATCCTCCCACCTCAGCCTTCCGAGTAGCTAGGACTATAGGCACACACCATTATGGTCAGCTAATTTTTCTTATTTTTTATAGAGACGGGGAATCTCACTATGTTGCCCAGGCTGGTCTTGAACTGGTCTCAAGGGATCCTCCAGCTTTGGCCTCCCAAAGTGCTAGGGCTGTAGGTGTGAACCACTGTACCCAGCCAAAAAATAATTTTTTTTGATACCCTACAATGGGTTTCACATCCTGAAAAAAATAATTTTTAAATTAAAAAAATAACGGCCAAATATTTTAGGTCCAGGAAATGTAACTTAAGGAAACCCACTTTTATTCCTGAGAAAAGGAACAAAGCAATGAAACAAGCAAAAGAATGGAAATTTTTACCAAATGAGGAAAGCATGGTGAAAAAAAAAAGAGTGGAAGTTTTAATCAAACCCCAGTGGCTGTGGTCTGTCTTCTTTCTTCTGCTGTGGGCACCTAACAAAGCAGTGGCAGGCTGTGACCAGGGACCAACATAACACCAAGTCCCGTGGGACTATAGCTCTAGGGGCAAACACTACAGAACTACAAGAACTGCAGACAGCTGGGACTTAACAAAACAGGCAAATGACTGTGTCCTGACCCACGACCTCTGAGTTCAGGTAAAACTTCCAAGAGTTTCATAGTCGATGTGAGTTAACGAGGGATCAGCAATTAGAGATCCTTCCCCAATGTGGTTTAGAATTTTGCAGAACACTTCACCTTTTCTTCTGGACATGGAGTTATCCATGATTTGCATTTGCCTGTCATGTCACCAAGGGTGGTCTGTGTGCCATTATATACATAAACTCGGCCATCTTCTCCCCCCATCAGTCCAGAGGTTACATCTGAAATCCTCAGCGGGGCTGCCATGATGATTTCATCTGTAAACAATAAAAACCGGCAGAGGGAAGTATCTGACTCCTCACTATCATCCTTTCCTTGTTCCACTACTAGATCCTAACCCAAGCTCTTGCAAATACTATCAGTGTCTCCTTTGAATAACGTGCCTTGATTACATCTTCGCAAAGTCAAAGGCTTTTGTTTCCTATTGCATCATTCATCAACAACAATTATCACAGATGACTCTCATGTTACCATCTTCAAGAAGTGCAACTCACTTGTACATCCAGCTCTGGTCTTACCCGATTCAAAATCTATCTAAAGGTCCTTGGTCACTGGGCTGTCAATTATAAGGGCAGATACTCTAAGATTATCCAATTAGGGGCCTAATCCACTGGGGCAAAGGGATTGCATTCTTGGCAAAAGGCCCTGTTCCTTTCTTACCTAAGCCATCATTATCCAGGTCACTCAAGTGCAGAACTCCACCAAACCTCGAGAAGCGGCGGTCTCCACTGAAGGTGCTGAGCAGCAGAGGCTGTGTGTCTGGTGTGAGTGCGTACATCCGAGTTGTTCCACCTTGATGCAAGGTCATGGTCAGGAATGCCATTTTAGACACGTCATCTGAAATGAACCACAGTACCTGCTGGCATCACACGAGTGAAGATATAGAACATTGAACAGAATCCTATTCTTGCTTCGTGCTTGTGTACCTCAAGCGATGCAGATCACTCAGAATCGTACAGGACAGTTGGTTTTGGTGCTGGCCAGCCCTGACAGTTAGGAAGGCACAACTAGCTTGGGTACTAATGCCAAACATTGCAGGAGCTCAGTGATTTCCCAACAAACAGGTGTTCTTCTTCCAGTCTTACCCCCTTCTAATACATCCTCCACACAACCGCCACTTTTTTGGCTAATTTTTTCTATTTTTTTGTAGAGATGAGATCTCACTCTTGCTTAGCCTGGTCTATCCTCCCACCTTGGCCTCCCAAAGCGCTAGGACTACAGGCATGAGCCACCATGCCATATTTTTTCCCTTACATCACAAACTGCCTGTGTCACTGCCCTGACTTACACGTCTAAATGTTAGCGGACTTGATGGAGTCAAAACATTTCACAAGGCCTTATGCAATCTAGCTCCTACTTAGGGGTCCAGTGATATCTCAGGCCACTTTCCCCTTTTCACCCACACTTTGTCCATAATCAACTTAAACCACAGCCCATTATATTTCTTAAATCTGGGGCTTTGGACGTGATGCGTTCTCTGCCTGGTATTCCAGGCACCCCTCGCCCACACCCCTTGCTCTCTCTGTTCACACTCCTTTACCAGCCGCTCCTGCCCATCCTTTGGCATTTGGCTCAGGAGTCCCCTCCTCTGGGAAGCCTTTCCTAACCTCCCTGGTCTAGAGTAGGTGCCGGTAACTCATACTCCCGCACCACATCCAGTGCCTTCCTAGCACTCATCCCTGGGCAGCATCATTTTCTGTTCATTTCTGGGTCTCCTGCATGTGGCTGTCAATTGCATAAGTGACAGGGCCATGTCTTTGTCTATCCACTGTACCTAGCATGCAGCTTGGTTCTGCCCAAGCACTCCATAAATGGTTTTTGAATTAATGAATTTTGAACAAACTCAAAACAAAGCTAATTGTTAGATTTTTGCCTATAAATGTAATCATCTGGAACACAGCTTTGATTTCAGAAATGAGTACCTTCTCCAAAAGACATAACGGCATCTGTGGGTTGGCAGGGCTAGTGGTCCTCTGGGTGTGTGCCCTACGTAGTCACCGAGGCACTGTGTTTAGAAAGGCCCTATGCTTGGCTTCATGCTTTCCTGTCACTGACTTGAAATTCTTAGCAATCTTTTAACAAGGGGCCCCACATTTTTATTTGGGACTGGGCCCCAAAAATTGGGTGGACAAAATACAAGTAAAATACAAGTAAAAATGGGAAAATCTGAACAATGTCGGTGGATCCTATCAGTGTGCGTGACCTACCGTGAGTCGGGGCCCCAACCAGCAGCACTTGTGTCAGCTTCCCATTCACCATCACATGGCCACTGGACAGGGAAGTGCCCAGTTTCCCCATGGCCTGTGAAATGCAATAGACCAATATTGCAGAGCTGAGAAAGCTTCCTCGTAGTGTCCACTCTCCTGGGGAGGAAGGGGTTGCCATACCTTGTCTCCAGAAATGGTAAACCAGCTTTGGCAGTTTGGCGGGAAGTAGCCGTACACCCTGCCAAGGCTCTTTTTCTCATCACGGCTGTGGAACAAATGGCCCAGCCTAGAATGAAGCACAGTGATGCCAGGGCACTGGATTAAGAGCTGGCCAGGTATTCAGGTCCAAGGAAAGGAAACACACCTCACCCCAGCCAGGCCTCCCCGCATGCTCTCTGTCCCCGTGATCCTAGGTCTGGAAGTGTGGGGACTGTCGGAGTTAACCCCAACATCCAGGCTCTCCAGATGCCACACCCAGCATTCTGCCTCGACTGACAGCAAACACAGGGAGGCCCACCGTTGTGGCTGAACACCGTGTTCCCCCAAATTCCTGTAGTATCTCAGAACATGACTGTGTTTAGAGATAGGGTCTTTAAAGAGGTAATTAAAGTTAAAATGAGGCCATTGTGGTGGGCCCTAATCCAATATGACTGGTGTCCTTATAAGAGGAGATGAGGACACAGACACCTACAGTGAGGACACAAGGAGGGACAGTCGTCTGCAAGCCAAGGAGAGAAGCCTCAGAAGAACTAACCTCGCCAACACCTTGATATCGGACTTACAGCTTCCAGAGCTGCGAGAAAACAAATTTCTGGTGTTTAAGCCCCCCAGTCTGTGGTACTTTGTTATGGCAGCCCAAGAAAACCAATGTACTTGTCTATTGTATTTTTAAACTTCCAAGGAGAATTTGCAGCTTTGCCCCAGAGGCTTGGCTTTTCCTCTGAAGGGTGAGAATGTCTCAGCCCCATTCCCTGAGCCCCGCACTCGGTGGGTTCCCACAGCAGCAGGCACCGGCCCTGTGCTCGCTGGTCCCGGGCCCCAGCACCAGCCTCACCTGCTGGCATTCTTCCAGGTCGGGCTCCCAACCAGCAGCAAGGTTCTGTTGTCCACACTGACGCTGTGAAGGGAGTATCCAAACCAGGCGAAGTCCTCCTCACCGCTCACCGTCCAGTCAGCTGCCTCCACGTTCAGCTTTTCTAAAGAAGATGACCAGTCCCTTTTACTGTAAGTGGGAGGACTAATGGGATGGAAAGAATGAGTCCTTTTCATAGGCTAATGAGAAATGGGTTCTGCTGAGTTTCTTCCAGAACTCTTGTATGTCCCCGTGCTGATCCGGCACCCTGACATCACAAATGGATCTCACACTTTGCAGAAGAATTATTCATACATTTCCAGAGTTCGCTTCTGTGGAGTGGAGGATGCTGTTTTAAAAGGCCCTTCTTGGGACAGTCGAGAGCACCACCAGGGTGTTTTTGGTCCTAAGCCTCCTCTGTGTCTCTGTTTTACGTGGAGACACTATGGGAATAGCCTATTGGCCACCTTTGGATCTGGATCTAGAAGTTGGCTCACTGTTTGTATATTCAGTGAATCTATGCATGTCACTCGCCACATCTAACAGTAAGAGACTGTTAGAAAAATTTGGTGAAATGATATAGAATGAGAAAAAGGCACATAAGCCCATATGCAGAAGTCATCGCAGATACATAGGCACAGAGGGTCTCTTCCCATCCCCCATCAGGCACTACCTTTGTTGCTCTGGCCGGGGTCAGAATAAAATGCAGCCACAATTCCCTTCTGCTTCCCTCCACCTGGTGCAAAAGGCGAGCCAATCACCAGATCTGGCTCACTGTCTGCATTCACATCTGCAGCCAAGAGCATCCAGCCCAAGTTACAGTAGACGACCTTAAGAGGAAACCAGGAAAGCATGTTTTACTCAGCCTTGGAGGCAATCAGGATGCAGCAAGTTCTAGATTCCTGCACCTGGCTAAGATGGTAAACATACCTGGCAAGAGATGGTGATGTTAGGGGAAGAAGACATTCTTCCTTGTTTGGAACCAAAGTAGATGTACACTGCACCCTAGACAAGGATAGCAGATAGACTATGAGGCTCGGGTGGTGACCCAAGAACCTTAAATAATAGCAAGACAATGAAATAAATCACCATCATTCCCAATGGTTGGGAGCTTAACGACCAATAGAAACCCATCCTGTGCATTGCTGCTGGGCTGAAAGGAATTTTTTTTTAAAGCCTGTCACTTCCATCAGACTATGAGAGCCCCCAAAGCAGAAACCGTGTCATTTTCATCCTTGCCTCCCCAGGCTCTTGCTCAGCATCTGCCACACATAATGGTGCAGTGAGTTTGCAGAATGACTCACTCAACTCCTCCCTGCTTCAAGGCCAGTGCGGTTCCTGGCTCTTCCCTGCCCTGGCCTATTGTACCTCTGAACACTGACACACCACGTGCTATTCATTCACCTGGGGACACATGCTGCACTATTGTGCTGTGTTATGAATCAGTTCCTCTTACAACTTGCCTGGCTCCATCCCCATTCATTCTATTAGCAATTATTTTCCATCGTGAGCCACGTACTAGGTACACAATGACCAAAAAGACCAATCTCTGTCCTCCCACAAAGCTGGCAGGCAGGTAATTACAATACCGCAGTGTGCAAGGGGCTACAATAGGTGCAGGCATAGGATGCTACATGAGGACAATGTAGCAGTGGCCTCACCCAGCGGTTAGATGACAATTCCTGCAAGAAGTGACATGTCACTCCTAAAGAAAGACGAGAATGGGCTTTTCAGGATGAGGATGCCGTGTGAGCAAAGGTCCTAAAGTGAGACAGCCTGATGGGTTCAGGAAGTGACAAGTCCGTGGCAAGTCTAGGAATGAAGCATGAGGAGGAAGGGGCAGGAGGGGCCTGCAGAGGGGAGTGGGCGATGCAGAGCCTTTGACCTCACGGTCACACAAGGCGCCTGCACGCTTGGGCCCTGCTAGGGTATGAAGTACATGTGGGAAGGGAGCCCTGTGGGCCAGGGCCCGGGACCTCTGCCTCGGTTAGACAGCAGGCAACAGGCGGGGTTCCGAGCATGAGAGGAAAGGACCCTGGGAAGTCACCTCCTGCCACGATGACCAGAAGCTACAGATTAGTCAGGATTTCTGTCTCCTGCCACTGGCATTCAGCATCATGGGGAAAGGAAAAAAGAGCGAAGTACCTGGTGGAATTGGGAAACTGTGAGGCCAAAATAGGCCAGGGAGGCAGGAACAGGTGCTACGAGGGAACCCAAGGTCATGGCAAGGACCCACAAATGCTCTGTCTGGCATGCTGGCCGTCTGCTTTGCTCCAGGGGCTCCCCCAGTGCTGGCTTCCCTCAGGGCCCCTTCTCCTCCCCCCGTTTCCCCCACCAGCAGCCTTACCTTGTACGTGAGATGCTCAGAGTCCACCGAGGGAGCTCCCACGGCCAGGTCAGGAACGCCGTCCTTGTTAAAGTCCAACACGGCCAAGGCCGAGCCAAACCGACCTGAGGGCTGCAGAGGCACAGGTTACTTCCCCTGGGCTGCGCACAGCCTTCAGAAGAGCACTCCTACTCCCTGGGACGGAGAGGCCCAGGGACCTCTGCCGCCCAAAGACCAAAGCACAAAACCACGGCAAACTGCAACACATCTGCAACACATCCATTGGGTAGCTCTGCCCTAAGGATATTTTTGGCATGTCTATCTGCCTTGAGGGGAAGCAGAGACACCAGAAAGAAGAGGGTAGATTCTTACAAGTTCTAGGTTTGTAGAAAATAATCTTGTGTATACTCTACCCCACATTAAGCATCAAACTTATCTTTGAAAGCATCTGAAATAATAATCACACAACAGCAGCTAACATTTATCGAGTAGTCAGGATGCTCTAGAGTCATGCTGTTCAAGATGCTTGCCACTAGCCAAATAATTAACATTAAATAAAATCTAAAACTCAGTTCCTCAGTTGCAATAGCTACATTTCAAATACTCAAAAGCCTGTGCTCAGTGGCTCCCACACTGGACAGTGCAGCTATAGAACATTCCTATCATTGCAGGACGTCCCACAAGACGGTGCTGCTGTAGACACTGTTCTAAGCACTTTTCATGGATTAAGGTAGGCACTGTTATTATGCCTACTTTGACAGTTTACAGATGGAAAACTCTCTTCAGGTACAATTGTCCTCCAAGGTGGATTTTCTATATTTTGCTTCTCTTGTCTAGAATCAGCCTAGACCTAAAAGCAATAATTAGGTTCTTCAGTTCTTTCCCAACTTACATAACAACGAGCAGCCTTTCACGTGATGGTGCTTGCTAAATGACACACAGGCCCTGGTGCCCACATCCATTGTATATTGGCTAATCTCTCCACGCCTGTGTGCAATGGCATCTGTGAGCACTGCCCCTCTCTACAGGCAGAAACTTGATAAACAAGAGGTGATTGCTTGGGGACACAAAGCACGCTGGGGCAGGGTGGGGACCAATAACTGCTGAGGACCAGTTTGTTTCATCACCACCAGCTGCACCATCCAGCCCTCTGCAGGTCGGCCAGTCATTTCCAGGGAGCACAGAAGTTTAAAGCAGACGAGTCCTTGAGACATGTACCCTAATTCTCCATGGTATATGTGAGGACACGGAGAGTTTCACTGCAGCCAGGGCCAGAGGGCAGGATTCCCATCGCTAGCCCACGCCTTAATCTTGCTGCAATCTTCCTGCCATCTTCCAAATTATCGAAGGTCACTGGGGGAGGAGGGCATGGAGCTCCTTCCTTGCCCAAGTGCTCTTTGAGAGAATTCGTCATCCACAGGAAGCAGCTGCCCTATCATTCCCTGTCTATATGAGCCCAGAGGATTATACTTTACACAACAGTCTGACAGGGGAATGGCTTTGTAGAGAGGTAAGAAGCAACCGGATTGGTTTATTTTGGAAATTTCTTGTGGAGTGTCAGAAGGCTCCAGAAAATGCTGTCCCTCTGGGACTGTGTGACTTTACACATGCACCAGTCAACGTATTTGTACATGTTGGATTCAGAGCTTCTTTCAGCAAAGCCTAAACTAGATCATAAACCATTGTACTTCTTATTTTTTAATGTATGTTCAGGTGTGCCATCTTCTTTTCTCTTCATAGCATTTTTTTTTTGGGGGGGGGGGCAGAGTCTCACTCTACTGCCTGGGCTAGAGTGCTGTGGCATCAGCCTAGCTCACAGCAACCTCGAACTCCTGGACTCAAGCGATCCTCCTGCCTCAGCCTCCCGAGTAGCTGGGACTACAGGCATGCGCCACCATGCCTGGCTAATTTTTTTCTATTTTTAGGAGAGATGGGGTCTTGCCCTTGCTCAGGGTGGTCTCAAACTCATGGTCTCGAACTCCTTACTTGAAGTCATCCTCCCGCCTGGGTCTCCCAGAGTGCTAGGATTACAGGTGTAAGCCACCATGCCCGGCCCTCTTCACAGCATTAACTTCACAGCAAAAGGTTAAGTGGCTTTCCCAGGACAAGAACCACAATCTGACCCAAAGTCTAGGGTTCCTTACCCTGGTGCTTGATACTCACGGCATGCAGCGCCAGGCCAGTGTCACCAAAAGCCCCTGCACTCATCTGTGACTAGTAGCACGGCTGCGTCTGCCCCTCCTTATTGCTGCTGTAAGGACTAACGCCGCTGATGTTTGGAAACCCTCTGGGACCCAGTACTTCCAAGAGGAATTAATGCCCAGACTCCGAGGAACATTTGTACAGTCACTGAAGATTATTTTCTAGTGATGAGTAACCACTTAAAGCCAAAGAATGAAATCTGAACAAAGTCTAGAGTTTAGTTATTAGCAACGTACCGATGTTGTTTTTTTTTATCTTTGACAAGTGTACCATAAATATCTAAGATGTTAACATAGGGAAAACGGGTAAAGGCATATGGGAACTCTTTGCACTGTCTTTACAACTTCTCTGTGACTCTAAAATTCCTAGAAAGTTTTATAAATACAAAGAGGTTTTGTATTATGAAGAAATCATATTCCATTTGGCCTCTAGAAGGAGTTCTAAACAGCGTGCATGTTTTTGGAAGGCGTTAGACTACACAAAGTTAATGAGATAAATGACATGAACAGAATCTGAAAAATAAAAAGTGCTACACGAATGTAGGCCACCAGCTGTTTGTTACGATAATTACTCGTTATTAATCATTTACCCTGGAGAATTTGCCACGAAATGCAAGCAGTGGCTTACTGACCACTGAAAGAGAAAACATGAGATGGTGTCTCACCTGGAAGCCCTCGAGGATCCCGTGGGCCTCCTTGTCTAGGTCCAGGTTGACGGGGGGCAGGCCCAGGTCATTGCCGTAGAGGAGGTACACACGCCCAACCTGGATGCGGCCGGGGTGGCTGTAGCCTGGTGCACCCACCACAAGGTCACCATGCCCATCCTGGTTGAGGTCAGCCGAGGTCATTGCCCTTAGTGAAGAGAAGGGACCCACCACAGTACCACTGAGCACTAGGGTTAGGACTGTCTCCTGTTTCTTTCCTTTCTAGAGTCCAGTGCTTTAACTTTCTCTCACTGATTTTTCCATCTGTCACAACTGTTGTGAATATTCACATCTGACATTGTACCGTTTGTGATTCAGTCTCACTCTCCGAGGGGAAAAACAAAACAAAAATGGACAAATCAAAGCCTCTGTGCATTTCTGGATCATATAACCTGAGCAGATGAAAAGTATCCATACAAAGCATCATGTCTTAGATGCGATACCCAGGGTAGCCGAAGCACAATCCAGGGCTCGCCCTGAGAACAGAGAGGAAATTCACATCCAGCCAGGCCCCTCCAGCCGATAGCACAGACTGCTTTCTGATCTGCTCAACCCATTTCAATTTGTCACCTGATCAAAGACAAGCTTGTGTTATAGACTGTTTATTTCAACCACAGCTATAGAGGATGCCTGGTACTGGGCCGACAGAAGTGTCCAGCACATTTAGTGTATATGCCTAAATGCAACTCCATGACCTACCAGTTACAGTGCTGGCCAAGCCAAGTCAAAGGTTCAAATGTCACTACTGGGGCTGGAAAGACCTCTTACTGCCACATAAACAGCAAATGGCAGAACAGAGCGAAACAGCAAGAGGAGTTTCTCAAGGCTGTGATGCCCAGTGGAAAGGGCAGGGACCTCAGTGGAGCTGCTGCTGTTCCCTGCACTCCCGAGGCTGATGCTGGCCAGTAATAGCCCCCAGGGAAGGCCCTGTGGACACTGGCCGTGTGTGGCCACCAGCCCTGCAGGAGGCTGTCTTTCGGATCTTGCAGGAAGGTGGCCCAAGAGAGCCATTATTCACAAATGAATGGGCAGCAAAGCCAGCATTCATCTCCCAGTCCCCTGTGCTAATGCTGAATGCAGTAGTGGCCCCAAAAGGAAGAGCTGTAGAGAAATTGTTCAGAGGAAATGCGATGCCACTTGGATTTAAAGAGTGTGGTTTTTTTTAAAAAAAAAAAAAAAAAAGCTTTCACCAAAACCTCCAGAAAAGTCAGTTGGGCCCAGTTTTGGTTGAATTTTAAAATCAGAGGAATCCCTAACATTCTCTTTATAAAATTAGCATGGTGTACCAGGCTTTTACTATATGAAGTTACAATATTCTAATCACTATAACAGCTATCTGCTTATATCTAATGCCATTAGATTGCAAAAATAAAAATGTAATAACTCTAAGAATATCAGAGCTTTATAAATATTCTGAATATTTATTCTATAAATAATCACAACTTTATTGTATTAGTAAAGTGAAAGCTCTCTGTATTTAAATATATTTGACCAACTTTAAGGAGATCATTTCATCTTTACAGTAACTTAACCACTAAATCAATGCTTTTGTTGATGATGAACTGATTTGAAAATAAGGTGCTAACAAGTGTGATTTTAAAAAGTTGCTGCGTGACTGAATGAAATGAATACTGATGAAAACATTCACAAGTTAGATAAACTTATACGTACCACCCAAGCCGTGCATAGGGAAACGACAAGAAGTAAGACGCTAAGGGACTGGAGACATGCTTCCGTGACTCCTGAGAGCCACCTGTAAACATTGTCCTTAAATTCCTTTCCAAAGCCTGGTACATAAAGGATATGGAATCCTGAAATAAAAAGATTATTACAGACAGGGAACAACACAGAGCATAATCAACAAAACTACTGTTTCCTGTCAAAAGTATTGGACTTTTGTGGCAGAAAAGAGTTTTTGCCAGTGTTAAAAAAAGTAAAACATCAATCCTTATCAACAAGTAAGATCACTTGTACAGTGAAATTGCACCCCCAACTTAACGCTGGAGGATGGTAGAGACCTAGCCTGAGAGGTTGGGGCCAGCATGAAGAGAAAGGGTTAGCTAGGACTAATCCCAAACTAAGTCAGGATGGTCTGTACTAACCTGTAGAACCTAATGGAACAAAATAATTTTTATGGACTAAAATTTTTTAAAAGTCCATTCAGTCTACAACTATAATTTTATTTGTGCATATATCCTTTTTTTTCCCCCCAAACAAATAAACTGGAACACCACCAGAATGCCACAGACACCCTCTAAACCACACCCAAATTAAGATGCTGCTGTATTTGCTGCCTGGCAGGCACGACAGGTCACATGCAGAGTGCTGGGAGCTGTATGCTAGAGAATCTGGGAGACAGGTCCTCAGCCTGGGATGCTGAATTGTTCCTAACGTGGTTACTGCAGAGACACAAATGCAGACCAGAGTGGCCCTGAGCAAGCTGGCCAGGCACTGGATTCATCCAAGTTAAGGGGATACAACTCTAAATTCACCCGGGGCAGGGGGGATGACATGAAACCAAACAATACTTCCCCGGCCTGCTCTGGAACAGAGCAGAATTGTCCCAGAGCCACGAGGCAGCCCAGACAGCCCCAGCTCTGGAGAAGCACAGGGTACAACACTCCTGCAGGTGGGACCATGCCTTCAGCTTTGCCCACTCTAATCCACCAGCAGGCTACACACAGATTGCTCATCTTAATGCCCAGCTCTGACTTGCTCATTCATCCAGGAAGCATTTAATCAGCTCCTATTGTATGCCAGGCACCATGAAAGATGCTGGGAATATAAAGTCCCTTCTTATGCAACTCATTTTTTTGCAAAGGAGACAAATCCACATATGGCAAGACGAAATGATATGTGCTTTGACAGAGGTTCCCAGGTCCTAGGGTATCCCTGGAACACATCACATTTGGAGGCCAAGGGTATTTGCTGGCCTGGCACATGCTGCCCGGGTGACTTTCCATGGACGACTAAAACAAGATATTCCAAGAAACAGCATGTTCCTCCTTCTCAATTTAAAGCAGAAAATTCTCACCGGGGTCCAGGAATCTACACTGAAGAACACTCCTCTTTCAGTATAATGTATGCTTCTTTCAGTATTTTTAGTTAGGGATGCAGTCACATTTCTGTGAAAATCATTCTTCTGCACTTTTGAGCTACTGAAGAGAAAGAGGAATAAACCAATTAAGGCTGAGAAAACAACCAACACCCTGAATAACTCAGTTGAGGCATGCGGACAAGTTAATCACACGTTAAAACACCATAACATTTTAACATCTGAAGATTGAAGGAACAACACAAAAATAAAATTTTAGAAAAACTTCATTCCACAAAATCTTTTAGATAATATTTTCAAGGGTTGAAAGCCCGTCCTTACAAAAATGATTACTTCCTATAGCCTCAAAGTTCTACAATGAGTATAAAAGGCTTGACTTTATTCCAGATTAAAAAAAATTAAAGCTGTATCAATATTTCACATAAAAAGTCAAGAAGAAGGTATGTAGCTGGCAGAGAAACTGGTATGCAGGCATACTGATTTATCTTTTGTTGTTGTTGTTGAGACACGGTCTTGTTCTGTCACCCAGGCTGGAGTGCAATGGCCCAATCATAGCTCACTGTAATCCCAAACTCCTGGGTTCAAGTGATCCTCCTGCCTCAGCCTCCCGGAATAGCTGGGATTACAGATGCAAGCCACCATATCTGGCTAATTTTCTTATTTTTTATTTTTTGTAGAGATGAGGTCTCACTATGTTGCCCAGGCTGGTCTCAAACCCTTGGCCTCAAGTGGTCCTCCTGCTTTGGCCTCCCAAAGTGTTAGGATTACAGGCATGAGCCACCACGTCTAGCCCTGATTTATCTTTAAAGATATGCTAGAATTAATATACAATAAAAATACATTTTCAAATTCAGAGGTTTTAATAAGCTCATAAAGTAGATGTCAGGAGGAGTCAAACAAGCCTCAGAAGAGACTACAGTGGAAGGCAGGTGGCAGCCATGAGTAAAGGGGATTCCGGACAAGATGCTGTGAGGGTAAGCGTTCTGGCAATCCAATCTAAAGGTGCTCTACTCAATTGAAAAACCACCACAAAATTCACCTAATTCAAATAAATTAAACAATGAGGGCTTAACTGAACCTTTTCTGCATATTCTCAATTCTTCCAAAGTGCTAAGATCATTCTTCTTAGGACCTTTCAATGAAGGACGCTCCTTTTGAGTATCTAACTCTTGCTCACTCTTAAATATCTCAGGTGAGACATTACTTCTTCAAGGAGACCTCTCCTGTGCTGGGGTTAGACACTGTTGTACCACCCCAGAACGTCCTGCACTTTTCCTTCCTAATACTCAGTGACGGCTACAATTGCTTGTTCAGTGCCCATCCCTGCCAGGCCATATGCCCTGAGAGCGGAACTGTTTCTCTCTTGTTCACGATGCTATCCCTAGTGCCTGAGCCAGTTACTAGCACCTAATGACTAATAAATAATATTTTATATTATTTACACTATTTTGTTGTTATATTTTATAACTAACAAATATACCTTGGAGATATTGCAGGTTTTGTTCCAGATCACTGCAATAAAGCGAGTGGTGTGCATTTTGTTTCCCAGCACATATAAAAGTCATGTTTATGCTATAGTGTAGTCTATTAAGTATGTGATAGTACTGTGTCTAAAAAAATGTATATACCTTAATTTAAAAATACTTTATTGCCAAAAAATGCTAACAATTATCTGAGCCTTCAGCAAGCAGTCATCTTTTTGCTGGTGGAGGGTCTTGCCTCGAGGTGGATGGCAGCTGACTGATCAGGGTGGTGGGTGCTGAAGGCTGGGGTGGCTGTGGCAATTTCTTAAAATAAGACAACAATGAAGTTTGTCACATCAATTGACTCTTCCTTTCATGAAAGATTTCTCTGTAGCACACTATGCTGTTTGATAGCATTTTACCCACAGTAGGGCTTCTTTCAAAATTGGAGTCAATCCTCTCAAATCCTGCGGCTCCCTTATTCACTTAAGTTTATGTACTGTTTTAAATCCTTTGTTGTCATTTCAACAAAGTTTACAGCATCTTCACCAGGAGTAGATTTGATCTCAAGAATCTACTTTCTTTGCTCATCCTTAAGAAGTAACTTCTCTCTGTTAAAGTTTTTCCATTTTTGTTTTTAGAGACAGGGTCTCACTCTACAGCCTAGACCAGAGTGCAGTGGTGCAATCATAGCTCACTGTAACCTCGAACTCCTAGGTTCAGGCAATCCTTGCACCTCAGCCTCCCAAGTAGCTAGGTGTATAGGCACGCACCACCATGCCCAGGTAACTTTTTAAAAAATATTTTGTAGAGATGGGGTCTCGCTACATTGCCAGGCTAGACTCGAACTCCTGGCCTCAAGCAATCTTCCTGCCTTGGCCTCCCAAAGTGCTAAGATTACAGGCATGAATCACCATGCCTGGCCTCATCTGTTAAAGTTTTATTGTGAGATTGCAGGAATTTAGTCACATCTTTCAGGCTCCATTTTTAATTCTAGTTCTCTTGCTTTTCCCACCACATCTGCTTTACTTCCTCCACCGAAGTCTTGAACCCCTCCAAGTCATCCATGAGGGTTGGAATTAGCTTCTTCCAAATTCCTGTGAGGGTTGATAATTTTGACTTATTCTCGAATCATGAACGTCTTAACGGCATCTAAACATGAATCCTTTCCAGAAGGTTTTTACTTTGCCCAGATCCAGAGAAAACATATCAATGGCAGTTATTTTATGAAGTGTACGTCTTAAATAATAAGACTTGAAAGTCAAAATTAGTTCTTGATCCATAGGCTGCAGAATGGATAATGTATTAGCAGGCACGAAAACATTCATCTCCTTGTACATCTCCATCAGAGCTCTTGGGTGACTCAGTGTATTGTCAATGAGCAATAATATTTTGAAAGAAGTCTTTTTTCTAAGCAGTATATCTCAACAGTAGGCTTAAAATATTCAGTAAACCATCCTGTAAACATACATGCTATCATCCAGGCTTTGTTGTTCTATTTACAGAGCACAGGCAAAACAGAGTTAGCATGATTCTTAAGAGCCCTGGGATCTTTGGAAAGGTAAATGAGCATTGGCTTCAACTTCAAGTCACCAGCTGCGTTACCAGAGAGTAACAAGAGAGTCAGCCTGTACTTTGAAGCCAGGTATTGACTTCTCTTGCTATGAAAGCCTTAAATGACATCTTCTTCCAATAGAAGGCTGTTTCATCTACATTGAAAATCTGTTGTTTAGTGCAGCCACCTTCATTAATGATCTTAGCTAGTCTTCAAGATCATCTGCTGCAGCTTCTCCATCAGCACTTGCTGCTTCACCTTGCGTTTTCATGTCAAAGAGATGGCTTCTTTCCTTAAACCTCATAAACCAATCTCTGCTAGCTTCAAACTTTTCTTCTGCAGCTCCTCACTTCTACCAGTCTTCACGGAGCTGAAGCGAGTCCAGGCCTTGCTCTGGATTAGGCTTTGGCTTAAGGGAATGTTGTGGCTGCTTTGATCTTCTATCCAGGCCACTAAAGCTTCCTCCATATCAGCAATTAGGCTGTAGAACTTTCTATCATTTGTGTATTTACTGGAATAGCACTTTAATTACCTTTAAGAACTTTTCTTTTGTATTCACAACTTGGATGTTTGGCACAAGAAACCTAGCTTTCAACCTTTGGCTTTTGACGTGCCTTCCTCACTAAGTTTATTCATTTCTGGCTTTTGATTTAAAGTACAAGACATGTGACTCTTCCTTTCACTTGAATAGTTAGAGGCCATTGTAAGGTTAGTAATTGGCCTAATTTCAATATAGCTGTGTTTCAGGGAATCAGAAGGCACAAGGAGAGGGAGGGGGTGAATGAATAGCTGGTCCATGGAGCAGTCAAGACACATATTTATCAATTAAGTTCACCATCTCACATGGGTGTGATTCATGGCACCCCAACATCAAAGATCACTGATCACAGATCGCCATAAAAGATATAATGATAATGAAAGTTGAAATATTGTGAGAATCACGAAAATGTGACGGGGACATGAAGTGAGCACATGCCATTGAAAAAATGGTGATGAAAGCCTTGCTCAACGGGGGGTGCCACAAACCTACAGTTTGTAAAAAGTGGAGTATCTGTAAAGCACAATAAAGGAGGATGTGCCTGTATATTTTTTTATACTATTAATCACATTATTGAATGAATGAATGGTGGTTGGTACCTGGCTCCAGCAGGAGATATCATCTCTTATAATATAAATCAAGCCTTCTGGCCCTCTTCCTAAGAAATTACCAGAGAGGGCTTCTCCCCACCCTGTCTTATTGATAAAATACTTTTTTAGGGTGAAATTTGGGTAACATTTATGAGTAACAACAAAAATAATGATAGTAATAATAATACTAACTACTAGTTAGTGAACAACTTAACTATGTGCTGAGTGCTTTACATCCACTATTGCATGTGACCCATACCATAATTCTGGGAGTGTGGATGTGGTTTGTTTTTTTTGTTTTTTGTTTTTGTTTTTTTTCCATTTTGCAAAAGGAGGAAGCTATGGCTCAAAAAAAAATGAAGCACCTTACTTAAAAATCACACAAGAATAAATGGCAGAGCTAGAATTTAAACCTGTATCTGTCTGTCCACAGAGCCCATGCTCTCAACCTCTACAGGGCATCCCCTCCAAGGGAGATGCTCTTTTTCTATGAACAATTTTGGAATCCACTTACCCCTGGGTATTGTTTTGCTGGCCACTGCATGCAATGAACAGAGGGTTCTCAGGTAGGCTGCAGTCACTGGGGAAATAGTCAAATGAATTAGGCATTTTTCTACCTTCTTTTCAAGCATGAATTTCACTGAGAGTCAGTGATATACTTCAACCACCTCCAAAAGGCTGTTCATGGCCTAACCATATAGGACCAATTAAGAGCCAAGTCCTCCTAGACAAGGGTGGTTAGGCTGACTGCTGAAGGTTTTATGGTAATACAGGCAGCACCCCTAGACTCTCAGCCTCCCCCTTCCCTCCTGCTGAGCTGCTCCAGGCTGATGTGAAACATCTCAGAATCAGATACTGTAGTAGAAACTGATTCCCCACTCCATCACCTTCTGCCCAGTTCTGCCCATTCATGCCCAAATATGTCTGAAGCTCTCAATTTCATTTTGGTAAAAAAAAAATCTACAAATTCAATAATTAAATAGGTAATGCAGTATCCCCTTTTACAAGTGAAAAGACTTCTGAGAATGTAAGGGATGAACTCTCTTCATTAGGGGCTTCCCCCAGGTCTGAACAGAAGCATCAAAGGAGTGGGCATTAATATTAGAAGAGTATTTTGGAATGAAGACTATTTTTGAGGAAAAAGAATTGTATGGCCGGGCGCGGTGGCTCACGGCTGTAATCCTAGCACTCTGGGAGGCCGAGGTGGGCGGATCGTTCTGAGCTCAGGAGTTCGAGACCAGCCTGAGCAACAGCGAGACCCCGTCTCTACCAAAAAAATAGAAAGAAATTAATTGAACAGCTAAAAATATATATAGAAAAAATTAGCCAGGCATGGTGGCGCATGCCTGTAGTCCCAGCTACTCGGGAGGCTGAGACAGTAGGATCGCTTGAGCCCAAGAGTTTGAGGTTGCTGTGAGCTAGGCTGACGCCACGGCACTCGCCCCAGTCAAGAGAGCGAGACTCTGTCTCAAAAAAAAAAAAAAAAAAAAAAAGAATTGTATGGTGGTCATGAGGGAGGCTCAGGGTAGTCTGAAGGTAGCAGAGAGCATAGGGTGAGAAAAAATAGTTGCAGAAAAGGAATTTAGAAAAGGAGGTAGGAAGCAGCTGAAGGTAAACTTTTCCTGCTAAAATCTTTCTTCAAACTTGCTTTGGGACAAAGTAAAAGTTCTCTCTTCGAAGCCTCTTTTCTCCACCTCAGGATTCAGAAGGCAGTCTTACAACATTAGCATTATATTTACAAATACATTTTGAGGTTAAGTAGCAATCTGGGAATGTAATTACCACTATTTCTTTAGAAAAATATACATGAGCTCCAAATAACATACATGAGCTTTGTAAGATAAGCTATTACTATTAAGTTGGGAAATGCCTGCTTACAAAAATATTTATATTATTTCTTTTTGCCATGAATTCGTGTTGTCTCTCTTTGGAGCCTTCTCTAAATTTTTCAAAAAGTCTTGTAAATTCTGACAAAGCTTTCTTTGTGTGTGTAAAAAAGCAATCAATTCATGGAATTTTATGCCTTGGTAAATTGGGACAGGGAACCAAGAGACAAGAAATGTGTTCCTTCTCAATTATTTCTTCCTAATTAAAGAATAAGGCCCAGCTACATATCTTTCCTGAGCTATTTGGAGAACCAAACCAAAAAAAAAAAAAAACACCACAAATTGTTTTCCAGTTTGAGGGCTGTTACACGTGGATTATATAAAACAAGTAAATCAGGTCATTCTCTCCCCAACGTGGCCATGTGTTATGAATCCTTCCAATATAAACTTAACTTCCTTCTAATAATAATTATAATAATAGTAGCCAGCATTTATTAAGTGTTTACTACACGCTAAGCCCTTTACATGAGTGATCTCATTTACTCCTCACAACAACCCTATGATAAAAATAGTCTTACTGTCCTCATTTTGCAGATGAGGAAACTAAGGCTTAGGGGGGGTGGGTTAGCAACCAACTTGTTCCAGATTAACTCGGTATTGAGTGGCAGGTCTCTTAAATGCCAAAGCCTATCCCCTCTACGACCATGCTAGCTGCACCTAAAAACCCACGATCACAGAAGGAGGGCTTGGAGATTTTACTTGAGGTGTATTTCACTATTAAAAATGGCATTCATACTAGATTTTTTTCTTTTTTTTTTTATAGATTAAAAATTAAAGAACAAGGAGTTCAATCTGTAACTGACTGTGAACAATCAAGTGAGATAACTCGCTACCTTCAGACCAGCCCATGTTAGATTTTTTATCCCTGCCAAATTGTTACTGAGTCTTAAAAACGAGTTTACTGTGTACAAAGCTAAGGTTGAATTTATCATCAAAAGGAATTTAGTTTCAAATCAACACAATGTGTAATTATGGTTAACATTATTTCAACACTAGCAAATGTGTTTATAAGGGCAAAGGAACATCATCCAGTATAATCTACTACAGCTATGCCTCCGTAGGCCGCTCCAACATATAAACACCCAACCCTCCTATAATCCCAACCTGGAACAGTTTCCCAGGCACAGCTCCTGCCCAGAAAACCCTCTTTCACACTGCTGGTGGCACAGCCTAAGCTTTTAGTGCTGTCCCAATGTCCCGCTGCTTTCCTATTCAAACCTGCATCCGGCCCTGTTGAGGTCGGCAGTGGGGAGAGACTGAATACCTCATGGTGTGTTAGAAATGAGTCCTCAGAGGAACCTTGGCTCCCCCAGATCTAGGGGTAGATTCTGTGAGAACCTAATGGGAGCAGAGACAATCCCAGTCTACCCTGATCTATATTTGGTCTGAGTCTCTGATGAACATTTGTCCTGAGCGTGCTGAGGAGGAGAAGGAAAGGAACTGGAGACTGAGCAACTGTCCCATCTGGGTTTGATGTCAAATTTCCACAGAAAACTGTGCTTTATAAATGCATTTCTGATTTTATTTTGGAGTGTTTTGTGTATGGCAGGGGGCACACACCTGGGGTTCTGTTTGCATCTGTTTCTGTTTTAGTAGTAGGCGAAGTACCCTTTGAAACCCTCAAACCTTGAGAGGCGAGTTGGGTGGAGAGGTGAGTCGCCACACCCGTGTTGCTACAGCAAGAGCACAGCAGCTGAGCCACTCCCCGCTCCCCACTCTGGGGCCCGCAGACAGCTGGCATTCCAGCTCCTAGCATGGGTTCTCCCAAGAGAAACAGATGGAACACCACCTGTAGAGGCTGATTCCCTCCTGCCTGAGGCATTTCTCACAGACCACTAGCTCTGCAGTATCCGTCTCCCTATCCTAAAACATCAGAGGCATCAACGAAGCCCACTGGCTGGGAACTAGTCAGGTTTTTGAGATGACTGAGTTTCTATTCTTTTCCTCCTTGAATAGGTTAGGAAAGCACTTCATGAAACTTTTTGGTTTTGTTTGTATTTGATCAGTTGAAAAACCTGAGAGTTACATTGGGGAATGAGGTAGAAAGTTGGGGAGTGACTGGTATAAGAAATGGAGTAATAACTCACCTGGTCCCATTCTCTAACATGAAGCTTGTTAGACGGTAAATATTAGTGGACCAAAACGCCATATCATCCAGTCCTCCAAGGAAATACTCTTGGAATTGTTCTACCAAAAATGGGGACTTGGTAGAGTAAGTAGGATAAAGCTACAGCAGAGAGAAAGAAAAAATAAATCAATAAGGAGCTCTTCCTGGTATTATTATAATCCTTTAAGACTTGGAAGAATGAGGCCTTTACCTTGGAAACGGCCAACATTTCACCATACCTGCAATACAAACAATAATTTTGACTGTTAAGTTGCAGTTTCTAACAGAAAAATGAAGCAAATCACCCACCCATAGCCACTATCGCACACTGCCTTTGAATAAGCAAAATCCATAAACCCCAAATCCACTTCAGGAACCTAGAACATGACAAGGGTGCTAAGGAAGTCACAATACAATCAGTTCCAAACTTTCCCCTGGGTTACACTTACATTTCCAAGAACTGAAGGTGTGAACAATCAACAATTACATTTTTGGTGATGACTTTTCGACCATAAAGTTTATCATAAATTCCCAATAGATCTTTAACAGGCACATACCTGAAAAATGTAGAATAAAATAAGAGTTGTTCTGATTCTGAAGGTGAAGATAACAATGACTACAGCAGCAGCAGCAACTGCCAGTTATTCCGTGCTTATTATATACCAGGCACCATGCGAAGTCTTTACATGCACAAGTTATCTAATCCCACCAGTGACCCAAAGTGGTTAGTATTATTATATTCCCATTTTATATAAGAGGAAACTGAGGCACAGAAAAGTTAAATAATTGGTCTAATGATGCAGAGTAAACAACTGGTACCTTAATCGAATATTGACCAAAATACAGAGATTGGAAACTATTAATAAAGTATAAAAGGAGTGTTTAATTTTGTGAATTGAGAGTTTAAGAAGCAATTTAAAGTATTTTCATTCCTTTGAGTTGACTTTTTCTCAAGACTCATTTTATAAACACCAAAAATGGCTCCTCATTCCAACATCTTAGTTTCAGAATAGACAGTATAAAGTAGTGAAAAGAATTCTAAGTCAGGCTTTTGGTTCACAGATACTGTTTATTTCAGTTGGAAGAAGAGCATCCTTTAAAAATTAGATTTATATGGATCATCTTTTATCTTAATTTTGACATCCTCAGAATACATAAGACAAAAATCTCAACCAATAAAATCTGGTTTTAGTGTGTTTACAAGAAAGAAGTGATTGAGATGTTCACTTTTTTATTCTATAAGAGCACTGGAATGGCCTTCCCAATAAAAATAGCTTAAGAGGCTATACAAAATAACAATATTTTTTTAAATGAATCACTAAGCTAGCAAGAAAGTGGAAATTTTCCAAAGGCTCTAAACTAATAGAAACTGAAAACCTTGGGAGTTAAGTGAGTGGGAAAGCCAGTTTTCGCCAAGGACATCTGCCACACCCTGGGAACCTGAAGGGTTTTAGATGGCTGTGTAGTATGCAGAGGACAAGAGATAGAGCATAGGAACCACTCACAGTGGCCATCTCAGAGGAGATCCCTGCATTCAATCTAGAACACAAAAGGCTTCATCTTCTGCATAAGTATGAGCTAGAAATAAATCAACATATAAACATGACAGCAAAGAAGCCTGATTGTTATCTTGGCATTGGAGAGAGAAAAAAAGAAAATCTGTTTCCAGAATGAGTAACCACTAGCCAGTCCCACCAATGTTCTGTCCTGCATTTGTGTCACCTGTGTAGTCAGACAACTTCAAGGGTTGAATGTAACTTAAAAGGGTCCCAAGGCAACTGGCAGAAGCCAAGACAAACCCTCTCTGGAGAAATGGAACTCTAACTAGAGCCCCAAATAATTCAGGTACCACAGAATATAACCAAAAGATGACCAATATAACTAGTCATATCTGATAAAGTAGACTTTAAGGCAGCAAGCGTTAGAGATCAAGAGGGTCACTATATCATGATAAAAGGCTCAATTTGCCAATAAGATATGATTTGAAAATTGAATATACCTAACTGCACATATTCAAAGCATATATAGATTAGCAAACTTGGACAGAATTACAAGAAATTGAAAAATCCATCACGGGGGAGATTTTTAAAACCAATTTATCCCTCAATTAGACTGACCTGATAAAAAGTAAAAAAAAAAAAAAAAGTAAGTTTTTCTTACTTTTAACTTACAAATCTTTTAACTTGAATGTAAATTTAATAAGTTAGAGCTAATAAGCATATATAAGTCATCAAACCAAAAATTGGGGAATTAACATTCTTTTTAAGCATGCATGGAATATTTACAAAAATTGATCCTATTCTAGGCTATAAATCAAGACTGAATGAATTTCACAGGAATCCAAAAAATGTAGAAGAAAGAAAAATATGAATAGGAAAGTAATAGAAAATGAACATATAATAGGGAAGATCAATAAAGGCAAATATTCATTCCTTAAAACAATAAAAGAAATACTAAACAAGATTAATTGTTTAAAAATATAAGAGAAGACAGGATGAACAACATCAT
This sequence comes from Indri indri, assembly GCA_004363605.1. Lineage (NCBI taxonomy): Eukaryota > Metazoa > Chordata > Mammalia > Primates > Indriidae > Indri > Indri indri. The sequence continues at coordinate 163,518 of RJWJ010000186.1, forward strand.
GGTAACAAAAGGAAAGTAAGTAGAAATAAAACAGGAGAAAAAAGGATAATAGGAGCATATTACGAGCAAACTCATGCCAAAATGTTTAAAGACTTAGATGAAATAGAAAAGTCCCAGAAAAATAAAATATTCCTTAAGAAGTAGTTTGAACAGTATATAGTCTTATAACCATTAAAGAAGTTTTTTTTTTTTTAAGTCCCTACAAAGAAATCAATAGTCCTAGATAGCTTTACCGCCAGGTTCTACCAAACATTCAAGTAATTAATGTTCTAATATTACAAAACTTCCAGGGAATATCAAAAGAAGGAACAATCCCCAGCTAATTTCATGAAGGCAGCATATCAAAATCAAACACGGAAAAAGAAGAAAGGAAAACTACAGTACAAGCTCACTCATAAACATATAAGCAAAAACCCTAAATAGAATAAATGCAAAGAATATAAAAAAGATGGTACATCATGACAAAATTGATTTTGACTCAGGAAGTAAGGTTTGATTTAATATTAGCATATAGATTATTATAACTAGCTATATTAACACAGTAAAAAACGAGTAACTATCTCAACAGATATAGAATAAGAGTTTTTAATACAATCTGAAATTAATTTATGAATAAAAACTACTAGCAAACTAGAAGTAAAAGGAAACTTCCTCAACTTGATAAAGGGCAATGACAAAAATCTATGGCAAACGTCACACTTGATGAAATTTTGAAAGCATTTTCTTTACAATCAAGACCAAATAAGTATGCTCAATATCATCACTTCCATCCAGCATTGTACTGGAGATATTGGCCAGGGTGAAATAGCAGGAAGAATGAATTAAAGGTATAGACATTGAAAAGAAAGAGCAAAACTGTCACAATTTGTAGATGATAAATTGTGAGTCTATAGTAAATTCAAAAGAATCTCCAGATAAATTATTAGATTAATAACATACCTTAGAAATTTTGCTAGATACAAAATCAAACTTAGAAAGTCACTTGCATTTCTGTATACCGACAATCAATTAGAAAATACAGCTATTAAAAGTTACCATTTATGATACTAAATAAAAATATAAAGTCTCTGGGACTAAATCTAATAAAATGCATAAGACTCAATATTGCAAAATTCTTAATTCTCCCCGTATTTGACTCTAGATTCAATATACTTCTAGTTAAAATTCCAGAAAAGCTTTTCTTGGAACATGACAACCTGATTCTAAATTTTATTTGAAAGAGCAAAGGCAAAGAATGGGTAAAGTACTTTTGAAGAAAAAGGACTAGTTGAAAGCTCTGCCCTAAAAGATGTCGGAGTTCAAGACTTATTTAAAAGCTACAATAATTAAAGAATTATTATAAAACTACAGCAATTAAAACAATCAATATTGGTCAGGATAGTCAATTAGACCAATAGAATATAACAGAAAGCCCAGAAACTGACCCATTACACAAAGAATTTTAAATTATAACAGAGTGTGTACTGCAGATCAGTCAGGAGAGTATAGATAAATTATTCTGGGACCATCTAGTTATCTCTCTAGGAAAAAGTGAAATTAGATTTACATTTCAGAATATACAAAAATTAATTCCAGGTAAATTAAAGACATAAAGTTAAAAAATAAAACTATAAAAGCTTTAGAAGACTAAGAAAGAGAATAACCTCCTGTCAGAGAATTAACAAATTCTATTTGCCAAGATATACCATAAAATAAGTAAAAAGCCATACCACAATCTGTAAAAAGATATTTGTAATAAGTGATAAACTGACAAAAGATGAGAAGTCAGAATACAAATAAAAAGGAAAAGCAACCCAGCAGAAAAACAGACTAAAAACCCAAAACGGGTTCCACTTAAAGTCAAACACCAATCATCAATAAAATAGAAAAAAAAAAAGTTCAACCTCATGACTAATCTGGGAAATTCAAATTAAAAGCTTAATGAGATACCACTAGAAACCAAATAAGTTGGAAAAATTTAAGCATTGGACAATACCAAGTACTAGAGAATGCAGAAGAAGCAGAGCTAATTATACAAAGCTGATGGGAGGATAAATTGGGAAGATCATTTTGAAAAAGTAAAGTTAAACATGCATAAACCCTATGATCCAGCAATTCCACTTCTGGTGATGTTTACTTGAGAGAAATTCCCCTCTGGTGCATGAATGTTTATATGAAAAATGTTCATACACAACACCATGTGTAATGCAAAAACACTTAAAATTATTTCTATGTGCATCAATATTAGAATGAAGTAATTCATTTTGGAGGACCACATGGGGTGAAAATGAATAAACTACATAGCTAAATATATCAGTATGATTAAATCTCAGAAACATAAGAAATTTGTAGAAGAATATATACTTTATAATTCCATTTATCTAACATGAAAAACCATATAATAATTGGCATATGGATACATACATATGTAACAAAACTATAGAGAAAAGCAACAAAATGATTAACAGGAAACCTAGAATGATGATTACCCTAGGTGGGAGAGAAGGAAAAGTGATCCCAAAGGGAAGGCGAGGAGCTTCTAAGATACCAGTAACGCTCTATTTCTCAAGGCAGGCAATAGCTACATAGGTGTGCATTATCTTATTCTCTTATTTATAAATATATATTCTTTTATGTGTTTGGTATAATTCACAATTATTTTAAAGAATCTACTTAGACTATTCTAATCTGCAGTTTTGCTTTTCAAAATTTACAAATGCAGAAGACTCCTAATTATACTGTTAGCTATCTTTTCTAAGAAAAAGAGTCAAGGTCCAAAATGCCATTAAGGTATCACATATTTAAATGTACATTGCTCTTACCAGCGCCGTGCGAGGTAATTAAAATTAAATTCAAACTGGCTCAACACATCTCCTCCTACAGTATGAGAAAAATTTACACATGGTGGATTAGTGACAATCACAGCATGCTTCTTTCAACACGAGGGCTCACAAGCTAGATTATTAGTTCTTCATATTGTTACACAGTTTTGTTAATAGTTTTAGGAACAGGCATGTCTTTTTTTAAGAAGCAATATTTTAAAAATCTTAGCTAGTGAAGCATATGAATTAAGAAAGAATTGGCTGGGCACAGTGGTGCATTCCTATAGCCCTAGCACTCTGGGAGGCTAAGGTGGGAGGATTGTTTGAGGTCAAGGTTTGAGACTAGCCAGAGCAAGAACAAGACCCCATCTCTACTAAAAATAGCAAAAACTAGCCAGGCGTGGTGATACACGCCTGTAGTTCCAGCTACTCAGGAGACTGAGGCAGGAGGATTGCTTGAACCCAAGAGTTTGAGGCTGCAGTAAGCTATGATGATGCCACTGCACTCCATCTGGGGCAACAGAGCAAGACTCTGACTCAAAAAAAAAAAAAAATAGGAAGATAGTATGCATATATCTATGCATATATGTACCTATGCACTGGCAAAATATAAAAAAAAAAATATTTAAAGTACGTTAGTGATTGCATTGTAAGTGAACTATAACTACCACAGGAGAAAATTTAGCAAATGTAAACAGTACCAAAATCACCAGCCGAATGAGCCTCTGAATAAGAGCCATGAAAATCAATCTGAAAAAGAAAGAGAAGCATCTGGTGTGTATCACAAATTGTAGCCCAAACTCTTACCCCCACAATCAAGTGAGTGTTGGGAAGATAACAGCCTAACTCAGTGAATTGCTGAAGATGCATAATAGACGCACTCAACTTTCACACTAACATTTTATTATTAAAAGTAAAATAATTATATTGGCAGCTGAGTTGTATATGCAATGTCTGGTAATGAAGCTATTGCAAGGGAATCGTGCCTTATAGGGTATGTATAAAAACTAGAGTCCAAGTTTAAACTTCCAAAAGAATGAAATTAATATCAATAATGACTAGAGGGGCCTTCCAGAAGCTAAGTCACCAGGTAAAAATCACAATTTTCAGTATGATATATGACATTTTCATATAGAAAATTAAAAAGAAAAAGAAAAAACAAAAAAACTCAAACTATTACTTCTAAACAGAACTATGTGGCCGATATCCTCATTAAGACGCATAGCTTGAATGAAATGTAAAATTTCTCAAATATTTTTTTGTGACTAGAACAGAACATCACATCTCTCGCTGTTTTCAGTGCATATGCATCACTCTACTCTTGTGGATGAATCTACGCAGGTGGCAAGAATAATAAAAGGAACAAATTAGAAAAGATGGAACTCTCACCAAACACTGCTTTGGGCAAGAAGTCTCATTTGCACATGACATCTGAATAACCTAACATTTTTCTTTCCTTTAAAAGGCTCCGTTTTTGATCTTGTGTATGACAGTATCACTCCCGTAAAGTCACTAACCATAAAGAGATGTACTCACAGCTCCCATTGTCCTAAGGAATCCTTGCTCAATGCCCAGGCTATGCCAGCTGATGTCTGCCACCATGTGAGAGGTAATTCCAAACAAGAAAGCTACCAATTTCTCTGTGTCCTGCCAAATAAGCAAACTAGATTCACGTGTGATTTCGTAACAATCCTATTAAAAGTTTCAATAAACGTGAATTCATTTCTATTATTAAGACTTAACAAAAAGTTAGAGGCAGATACATTGTAGTTTCTAGTTATCAAAAATCACATAAGGACTTTTTGAAATGTTTTGTAGAGCCTTGGAAGTGCTTCCAGATTAATTACTATTGGAGCAAAATGACCAAGTGACATACTCCAAACTTTTTTTTTAAAATAGCTTATTCAAGTATTAACCAGCCATCTGCTATGTCACAAGTACTGTGCTTGGCATTGAAGGTAGAATGGTGAATAGCCCTGACAGGGTCTGAGGGAAGGGTACAAAAGCAGTACTTGGCAGGTTCGGAGCTGAATTATTTTAGGATTAGAGAGCTGTGCCTACCTTCTCCCAGGGAAGAGGATAGTTCTCTCGGATGTAATGAATGCTTGCATTAAGAAATGGAGTCCAGTGAGTGCTCTCAGACACATCATGGAATTTTCCTGACAAAACAAAAGCAGGGCTCTGGATTCTTTCTTAAAAGTTGGAGCTTCTCAATCAAACTTTCCACCACCCCCCACCATGTTGGCATGTCCCTTCTCTTCTTTCCCTCCAAGCCCTTTAGTTTCTTCTGCTGACATTCAAAGGAAGCCTCCTAAACAGAAGAGTCAGCTGAAATTTTGGAACAGGCATAGCACTGTCTACTGGATGAGTAAGAGGAAAGGAGCCTAAGTTGGCTCACAGCATCTCACATCACCTGGTTAGAACAGAGGCTAGAAGTATTTCCATTTCTGTGCCTTAAAAGCTAAGGAGACAAGTTGTTTGTTTGGGTTTTAAAAAATATCCTCTTTGTTGATTACTTTCAAGTGCCTTAGGAGTACAAAAAACAAAAAACATAAACTCCCAAGACTTTCAAGCATCTGAATTGATAATAATTGTTTTAAAATGGCACAGGCCCCTGTGAATATTTTACAAAAGCATCGTTTGAGTGGGCCAGTGTGTGCTCCATGTAGCTCTTTCTTCCCACAGGAGGGGCCGGAAAGACAGGAACTGGCATCTATTCTAAATCTCTAAGTGCCACAAATTCTTCATGGGGTTCCAAATGTTACGGGGGCAACTGAGAGCAAAACTCCAGAGTTCAGATCCCTCAGTTCAAATTTTTTATGCTGTTGCTAAAGTTGCGTAACCAGTTCGAAATCGTTGTTTTTCTGAAAATGATTGTTATAGAAGTTAGAACTAAGAAATTTGATTTGCTCCAACAGTTTCCCTAGAGATAAAACTTTAAATAATTCCTGTTCTACAAAATACAGTTAAAAATCCAGAATTAAGTATAGCAGTAGTTCTTTCGACCAACCTCCACTTAACCAAACTGCCAGATGAACCAAAGCTCTCTGGTCCTTCTGTAAGTCATACAAACTGGAAGCTAAAGAAAGTCACCCCAGGGCACGCTGGATGCTGACAGGTATCAAGCCACTGTCCAGAGGGTTGGGCTCATCTGTCCACACCATCATACCGCAGCTCACCAAGGGTCAATCTGATCTATTTCTAATCCTGTTTAAACCAGTTGTCCTTGTTGTTGTTATTATGGAAGTTAATCCAATATTAGGTGAGCAGATGAAATATGAACGTAAGAACAAAGAGCTTTTTCTTTGGCAACTAAGTATCTAACGTAAGTACTCCCCAAAGATGCAATAAAAGTGAATCACCAAAGAAGAAAAAGAAAACCATTGTTGCATTAGATATGCACAAAACAAGGTAAGATTTAGAAAAATTCATAAAAACCCCCAAAGAAATGTGTATTTGGAGCTGATATATAATGATTCCTTATAATCATTATATATCTTATCATTCTTTCTAATTGACCTTTTGATTTTATCAGTCATACATGGGTCTTTATATCACATAAGAGATTACGGCTTTATAAAAAAATTTAAAATGTTAGATAAATAGTTTGAATTCCTTTTTCACTCTTCTCAGAACCTGTATTATTATGTATTTTGTCTGTCTCTAAAAATGGCAGATTTTTTTTTTTTTTTTTTTTTGAGACAGAGTCTCGCTCTGTTGCCTGGGCTAGAGTGCCGTGGTGTCAGCCTAGCTCACAGCAACCTCAAGCTCCTGGGTTCAAGCGATCCTTCTGTCTCAGCCTCCCGAGTAGCTGGGACTACAGGCATGCGACACCATGCCCGGCTAATTTTTTCTATATATTTTTAGCTGTCCAATTAATTTCTTTCTATTTTTGGCAGAGATGGGGTCTCACTCTTGCTCAGGCTGGTCTCGAACTCCTGAGCTCAAACGATCCACCCGCCTCGACCTCCCAGAGTGCTAGGATTACAGGAGTGAGCCACCACGCCCGGCCAAAAATGGCAGATATTAAGCAATATTTCTCAAATTTAATGGATGAAAAAATCCTTTTTTCTTTCTTTTTTGTATAAGACATAAAGGGACTGTTAAAATGTCAAAGGACAGTAAAGGTCCTGTGAATATGGTTTTGGAAATGCTAAATTAGAAATAATAGATTAGAAAGAAGGAGAACTACAACACACAGGCAAAATAACAGGATTGAGAAATGACAATTAATGGACTAAGAGGAAAACAGAAAAAAACTACTTATAAGTATGAGAAAATACAAAAACTTAGCTGTCTGGGATTCTAACCACAGGAGCAGGTAGCCCTAAACATTTCATTGACCCTAAAGGCATCACTGTATCAAAGGAATGATTAATTGGCAGATGACCCAAGACCCCAGAAATGGCTCACACAACCACTCAGTGTGCTGGATGGCTTCCATTTGTCCCCCGAGATCCACTCTCCATCCTTCTCCACCCTGTAGGGCAACTCTGAAGTCAGCTGATTCGGTTGGCTTCTTTGCCCTCTGGCTTTGGTTGGGTTGGGTTTGGCCAATGGAAAGAACCAACAGGAGGTCAGAGAAAAGGAAGACAGAGAGGTTGGGGGCATTTATTCTCCCAGATCTCCTTCTGTGGAGTCGCAGTGGGCTGGCTGTGTCCCTTGGCTGAAGGTCCAGCTCCCCTCAACTGTCCCTCCTGACTCAGCTCTCTGTCTGTAGTTCCAGTAATTGCTCCTTCCCCTGTATTATCCCTTACGATTCCTGACCTTCCTCTTACACCTTTGAAAACAGTGGCTTTATTAAAGCGCCCTCCAATTACTCAGTTTGAGTGTGACTTCTGTGTCCTGCTGGGGCCGTGACTGATATAACCCAGGAGCCCAGTTTATGAATAGCACTACCTTAGATGTGCGTAACATTTCACAATATACTATGCACTAATGCCAACAACAATCCAGTGAAGAAGCAGGTAAATACTAAGTCACTGACCAACAACAATGGAAAATATATTGTGCTATTATATGTATATACATTTTAAAGTCATACCTATTCCTATTAACTTAGTAAAAGTGATATCGTTTGGTCTGCAAACATTCATCTTACCTCCTTTGCAGATGCTAGGGTAAAAACAATCAGGAAACACGGTTCCAGCCTGATACGCATCCTGGTGTTCTAGTAACAGCTGGGGAACAGGAAAATATAAAGATTAGGGGGAAAGAGTCAACAGCCTGGGAAATGCAGCCTCCCCCCTCAATTTCCAGTGATGAGATGCTATAACTATGGGGGATATGGATGGAATGAAGGAAAAAAGAAGGAAGGCATAAGTAAATAAACGATTAAAGTCCTTGCATAATCCAAGACAACACACCACAACATACAACTTTAGGTTCTTCCCTACCTAACACAATGGGTAATTAAGAAGTAGCAAAAATCACCTATTTCAACTTTATCTCCTTTCATTTTCTCTGTTCACCTAGTAGAGCAGGATTTCCCTAAGTCTATTTCACTGACCTAGAGCTGGTTTTTTGGTAAGGTTTATTCAATATTCCATAGTGAAATGAGAAAAATACAGATATGAGAGAGGGTCTTCAAAAATTTCATGGAAAAATGCATATTATGAAAAAATTATTCATGGCTTTCAAATTTTTGGAACTGGAATAAACTCATAGTAACTTGTTATAACATATTGGAACAGGATCTAGTTTGAGGCACTAAGAAGGATAAGACATTGGTTTGAAAAGAGCCCCAACGCGGCAACTCAAATTCAGCTAAAATTAAAGCAAGGATAAATATCAAATTTATGGTGAAGCCTGCATGGAAGAATGGTGAAATCATTAATGTTTTAGAAAAGTTTATGGGGACAATGCCCAAAAAATCAGTTTACAAATGGATAACTCATTGTAAGGAGGGACAAAATGATGTTGAAAATGAAGCCCACAGCAGCAGACCATCCACATCAATTTGCAACGAAAAAATTCATCTTGTCCATGCCCTAACTGAAAAGAGCTGACAGTCAACAGCACAAACAATAGCCAAGACCACAGGCATATCAATTGGTTCAGTGTACACAATTCTCACTGAAAAAATAAAGTTGAGTAAACTTCCCACCCAATGGGTGCCAAACTTGCACCCAGATCAGCTGCAGACAAGAGCAGAGCTTTCAATGGAAATTTTAAATAAACGGAATCAAAATCCTAAAGCATTTCTTCAAAGAATAGTAACAAGAGATGGAACATGGCTTTACCAGTATGATCCTGAAGACAGAACACAATCAAAGCAATGGCTACCAAGAAGTGGAAGTGGTCCAGTCAAGAGCAAAGATCATGACAACGTTTTAGGGTGCTTAAGGAATTTTGCTTGTTGACTTTCTGGAGGGCCAAAAAACAATAACATCTGCTTATTATAAGAGTGTTTTTGGAAAATTATGAACCTTTTGAAGTCTCCTCTTGTGTGTGTGTGTGTGAGAGAGAGAGACAGACAGACAGAGACAGAGAGAAACATATATACATACATGTATAAGTTTGTATACCTGTGCTTTAGTGTAAGATTATGGCCTTTGTGCTTTTGGAGGGTTAAAAAAATAATCCTTGGCTGGGCGCGGTGGCTCATGCCTGTAATCCTAGCACTCTGGGAGGCCGAGGCGGGCGGATTGTTTGAGCTCAGGAGTTCGAGACCAGCCTGAGCAAGAGCGAGACCCCGTCTCTACTAAAAATAGAAAGAAATTAATCGGACGACTAAAAATATATAGAAAAAATTAGCCGGGCGTCGTGGCGCATGCCTGTAGTCCCAGCTACTCGGGAGGCTGAGGCAGAAGGATTGCTTGAGCCCAGGAGTTTGAGGTTGCTGTAAGCTAAGATGACACCACGGCAATCTAGCCCACGTAACGCAGCGAGACTCTGTCTCAAAAAAAAAAAAAAAAAAAAAATCCTTGACCTTCAAGTCAGTGACAAGTAAAAAAAAATTAATAAAAAATATTTTAAAATTTAAAAATATTCTTTCCCATTTAAAATGATGCGAAAGTAGATGGTAGGGGCTTTCTTTTAAATGTTCTTCCTTGGTTGACTAGCTCAGTCCATTCTTGTGTGCCTAGATGCATGCTAGAGCCTACAAGACAAAGACTACATTTCCCAGTCCCAGTGTTGAAGCTCTAGCTTCCCACATGTCCGTGGGCATACAGGGCATCCATTTTACTAGTGAGGAGTGTGGCTGGGGTGATGACGTACAGAAGAGTCAAGGTGGTGGCTTCTAAATAAGAAATGTATATGAGACAGTTGAATCTGGAGCCAGAAAATGGGGCAGTGGCTGTCTGACAATGGCACAGGTAGCAGCCTCTTGGCAAGGCCAGTCCTGGGAGTCCTTTCTGGACACTTGGCCTAGAGCCTGCTCCTCCAGTTTGTAAGCAGTGAATTCCCTAGTTCTCAATATTAAGCCCTTCCCTGCCTAAGCTAGTCAGATGGATTTCCACAATCTGCAATGAACTCTGATTGACACATTGGGCAAAGTAAAAGTTTGGCAACACAGCTTTTTTTCTTTTTCAGTAAGGACTACTAATAATGTGGACCATACATGGAGGCAACAAAGAAGTCCCTCGGAAACTTAAAACAGAAGGAAAGACAGTATCACCTGTTTCTTGGTTTTGTTTTCCCAACCAGTATCCCACTCTCCTCCTTCTAGAGACAGAATCATCCTCTCCTGAGAAGAGCCCATCCCATTGCTGCTCAGGTGGGGCTGACCACAGAGACAAGTGGCCAACGCATCCACTCCCACCACAGTGTTTGGCTCAGAAATGGACATTTGGTCAAAGCTAGTGCAGTCAGCACCTTCCCCAAGACTGCTCAGCGAGAGCTATGGGAAGACACCCTCTTCCCTTTGGGGTTACTAAGCTTTGAGGCTGCGTTCCAGGCTGTGTCTTCACGTGGAGAGAGATACAACACCATCGAGACCTCTGGGCCCAGCTCTACCCTGGGTATCAGTTACATGAACCAATAAAGTCCCCTTTTTCTCAAAAGACAGCCTGAGTTGGACTTTTGACACTTAAAAATAATAATTAACTTTATTGACTATTTACTTTACCAGCCACTGTTCTAAGCTCTTCATATGTATTAAGACTTGTTGAATCCGCCTCTCCCAGTGAGGTAGATATGTTATTGAACATGACAAAATGATTCTGAAGTAAATTTTGAAAAATGTGCAAAATAGTCAAGAAACTGATAGGGAAAAAAGAAGAGTTCTAAGGAAGGATGTTTCATTCAGATATAAAAAAAATGTGTTTTTAAGCTACAGAAACAAAAATAGTATACCAGACCCAAAAGGAACAGATCAATGAAACGGAACCAAGAGTACAGAAACAGACTTAAGCACACATATAACTTAATGTAAGATAGGAGAATAAAGGATGGAGTGATCCTCAAACGGTGTTGTCATAACCCCACAGCAATGAGTATAACATCTTTGCATGGGCAAATCCATGTTTTTGAAATTAACATTACCAATAACAGGTCACTGGATCCCAATCAAGCTTTATGCCAAAATAAAGACAAGATGAATTAAAAAATCGAATGTCAAAAATGGAGCCATAAAATTAACAGGACAAAATTTAAATGAATAATTGTATAACTGTGAAATGGGAATGATTTTTGTAAGCATAACATACAAGTAGACACCAGAAATGATTGGTGCATTTATTTACACAAAAATTTAAGAGTTTTGCATGGCAAAAAGCACTAAAAACACATTTAAAAGAAAAATAATTAACCATGAGAATCATTTGATAGATTAAGGGCTAATATCTTTAATAAGCCATGCTCACATATCAAGATAAATATCATAATAGAAAAATGGGCAAAAGACACAGGCAACTCACAGAAGAGGTGACAGAAATGGTCAATAAACACTTGAAAATATATTTAACCTCCTTAGTAAGTTAATAATTAAAATGCCAATTTAACTTAAAACAAAATCGATTTTTCACCTACCAAACTGGCAAAGGTGAAAAGAAATAAAAATTAAGCCCTAAAAGCAAAACCATTTCCAAATCTGGAGATACTCAAGAAATTTTAATGAAATACGTAAGCAGTTAAGGCTATTTACCCTTCCTCTGTCATATACAGTATGTTTTTTCTATATGTCTGTCATGTTATGTTTTATTTTGTTTTTTCATTTGTTCCTGGGCCAACAGGATTGGCAGGCCATGCCAGGGCTTTTCCTTTGAACTCCTGGGCTCTTAAGTGATCCTCCTACCTCAGCTTCTCCAGTAGCTGGGACTGTACAGGTATGTGCCACCACATGGAGCTGTTTTTATTTTTTGCAGAGACGAAGTCTCGCTATGTTGCCCAGGCTGGTCTCAAACTCCTGGCCTCAAGTGATCCTCCCACCTCAGCCTCTCAAAGGGCTAGGATTACAGGTGTGAGCCATCACATCCAGCCTAAAATTAAGTTAATAATACAAGCTCAAATACCCCTACTAGAAAATCACTCTGCACACACTCAGCATTGATTGCGCATGTGACAAATTGGGCAGATTCTTGCTTCTCCTGGTCTTTCTTGACTACTTTCCATCAAGGTCAATGAAGATGACAGATATAAATGCTATTTTTCCTATAGGGCCTGTTAAATCGGCAAGTAAGGAAGTTGAATGCTATGACTTAAAATGGTTTATGGATACAATTAGTTTCTGTTATCTTACCATCCTGCTTTCCATGATGATTATCAGGATTTACTGGTAATAATTTGATCCAATTCTGATATCATGATAGAATGCTAACCACTCTTAGCAAATTAGGTATGAAAGAATCATCTTTGTCACAAAATATTATTTGGCCATGGAACTAGAAATAGTACATAGGGTCAGAATGTGTTCATTTGAGGATTAGTAAAGGTGAGTCACCAGACAGTCCTACAAGGATATAATAGAACATATAGCAGGAGGAAAAGTCAGAAGAAGTATCTCAATGCATACTTCTTAATAAATAATTCCTTCTCCTCTTACCAATACAATTTGTGTACAACACACAGTGACAAGAAGTGGAAAATAAATGATTTCTCTTAAGTATGACCTCTCTTTATAAAAACAAGAAAGATGTACCATTTAAAAAAATTCTGTCTCAAATATTTTTTCAAATTATGATTCATATCATTAAAATCTTTAAATTTTAAAATGTGATATATATATATACACACACACACACACAAAAAGTTCAAGTAACACTTGGAGGGGACATACACCTTTTAACCATAATATTAATATTTTATAAAGAAATAAAAATGACTCTTAAAATTACTGTTTAAATATCTGTTACGGACTTTTGTTTGGCATCTACAGAATAAAGTTAATGCACAAGGAATAAAAGACAAATCAAGTTTTATACCTCTTTGTAGTTAACACGCCCATCTTGAAGATGGAGAAACTCCAGGGCTCTGTGTCCTAAGAGAAATCAACACATAAATCAATCAAGTTCAAGTACAACCAAAACCAAAACTTACTAGAGGTCATTTTAGGGGAAAATCTATAATTTTGCGGTTGTAACTGTCAAGGAAGCAGGAAATGAAAATTACATTTGTATTCTCTTGCAACTTTTATTAGGCATAATTAAATTTGTATATTATTTTATATTGTTATAATACCAATCAAATTTACATGGTGATTTGAAGTTTCTGCTTAACTAGCTCTATGACCTTGGGTAAGTTATTTAACCTTTCTGGGCCTTAGTTTCCTCCTACGGAAAATTGAGTTAAAAAAATACCCACCTTCTAGGTTGGTTGAGAGAATCACAGAAAATAAACACTAAGTGGTAAGCACAGCAGTAGGAGGGCAAGAAAAAGAAATTATCATCATCACATTTGCCTCAGAACTGAGGTAGATAAGCAAGGCTAAGTAGGAAATATGATATAAGGCCTAATCCCTGGGCTGAATCAATGATCCCCAAGAGGTTTTTTTTTTTTTTTTTTTTTTTTTTGAGACAGAGTCTCACTCTCTTGCCTGGGGCGAGTGCCATGGCGTCAGCTTAGCTCACAGCAACCTCAAACTCCTGGGCTCGAGCAATTCTACTGTCTCAGCCTCCCGAGTAGCTGGGACTACAGGCATGTGCCACGATGCCCGGCTAATTTTTTCTATATATGTATTTTCAGTTGTCCAGATAATTTCTTTCTATTTTTTTTAGTAGAGACGGGGTCTCGCTCTTGCTCAGGCTGGTCTCGAACTCCTGAGCTCAGAACGATCTGCGCGCCTCGGCCTCCCAGAGTGCTAGGATTACAGGCGTGAGCCACCGCGCCCGGCCCCCAAGAGGTTTTTCATCATTGGACCACTTTGGAAGGACAAAGTAATTTCGGAAGGCCACCTAGTCTGCCCCGCACCCACCCATATTCAGACACGCCCCACCCCAGCCTGCTCCTCCAGAAAAATCAACAGGAAGACCAACATTGCTTGTGAGGAGACGCTCAAAGGTGGTATCTTATTTCTATTGTGAATCACATCGAATTTTTTAATTCATACAGCAAAAATATATTGCCACTACTACATTATAAGCACTGATACAGTAAGAGACAAGTCACAGCCCACACAAACTATATATAGGATTCCAGTGCTTTACGCTGAAAGAGGCCAATTCTAATGAGCTAACTCACATAATGCCAACCTTCCACTCAGGCCCTTTATAAGAAATGAAACAGTGAACCAAAATATTTATAAAATCATCTAAATCATTAGTAAATAAATGATGGAGTTTTTTTATTCTCCTTTTATATAGAAAATTCTCAGAATCTGTGCTGACTCTATTTTAGGAGTTGCCTTCAATTCACATAAAAATATATATAACTCTGTTTTTGTTCTTTTTTTTTGGACTCAGAGTCTCACTCTGTGGCGCTCATAGAGTATAGTGGTGTCATCATAGCTCACTGCAACCTCAAACTCCTGGGCTCAAGTGATCCTCTTGCCTCAGCTTCCCGAGTAGCTGGGACTACAGGCGCACAAAACACCCAGCTAATTTTTCTATTTTTTAGTAGAGACAGGCTCTCATTCTTGCTTAGGCTGGTCTTGAACTCCTGAGCTTAAGGGGCCCTCCCCCCTTGGCCTCCCAGAGTGCTAGGATTACAGGTGTGAGCCACTACACCCAGTCTATACTACTCTTTAAATATCCATTAGGATCTTTGGCACTTGATGAAGAAAGACAAGCAATTATTTGATTTTATTAAAATTTCATATGTCATCTGTCTTGTAAATTCTTAAACTCTAAGGATTAAAGAATTGAATATTTCCATTTCTATTGATTAAAGAATTGAATATTTCCATTTATATTTGCCCCTCTTCAGTTCACTCTATAGTTCTGGCAATTTCAACTTCACGGAACTTAGAGTTGGAAGACACTTTAGAATTCATTAAGAAGTTCAACTCCCTCACTTTGCAGTACAGGAATTGAGAGGTTGGTAAAGTCAATGCTCAGGCACACATCTACCTTACAGCAGAGCTAGTATTAGAACCTAAGTCTGATTCTCTTTTCCATTATTGTTTCCCAACTCCCTTTTAGCAATAAATGTTGTTGGTGTTTTTAAGTGACAGGATCTCGCTCTGTGAGCCAGGCTGGAGTACAGTGGCATAGTCATAGTTCACTGCAACTTAGAACTAGTGGGCTCCAGTGATCCTCCTGCCTCGGCCTCCTGAGTAGCTGGGACGACAGATGGCTAAGCAATAAATGATTAATGGAAAGAACACTGGACTAGCTGTCAGACATGTAATTCTACGCCAAGACACTAACAAGTTAGCTGTAAAACTATCTAGTATCAGTTTCCTCATCCATAAAAGAACTAGACTCAGTGACTTCTAGTGTCCTTTCAGACTGAAAAGTTTGGTGATCATAGATAGATTCTTGCTTGCCATAGCTCAATATCTAGGTCTATTTTGCACTGATAAATTTTCATATTTTATCTATAGTCTTGTTATTCTTTGTAACTTCTGCAGATGGCATAACTATAAAATATTGTTATCGTTTTTATCTAAAGAAAACCCAGAACATCAGGCATATCTGAAACTAATCTGAAAAGTGCTGTAGAATGTAATTATAGCTAATTATGTTACATTTTCCATGTGCTAAAAATATTACACATATATTTCATATAAGAACCAGACCTTTGGCCAGGTGAGGTGGCTCATGCCTGTAATCCTAGCACTCTGGGTGGCCAAGGGTCCCTTGAGTCAGGAGTTCGAGATCAGCCTGAGCAAGAATGAGACCTCATCTCTACTAAAAATAGAAAACATTAGCCAAGCATGGTGGTGTGCACTGGTAGTCCCAGCTACTCGGGGGGCTGAGGCAGGAGGATCGCTTGAGCGCAGGAGTTGTAGGTTGCTGTGAGCTATGATGATGCCACTGTACTCTACCCGGGGTGACAGAGCAAGACTCTGTCTCAAAAAAAAGAACCAAACCTTTTTGCTAAGAGAGTACATAACATGTTCTCACCACACATGTAACTATCTGAGGTGATAAATATATTAATTAACCTAATTGTGGTGATCATTTCACAATGTGCACATATATCAAAACATCACATTGTACACCTGAAATTTATACAATTTTTATTTGTCAATTATACCTCAATATAGCTGAAATAAATAAATTAAGAAAAAATTCTTTGTGTTACCATCTACCTATATCCAGATAACTCTGCCTTTGCCCTTGAGTTCAGTGGCTCCGGCTTGCTGCAGCCCTCTCCTCCCCAACTCCTGCCATATTCCCAGGCACCTCTAATGCCAACGACCATCCAAATTCCCTTGCTTCCTTGACATTCCAGAAGCCAAGCACCTTTAAAACCAATTTGACTCAGGGGATCCACTCCCATAGCCACACATGGTTCCTTACATATACTTGGAAATGCCTGTCTTTGGCAACGTAAAACAACAAAAATAAATTCCTCACTCCTACCATATTCCACCCATCTTTCTCCTCTCCCATTTTATTACTATCAGTTCTTCTGCTTCATTGCAACCTCTAGTTTATTGAGCTCCCCACTATTTCCCAGAGAAATGCCCAGGAACCCTGTGACCAAGGGGCAGCAGCTCTCTTGCCCTCCGCCGAACCCAGCCTGGACGACTGCAATCATGGCCTTCTCTTCCCCACTGTCAGGCCGCTCAGTGCAGCGGGGGGAATTGCATCAATACATAGGACAGATTTTCAATCTCTTCCTTAATGTCTCCTGATAGATTTACTGTCCTCCCAACAACACAAGGCACCAGTACTTACCTATTTCAATGTGTGTTGAAATGCCACATGATGAACCTCTAGGACAGAAAGAACCCAGCAGGATGAGCAGGCCAGACCACAACCTGAAAGCAGACATGCTCTCGTTCCTCACCGGCTCCTCAGGGCACATGGGAATTCTCAGAGCTGTGCCAGTGCTGGGACTCCGAAATCCAGGCGCAGATCCACTGCTTCTCTCTAAGCAGGTCAATGACCTGGAAAACCAAGCCTCATTTCAAAATAATATTGTTTTCCAATGAAGTCAACTGTACAACTACTGTTTAGCTTCACCAGAACAGCAAACAAACTCTGTCCTCCTGGAGAGGAGAGGGGGTGAGACACTGAAATCTAAAAGCCTCTAGGTGGATGCATTGCATCTTCTGACCGAGGTTTTTCTCTGGATTTTACTTGTACAAGAAATTTGTATGGAAATACAAGCAAAGTGGTCTCCAAATATATTTTGCTTTCTAAAAAAACCACTCACCTGTGCATATTGATAGTCAATATATTGGACTGCCTCATCTTACAAGGGTGGTCTCTCATGCATCCTTTCCACACATTTCTCAGTCCGCCCTGCTTCCACAGCCTCTGAAGCCGCAAGTGCTGGGAAAGCTTTTATGGTGATCAGCTGGAACTGGCTTCTCTTTCAGTATTTGGCAACAGATACTGACACTTGTATGGGATTACACAAGAGCAACCACTCCTGGTCTATCTGTCTCTGGCTATTATAAAAGGGCTTATCCAGAGCCTGTAGCAAGGTCAGATTCTAGCAGCCCAAGCGAAGATGCTGATTCCATCTTGGGAGGTGGAGGGAAAGGTAAGATTTAGGGTGAAGAAACAAGGATTTGGAAAATGCTAGGCTCAGAATATACCAGTCATGAAGTAGCCAACCAATTGCACTTAACCTTGAAAAAAATTAAGCTCTTTATGAAAATGATAGTAATCTTAAAGCACAAATTATGTATGCTATACATTAAAAGCAAGAGAGAAGCTCCTAAAAGAGTGGAAGGAAATGGTATTCATTCTCAGGTTAACCAAACGGAAAGGTGACTAGAAAGTGGGGGTCTTTCTCCACCTGTGGAGACTGACCTCTTCCTCTCTCTGGAATGCATTTTCAGTTGGAGTAGCTTCCTTCTTTACTTTCACTTTGTGAAATCACCTTTACAAATTGATGAAGGGGTGCAAGGCGAGAACAGGGGTAAGGGCCTAGCTAAAAATAAGGCACAGGCCTAACGAAAAATGATAGTAATTAGCCACTGTCCCCCTATTTGCATCTCTATAATTGCCACACTGGAGCCACATAGCTGGTGGTCATAATGAGTCTCAGCTTTCTCCATAAATAACATCACCTTTTGAAGTTTCCAAGTTATCTTCAAGGTCCTGCATTCTGGAACGGCTGACCCACCCAGACCAGCCATCCATACCAAGGAACTGACTTAACTGGTCATGTGACCCCCACCCAAGAACCCAGTCAGCAAAGAAGACAATTTCTACAACCCTATGGTTTCACCCCAAACCCAGCCAATTAGCAGACTCAATTGCCTACACCAAACTCTTTTAAAACCCTGTCTCCCAGATTCTCAAGGAGGTAGATTTGAGAAATTTCTCCCATCTCCCGGCTTAGCAATATGCGGAATAAACTCTATCTCTGCTGTAAAGAAAAAAGAAAAGAAAGTGGGATGATTTGAGACAGTTGCGTGCCAACATTTTCCTCTGAAACCTTAACTCAGCCACCTGCAAAGCCTCAAGGAAATGAATCCTGCTGCTTTCCCCCAACCCTGAGGGCATTAGGCCCAGCTGCTTCTGATTATTTTAGGCTATAGGCCATATGCTGATGTGTTTTGTTTGTCAAATAGGGAGTTGTATAAACTCAGGCCAATTTTTTTTAAATGAGAAAATTCACATAGAAATCTAGATTCTGGCTCTCTTAAAAACAAACAAAAAAATAATTGGCTGCAGGAACTGACATCCCCATGTGATATGACAATCTCCTGGAGTGGAGGAGCCAGCTGTCCCACTTTGCTAGAGCGTGCCCTCCTAGATGGCCTCCTGTCCCCACCATCCACATGATGTGTGGAGGTTTCCATACCCTTCTGGCCACCGAAGGCCTTTCAGTTTGCCTCCCTCTCACTCTGGGCCTTTTAAAGCCTGTGGGTGAGGTGGTAGCCTTTACAAATTGGGGCTTTGGTAAACTCAGAGCATTCCAGGAGTAGTCAATCAAGGGAAACAGTTAAGAGAGTTGCAAAGGGTCACTAGGGAAAAAATAATGCTGCCTGGAAACAACATCTAACCTTTATTATAATAAAGGAAACCCATCCAAAAAGCAGCAGAGAAAGAAATGGGTTCAGTTACTAAGTAACACTAATCCCAAATTTCTCATTATATATCTTCTATATTTAGGGTTCAGAATGACAAACGTATGAATTTAATAAAACAGAAGGGAATTATTTGCTTAGGTGGTGTGATGGTTGTGAATATGGCCTTTATGTGACAATATTGCTTAAATTTTTATGAAGTTTGTATTATTTTTGTAACCATGAAAACATCAAAGATATGACTTTAAAAGAAAGTTAAAATATAGGTTGCAATACTAAGAAAACTATCTGACAAATAATAAGTATACGAAAATCTTTTTCTTTCTAAACCACACCCCCTTTCCTAATACAGGTGGCTTTGTTATAAGCAAGACAGCATCATTCTGTCATTTAGAGCTCCTGCGGAAATACAGACACAAGCTGAAAAGTAGACATGCAGTTACAGCAAGGAATGGGTAGGGAAATGCGGGCTTGAGAGCCAAAGGGTCTCAAGCTTCATTTTAGTCCCTGTTCTGCTACCTTCTATATCTGGGTGACTTTGCACAAGTTATTAAAAATTTTTATGCCTCAGTTTCCTTGTATATAAAATGCAGACAATAATAGCACCCACCTTACAGGGTTGTTATGACGATCAGCTGAGTAAAGTGCCTAGACTAGAGCCTGGTATACAGTAAGTGTTTAATGCATTCAAAAGAAATTTTCCTCCTTTGAAATATTCACCATAGATTTCTATTAAATAACTATCTTCCTTATGGAATTTTTCAAAAATCAAGAAAAAAATATTTTACACAATGGTACTCAGCCTTATATCTTTTTTAAAGCATTATATCTTTTATAACAATTTAGATTTCTGTATAAAGCAAAATTGGGTGAGGATTTTGAATTGAAGGTGGGTCTCCCTGTGCAGATAAATGAGATGAAGATTTTAATGTCCAGAAACTTTTGAAATACAGCAGACAATTCCAACTCACTTCTACACCAGCCAAGTAAGTTGCTGTCATCATAGGGCCATTAGAGCAAATGGGGGAGTGGATGGATAAAGATGGCAATTGGGGGGTGGAGGTGCCCAGACAAGAGCAGGCTAAGGAGACAGAAGGGAAAAGTTTCCTGTCACCTGGTGGTCTTGTCCTTGCAGACCCTGGTGAGCACATCCAGCTGGGCTCTTGGGGGCACCAGGGCAGCCTAGAAGTAAGACACAAGCCTGGAGGGATTGTTCCCACTCTGAACCAGGGCTTGCAGAATGCACAAAACAGTGAGGGGAAGGGGGAGGCCACACCGTGAATTTCCTAGGCTCTATGCACTTTTGCCTTTGTCAAGCCCTCCCTTTCAAAAAAATACATAAATTAATTAATTAAAATCACATTTTATATCTGCATTGGTATAAGATTAATACATTAATATCCCACCTAAAAGTTCATTTTCTTTTTTCCGATTTTAGAAGAAATGAAACATTTTTGTGTTCTCCTGAAAGTACTATGGGCTCCAGGCTTCGTACCTACTATGCCTAACAGATAAGTAAGCTGGGAAGGGGAGAGGGCACCGTTTGAAATAGAACTTTAAAAAGATAACCAAGCCAGTCACGGTGGCTTATGCCTGTAATCCTAGCACCTTGGGAGGCCGAGGCGGAAGGATTGCTTGAGGCAAGGAGTTCCAGACCAGCCTGAGCAATAGCGAGACCCCGTCTCTACAAAAAATAATTTAAAAAAAAAAAAAATCAGCCGGTTGTGGTGACGCGCGCCTGTAGTCCCAGCTACCTGGGAGGATAGCCTGAGCCCAGGAGTTGAAGGTTGCTTTGAGCTACGACGACGCCACTGCACTCCGGGCCATCAGCAGAGCTCCCCCTGCAGGCAGCAGATGTAAACACGCCTTCTCCCCAGCCCAATCGGGATACACATCGTCCGACGTCCCCATCAGCACTCACTTGTCCTCCCCAATTCCTTCAATACAATACAGAAGGAAGTAGTGAATCCACACACATAAAAGATTAAACTCGGCTATCACCACTTCTGCCACATGTGAAGGGCTCAAAACTGAGTGCATCTGACTCAGCAAAAGACAAAGTCAAAATTTAAAGCACTACCTCAGCATTTTGCAAATGTCCAAAAAAACACAACGTCCCAAAAAAAGGTGAAGAGCTCAGAAACTCCGCAAAAGCCAGCAAGACACACTCAACTCTGTAGGAATTGAGAATGGGAGATATGTCGAGACTAGTAATCTAAAATCAGTGCATAGGGTTGGGCTTCATTTGAACCCACAAATTCCGAGTATAGGCATGCTATTTTTATTTTTTTCCTCATTAAGATTTAAGCTTCCTTGCTGCTTCCGGAGTTTTAAACCCAAGTCTAATTTTTGAATGGACGAAGAGTGCTGTTTAAAGGTGACCGCAGTATGCTCAATCTTTTTACCTTTGTTAATTCAATTTTGACAAATTGTTTCATTTACTAGTTGGCAGCCCAACTTTAATCTTACTAGTGGCTTGACTAAAGCAGCTGGTATGACTTTGAACAAGATACTGAATTTAAGGCAGCAACTGTAGTAAGCGTTACACGTTATCTCGCAACAAACCTATGGCATAGGCGTTGCTGTATTTTACAAGTGAGAGGACTGAGGCTAATTTGTCGAAGGTCACACAGCTTGTCGACAACAGATTCTGAGTTTGGATACAAGTCTGTTTATGTCCAAAAGCGCTGATACTTATCAGGAGCACGCCGAGGACACCCCTAGGCACACACAGAAAAGAGCCCAGGCAGCAGAACGCGGAGCGGCGCCTTGTCCCTGCATCCCCCAAATCCTACGTGCGCAGAAGCTGCAGAGACGAAGGAACATGGTCACGACCTTGGCATCTGGGGCAGGCACCAGTGTATCTATCTATGCACAGAGCACAAGTTTCTGTGGCAGGGGGTGCTGGATTTGGGGGGATGATAAGGGGAGGGAGCGGTTCTAACGCAGCTGTTGGGGATCTACGGAGTAGTTACAGACAAATGAGCACCAGAGTGGGGGAAAGGTGACGGCGGTCGGCAGGTGCATTTCCCGGCGAGCCTTCCCCACCCCAGGCCCCAACCCTCCCCGGGAGAAGGTCGCGCAGGGAGCGAAGCTACGCGGCGCTCGGGCGAAATCCAGAGAGTGGCGCGGCGGTACAGCGCGCAGGGCGCGGCGAGAGGGCGCTGCTCCGCGAACCTTCAGCCCGCTCGTCCCCGCTTCGTCCTCGCTCCTCCCGCTTCCCCGCGCGCCCCGCGCTCCCGTGCGCGCGTACCCGCTTGCCTGCTTCCAGCCGCCGCCGCTGCCCGGGCCATGGCGATCTGCTTCTGGCTGCGGAGCTGCGGGGCCCCGCGCCTCCGGCCGCCTCCTCCCGGCCGCCTCCTCTGCCCCCGCGCCGGCGGCTTAGGGCCCGCCTCGGGGCCCACGCCCAGCCAGGCTCAGCTCCGCTGCCACGCCGGGGGCCCAGCGGGCCTGTCCGCGTCGCTGCTGCGCACCGACAGCTTCGTGGGCGGCCGCTGGCTCGCGGCCGCCGCCACCTTCCCGGTGCACGACCCGGCCAGCGGCGCCGCGCTGGGCATGGTGGCCGACTGCGGGGTGCCCGAGGCCCGCGCCGCCGTGCGCGCCGCCTACGAGGCTTTCTGCAGCTGGAAGGCGGTCTCGGCCAAGGTGAGAGCGCGCCGCGTGCAGGGGTCGAGAGCTGACCCGGGGCCCAGCAGGGAGCAGAGGGGTCTTGGCCCAAAAATGAAACCAGCCCCGTCTTCCTCTCCTCAATTCCCTGGGGCACACAGAACGGAAAGTCAGAGCAACAAGAAAGGAGCCGATCAGCAAATAAGTTTGGAACATAGACTTTGGCCAACCTCTGTGCCAGGCGCTTCTCCCTGTCTTCACATGGTCCTCCCTCTGTGTGTCTGTGTCCTCAACTTTTTTGTAAGGACTCCATTCAGATTGGATTGGGCCCACCACAGTGACATCATTTTAACTTAATTCTATAAAGACCCTCTCTCCAAATACAGGCACATTCTGAAGTACTGGGGGGTTAGGACTTCAGCGTATCAATGGAGGGGGACACCATTCAGCCCGTAACATCAGGGTAGGCCTCAATGAGGACACGATATACAAAGACCAAAGGAAGTGAGGAGATTCAGCTAGAGCCAAAGTTGGGAGCGGGGCTGACGTTTTTTTGCAGAACAGCAAGGAGGCTCACGTGGACTGAGCACGGGGTAAGAGTTGTAGGCAAAGAAGTCATAGAGATACGGGAAGGAGGGGGCTGGACCATGTGAGAGAAGCGGGACCTTCTGAGGACTTTGCGTTTTACTTTGAGTGAGGTGGGGCCGTGTCAGGGTTTTAAGTAGAGACACGATCTGATTTACATTTCGAAGGGATTCCTCTGGCCACAGTGCTGAGGACAGATGAAGAAGGAACAGTGCTGGAAGCAGGGAGACCTGTTGGAAGGATGGTGCGGGGATTTCAGTGGGAGGTCGCGGTGGCATGAACGAGGGTGCTAGCAAGGGAGGACTCAAGGAGACCCCAGGGCTTTTGGCCTGAGCCACCAAAGGATGAAGTGGGGTGAAGCTAAGCGGGGGAAGGGTGCGGGTGGAACGGCAGTGGGGTGAGACTTCGGAGCTCAGTTTTAGACCCTGAGTCCAAGATACCCATTCACGCCGCAGTGGGAATGTGAAGTAGCCAGTCGGATATGTGAGTCCAGGGTTTGAGAGCAAGCCCTGGGCTAGAGATGTAGATGTGAAAGTCATAGCCATGTGCACCGCAGGTATGCTTACAGCCATGGGAATGGCCCGGCATGTTCAAGGCCTGATCCCTGGTTCCTCCAGCGTCATTCTGGAGTCCCTCTAGGGCCCACAGGATCCAGGCTGCCATGCAATGGTGTTACAGTGCAGGGGTCAGTGGTGGTTTGGCAACCGCAGGGCTGATGTTGGGGCCTTTTGCTGATACTGGCAGTGTCACCCTGTGTTCTGCTCACACCACTGTGCTAATGTCTGTGTCCCTTGAACATTACAGTGATGTCAGCTTCCATCTCACAAGGGCTCCAGTGTTTTTAGGGAAACTTTGTTACTGAAAGGAGGGGTTCTCGGGTCCTGGAGCATCTTTTTTTTGTTTTTTGAGACAGAGTCTCGCTTTTGTTGCCCTGGCTAGAGTGAGTGCCATGGCATCAGCCTCGCTCACAGCAACCTCAAACTCCTGGGCTCAAGGGATCCTCCTGCCTCAGCCTCCCAGGTAGCTAGGACTACAGGCACACGCCACCATGCCCGGCTAATTTTTTCTATATAGTTCTAGTTGTCTGATTAATTTCTTTGTATTTTTAGTAGAGACGGGGTCTCGTTCTTGCTCAGGCTGATCTCGAACTCCTGAGCTTAAACAATCCGCCCGCCTCGGCCTCCCAGAGTGCTAGGATTACAGGCGTGAGCCACCGCGCCAGGCCTGGGTCCTGGAGCATCTTATTATACTAAGGGAGTGGTACCATCAGCTTCCCTAAGGGCCTGCAGCTGCAGCTAGGAGACGTGGGGCGCAAATGCAGTGACGTGGCAAACGCAGTTTGCAAGGCGCCTCTGCGATTCATCCCTCTCCTGCCTCCAGGCCTTTGCTGTCTTTCTCCCTGGACTGTTTTCCCTCCCTTCTCTAGGCCTATTTACGTCCCACCCATTCTTGAAGGTTTAGCTGTTGTGTAACTTCTGCCTTTGAGCCCATCTAACCACAACCTTCTATTATTCTCCCTCTTCCAAACCCCCAGGCCTGTTCCATGTACCTTGTCATCTTCTGCATTGCCTCATATCTTTCTTTTCATGTGTTTTATGACCTCCTTTTTCCTACCTTGTGAACTCCTAGAGGACATGGGAGGAAGGCAACTAATATTTATTGACTGCCTTATACATGAATGCGTTTGTTTCCCATAGCCATTATAACGTATTACCATAAACTTAGCAGCTTCAAACAATACGAATTTCTTCTCTTTTGGTTCCGGAGGTTAGCAGTCGAAAATAGGTTGGCAAGGCTAGGTTCCTTCTGGAGGCTGTAGGGACAGTCTGTTTCCTTGCCGTTTCCAGCTTCTACAGGCTGCCCACATTCCGTGGCCCTTGGCCCCATATTCCAACCTCGCCTTCTCTCCCTCTGACCCTCCGCCCCTCTCTTGCAATGACCCTTTATGACTGCATTGGGCCCACCCAAATAATCCACAATAGTCTCCCCACTCAAGATCCTTAATTTAATCACACCTGCAGCATCCCTTTTGTCATGTAACTAACATAGTCACAGGATCGGGGGCTTAGGATGTGGACATATTTGGAGGCTATTATTGTACCCACCACAGCTAAGTATTGCTCTTGGTGCTTCACACGTGTTTGATTTCATCCTTTCAGTGTCCCTGTGAAGTAGATATTTGATTCGTCTATTGCTTCTTGGCCTTTTGGCTAAGATCAAGTGTAGTATCTGTTCTTATCAGTTTAACAATTGATGTTACACACGAGGGGCCGGCTGAGAGATCACAGGTCACCGTCCCTCACTTCACTGCCGGTCACAGGGAGGCCTGAGATCTGAGCACCACGAGACTGTCCACTGTCCCGCCTCTCAGGAACCCTGTCTGAGTCTGGCACTTCCACGCAGCCCCTTATACAGACTGTATTAGTTTCCTACAGCTGCTGTAACAGAATACCACAAACTTGGTGGCTTAAACAAAAGAAGTTTATTGTCTCAGGTCTGGAGGTTAAAAGTCTGAAATCAAAGTGTTGGCAGAGTTGGTTCCTTCTGGGGGCCACGAGGGAGGGATCTCCTCTAGTCCTCTCCCCTCGGCTTGTAAGTGGCCTCTTTCTCCTTGTGTTTCGTCACATTGTCTTTCTTCCATGCGGGTTTGTGTGCCTGTGTCCAACTTTCTCCTTTTTCTAATGACACAGTTATATTGGATTAGGACCCACCCTAATGACCTCATTATAACTTGATTACTTCTAGTAATCAAGTAATCAAGTAATCTAGTAATCAAGTTTGGAGACCCTATCTCCAAACAAGGTCACATTCTGAGGTCCTGGGCATCAGGAGTCCCAACATATCATTTTTAGGTCGACACAATTCAACCCATACTTTGTTTACCGAGGGCTTTGCATGCTGAGGGTATTCTGTGGCTTCTGCTGGTTTATGGGTTCAGCCTGAACATTGTGTTTTCTGCCACCAAGCAGAAGCTACTTTTTGTTCTTATAGTTCTCATGCTGTTTCATGTCCTTCTCTCATTCTTTCTCAGACTAAGTATGGTGCTTTATTCACAGCAGGACATTTCCTCCAGTATTTAATTTACTTCTCTGAGCCAGATCTCCTAGATTTCAGTATGTCATCTCTCACCAGAATAATCCACAGGCCTGGAGTCACCAGATTCTTAACTGATATTGCAGGGCGTGAGGGTAAACAAAATGTAATGACTATAGTAATATTGTTTTAAGAGATGTTGATGCCTCTTCTCCAGGGTTAGAGATTTAGAGGCCTCAATAATATCCTTGAGAGGCAAGAAAATGCAGCTTGTTAGCCTTTTCGGAATAGAGAAGGGAAATAACCCAGAAAAAGACAGCTAGTGATACTTACAGACACTCAGGCTCTCCGTTCATGAGTGTTACAAGGAAAGAATTAAAATAGATCTGCTGAATGGATTATTAGCACATCCAAATGACAAACCAGGTGTACTCACTGCAGTGGGCGGTCCTTCAGGCAGGGAGGAGTAAACCAAAGATTCTTCGTGGCTTTGGATACACCTGTTCAGATGCCGGAGGCTGAAGCCCTGGGCACATCTCTGTCTAGAGTGCCTCTGTGCAGCCCAGTTGGCCTGATTCTCTCAGCCACCTTCTTTTTTTTTTCAACCGGTTTTATGTAAATGAAATTTCTAAAAGTTTTTTTACTTTTAGAAGCCATTTCTTCCATAAGCTTAATAATCTAATTTATCCCTTTATCTGCTTTTTGCTCATTGAGAATTTTTTAGATTGTGGTAAAATATGCATAAAACTTACCATTTTAACCATTTGTAAGTATGTTCAGTGCCATTAAGTACAAACACATTGTTGCACCTGGGCCCTCTCCTTAAATGTACAAAACCCTTTCTTATGCCTCACACACCCCTCAATCCCCACCCCAGTCTGTGGGACAAATCCAATTTGCCAGCAAGTTGTTAAAATAGAATGATACTTGAGGACATTACATTGAATGAAATGAGCCAGTCACAAAGGGGCAAATCCTGCATGATTTCACTTATACAAGGTACCGAGAGTTGTCAAATTCATAGAGTCAGAAAGAAGAATGGTGGTTGCCAGGGGCTGGGGGGAAGGGGGAGTGGGGAGTTATTTAATTAGTACAGAGCTTCAGGTTGGGAAGGTGGAAAAGTTCTGGAGGTGGACGGTGGGGATGGTTGTACAACACTGTGAATGTACTTATTGCCACTAAACTGCACACTTAAAAGCGGTTAAGATGATAAATTTTATGTTATGTGTATTTTATCACAATTAAAAATAATAATGTAAAAACTGTAGGGAACTATACCTTTGTGTGGTAAAATTAAAGTTATTCTTATTTACCATAAACAATAATAGCTGCTTCCACAAAACTTTTTTCTTTTATGTTTATGACTCATACACTCCTTCAGATGCAACTTGAAGCTTATCAAAGAAGGGTTGACATTCGTCTTCCCAAGGACATTGCTCAGGGTTCTCCAGAGGAAGAGAACCAACAGGATATATATAGATATGTAGGAAGAGACTTACTATGAGAGATGGCTCACATGATTGTGGATGCTAGAAAGTCCCACAGTCTGCTGTGTGCAAGCTGGAGGCCCAGAAAGCTAGTGGTGTAGTTGCAGTTGGTTCTGAAGGTCTGAGAACCAGGAGTGCTGATGTCTGGTGCCTGAGAACAGGAGAAAATGGATGTCTGAGCTCACACAGAGAGCCAGTTCTCCCTTCCTCTGTCTTTTTGTTCTATTCAGGTCCTCTATATATTGGATGATGCCCACTTGTATTGGTGAGGGCAAATCTCCTTTATTCAGTCTACTGATTCAAATGCTAAACTCTTCTGGAAACACCCTCACAGACATGTGCAGAATGATGTTTTACCCCCTATCTGGGCATCCCTTAGCTCAGTCAAGTTGACACATAAAACTAACCATCACACCAAGAATGAATCCACACAGCTATTTTAGGAAATGGAATATTATTTAGCAGTCTGTCTTATACTTGGCATTTCATTGCTTCTCTGTCTTGTTACTTCTTTTTCAGGAAAGGAGTTCATTACTGCGGAAATGGTATGAGTTAATGATACAAAATAAGGATGACCTTGCCAAGATAATCACAGCTGAGAATGTAAGTTCAGGGTCCTGGCTCACTGCCCTGAGAACTTGTCCAGGAATTCTTAGACTAAACTCGGGAAGGCCTCTGACTTCCCATCTGTGCTGTCTGTAGCTAAAGAATATGTGATTTCTCATCCTGATTAAATACCAAATCATTATTGTGCCAGGGTACTCACATTTGGTAAAATAAAATTTGTATGTTCTAGTTTATTCTTATTAATATCCAAAATTAGATTTTGTTTGAAATTATATAAATACTACTTTTTCACCATTCCAATTTTTTTTTGTATGTGACTGTTATGGTTGATTTTTCATGTTGTTTTATATATTTTAAAATGTACCAATAGTTCCTCCCTAAGTATAATAAATGATTTTACACCATGGTTACAATATTTAGGTATTATTGGAAAGAGGAAAAAATTAGAAGATGTAGTTCCAGGTGTCTCCTAAACATATTGAGAATGCAAATGATTCTTGTGGTTTAGGGTGATACGACCATGGTTATGTCCATCACTGTTTGTAGTTCTGCTTTCTGAAAATCACGCCCAAGCTAGAAATTTCCCAACAACCCTGTGGGTTTTGTAACGGGAGACTTTTCTACTCTTTTTGCAGCCTTGAAGAATTTAGAAGCACAGAGTCCTTCTTTTATTATTAGAAGGTAATAATAAATGGGTTCTTTTCTGATTTACTTTAGGGAAAGCCACTGAAGGAAGCACAGTCAGAAATTCTCTATTCCGCCCTTTTCCTAGAGTGGTTTTCAGAGGAAGCGCGCCGCATTTATGGAGACATTATCTATACCTCGGCAAAGGACAAGCGGGCCCTGGTCCTCAAGCAGCCTATAGGTGTGGCTGCAATCATCACCCCGGTACGTGCCAGGATCAGCAGGATCCTAGGGTAGGAGTTTGGGAAACAATTCATGCTTCCCCATGAGCCGGTGTGCTCATCCTGCTAGCTTTATCACCTGTTCTCGGTTTCCTGATTCCTTTGCTGGATGCAGAGCTGTGTTTCCTGGTCCTTTGCGATATGGTAGGTGTGTTGGCAGCAAGTGGGAGTAGTATTTGCTAATGCCTGGGAAAGTGAGATGACCCACAGGAGGACCCAGGCAGCTTTTCTGACTTGGCATGAAGGCTTCTCCCTGATATTGCACTTCTAAAAAGATCTTTCGGTATTTATCATTTTTAAAAGGACTTAAGATATGACATATTTTTTAATGTGCCATAGTTTGGAAAAAATGCTTCATTTATGGTAATCCACAACAAAGCATTTGTGTATCTACCTGCAGGCACTAGGCCAGGCTCTAGAGGTTAAAAGGCTAAGAAATGAGATGTTGCATCTGCCCGGATGGGGCTGCGGCACATCTGTGGGTACCCAGTTTCCTCTCTGGGTGACCAGTCTTTCTAGGACCTACCTTCTGCTAGGTCCCATATGACTTCTCTCCAATGTCTGCCAGCTGGTCTCAAGATTGCTGTTCTTTCCCTGCTCACTATAATTACAGATAGAATCCCCCTTACTGCCTAGACTTCCTAGGTTTGGCTTGAAGCTTACTATATACTAGCTGTGTGACCTTGGACAAGTTGTGTAACTGTGCTGTCTCGGTTTTCCCAGACCTGCTAATGAGGATAATACCAACATTGTTGGGTTGTGATAAGAATTTAATTAATTATAATTTTAAAGTGCTTTGAACAGTACCAGAATAAGCACTACATATGTGTTTATCAAAATAAAATACTGTTTTTTACATGTGTAGATGTCTATAGATATCCATAAATATGTATATAGAGGGACATAACAACTTATCTGCCATTTTCACAATCGCCATTGCTAATAGTTTCTCCCAAGGGCCTGAAGCCAAATCCAACCTACTATTTGTGTTTGTGAATAAAGTTTTATTGGGACATGGCCACACCCATTCACATACCATCTGTGGCTGTTTTCACGATACATCTGCACAGTTGAGTAGTTGTGACAGGAACGCATATCCTACAAAGCCTAAAAGATTTACTGTATCGCCCTTCACAAAAAAAAAAAAAGGTGGCTGACTCCGGTCTAGATAATTTTACACATGTTAAATTCTGAACATATTTCCTGTCTTTATGAGCCTTTATCTCCCCAGTCCCTCAAGTTGGGAGGGGTCACGTGTTCGGAGAATGCACCTGTGCAGCCAGAGAACAGGTTTGTCAGTCAGTTGTGCAATGGAATTTGTTGACTGACTTCCTAACCTTCCTTCCTTTGGACTAATGAGGCAGTCTTTCCTCTGACATACTTCCTCCGCTCTTCTGACCCCAGTGGAATTTCCCCAGCGCCATGATCACCCGGAAGGTGGGGGCCGCCCTGGCAGCCGGCTGCACCGTGGTCGTGAAACCTGCGGAAGATACACCCTTGTCCGCGCTAGCCCTGGCCGAGGTGAGTGTCTCTCCCTGTGTTTGTACAGAGTCCACACAAAGTCCAAAAATGGATTTTTTACTCTGTGGCACAATTGACAATGCATTGGACTAGTAATTCAAAAATGCACTTTTTTATCTGGGACAGAAAGAAGCAGTTTTAGAGCCGCCTCCTTTGCCTGTGTCTGCCACTGCATGGTGGTGTGTTTTAATCAGATATTATTTTAAGTCAGATGTTGCTCTTTTCAGGAAAAAAAAAAAATTGGTAGGGGATTTTCTGATATTTGTAGACCATGTATTGTTTTAGCCTACCATAAAAATGGTATCTATCCATCAAATAGGCACTTTCATCACACAGGCACTAGAATGTGGGCGTTCCTCAGATGTAGGAAACCTCTTATTTACCACTCCCATTCCCAGTTCAATGTGCATTCCGTCAGATCTTGTCATTCTTCTGTTTGGAACCCCCAAATGGCTTTTCATATCACTTAGAGCAAAATCCAGACTCCCCGCAGTAGCCCTCAAGGCCCTATGAGATGTCGCCCCCAACCCCAGTACCCCTCTGACCTGGTCCATCCCTCTAGAGTCCCCTCACCCATCACTCATCTGCTTGGGCCACTCCGGCCCCATGCCGCTCCCAGGCTCCACCAGCCTCACCCTCGACTTGGGATTTATTCTTTTCCCTCTGTCTGGAGGACTCTCCCCACAAGCACTCCCGTGACTTGCTTATTCATGCCTTTACTCAAATGCCACCTTCTCAGAGAGGCCTTCCAGGGCCACCTTATTTAAAAATCACAGCCTCTTTCTCGGGTACTCCTGATCCCCCTCTCTGCTTTGTGTTTTTCCCCACAGCACTTAACACTGCCTACCCTACCACTGTTTCTAGGCCTTTTCAGTGGGCAGGGCTAGGGGATGAACAATATGCACACACACACACACACGAACACGGTAAAATACTGCATAAATTCCTACAGAAGCTTGGGATTCAGATTTAGTCCTACAGGGTTTTTACTTACCCGCTTTATATTATATTCTCCTTTCTTCCTGGTTCCCAAGGATTCAAGGAATGATTAAATTATTAATATCTCATAGTTACTTATTACATACACCACAGCTCCTGAATATTAATTTTAATATCAGAACCACTATGTCTACTGAAAATGGTTTAACTTTTTTGCATTTTCTCTCTCTATTCTCCCATTTTTACTAATAAACTTTTTATTTTAGAATAGTTTTACATTTACAGAAAAATTGCAGAAATCAGTATGGGGTTTCCCACATACCCCACACTCAATTTCTCCCATTATCTGCGTCTTATGTTAGTAGGGTACATTTGTTACAATTACTGAACTAATATTGATCCATCATTATTAGCTAAAGTCCATACTTTAAAAAATTCATTCTTAGGATTTTATTAGTTTTTACCTAATGTCCTTTTTATGTTTCAGGATCCCATCCAGGATACTACATTACATTTAGTTGGCTTGTCTCCTTAAGGCTATCTTGGCGGTGACAGTTTCCCCGTATTTTAAAATAGTTATACTGTGCCTGAATTGCCGGGACTATAACCATTGCATACTCTGCTCTCTGCCTTTTAACCCACCTTTAGATGAGTTCAACAAGCAGCGATGTATTTGTTGCTCACCACCAGTGCTTATGTCATTTGGTTATTTGAACTTTATTCTCTAGTAGATTCCTCAGAGAAGGGCTCATGGGAATGATACTTCTGGTTCTTAAATGTTGACAGTAGTTTGTGCCCATTATGCTTGTAAATCAGTGTTTTTTTTAAACTTTTTTTTTTTTTTCTTTTTTTTTTGAGACAGGGTCTGCTTCTGTAGCCCAGGCTGGAGTGCAGTGATATAACATAGCCCACTACAGCTTTGAACTAACTCCTGGGCTCAAGCCATCCTCCTGCCTCAGCCTCCAGAGTAGCTAGGACTACAGGCCCACACCACCTCACTCAGCTAATTGTTTTTAGTTTTTGCAGAGGCAGAGTCTCAGTATGTTGTCCAGGCTGGTCTTGAACTCCTGGCCTCCAATTATCCTCCCACCCTGGCTTCCCAAAATGCTGGGATTGTGGGCATGACCCACTGTACCTGGCCATAAATCAGTATTGCTGGGTATAAAATCCTTAGCTTACATTTTCTTTACTTGATTATCTTAAATATATTCTCCATTTTACAATGTTATAAAGTGTTGAAAAGTCTGATGATAATCTAAGTTTCTTGCCTTTATAAATCAAGGGGTTTTTTTGGAGGGGTTGGAGATTTTTTTGCCTAGATAAGCAAAAGTGGGTGGGGTTTTTTCTCCTTTGTCTTTAAAGACCAGTAATATCACTAGAATATGTCCCTGATGATTGTTCTGGGTCCATGCTCTAGTTATGCAGTGTGCCCTTTCAATATGTAGTTTCAGAACTTTTTTGATCTCTAAAGTTTTCAGGATTTGTTTTCCTTCCTTGATTTGCTTTACTTCTTCAGAAGCTCCTGTTATCCATAAGTTGAATCTTTTTTGTCACGTTCTCCTGTGTCCTTTTCCCTAATGTTTAAAATTATCTTCCTTTTCACCTTCTATTTTTGTTAAGGTTTTACGTGTTGTGTTTATTCGTTCTTGTGTATGTTCCTTGTAGTTTGTTCTTCATTTCTGAAATGATTTTTTCCAATCATTTCTAATTCTTGCCTCATCTCATTTCTAAATTTTTCTAGCTCTGATTCATGTTGTTCTTTTGTATCGTATACTTTTTGTATCGTATACTTTTCTCATCATCTTTTACCTTGTCAGTAGTAAACAGTAAGCTACAGTTCGGGTCTGTTTTGTGGGCATGTCTTTCTATTATGCTTTTGCTGTCTATGAGGATGTTATTCTACTCCTTATTCTCTTTTTTTTTCTTTTAACAACTTTGTATGGGATTTGACCTCAGTGCTTTTCTGAGAGTTTTGTTTATTTTTATGTGGAGTTAATTTTCCTGAACTTTTAGAAGAAGGCCTAGTTAGAAATAGCTTCTCTACCTTGATGGAGCACCTTTTGCTCTCTGGTGTGTTGTGTTCAAAGATAAGACAACTTGCTTCCCAAGATTCCCTGGCTTCGTTCCCTTCCCCACTTTTATCTGGGCCTTCTCCTCTTGCATCACACTGACCCCAGGGGCTGGACCCTCCACGCCCTTCAGTGCTTATTGCAGTGTCCCTCGTACTCACCTCCTACTGGAGTGGGCAAGGCCCTCCCACTCGCAGCTGCTGTTCTCAGCTGAACACCTGTGGGCTGTCTGGGCCTCCGTGCATCACGCAGCCTGCTGCTGCCCTCTGTTTCCTCTCACACAGGTGCTGACATGACGCCCAGGTCTTATCACGGTAGGCGGTTCGTCCTCACCCACTTGTAATCTGTGGTTTGTGGAGATACCTTGTCATCTAGCCTTGTAAATGTCTCTGATATTTTGGGTTTGCTATCTAATTGCTGTTTTTAGGAGGAGATTTAGGGAGATTCAAAAACTCTGCTGCTACCATCATCTTCCCAGAATCCCCAGTCAGATGTACATAATAAGCTAATTGTTAATGGAATCCAGAAATTAAAATAATTTAGGATACGCCTTATCCAAAGAGAATCGATGTAGAAAGAGCACGGCTTTCCAGGTCGGGCAGCTGTGGGCCAGCATGCAGTTCTGTTACTCCCTAGTGTGTGGCCTCGGCTGGACCCTTCCCTGCTGGGCCTCCCTCTCCTCATCACTGCTGTGAGAAATAACCTATGGAAAAGCTTTGCCCCACCGCAATACACCTAGTAGGTGCTCACTAAATGCCCCTTTCTACTCTGCCATCCTTGGTCCTACAGGTGAATCAAATAACTTTTTTCTTGGAATATCTGATTTTTCTTGAGAAAGAAATTCGAGGTTGTTTGAATAGAAGGTGGCACTGAAACTCATACTCTAAGAAATTTTAATGATGTTTAATAATACATTAATATTAACGTCACTTTAGCACTAATAAGAATCTTATTTCAGCTCCATATATATTCTTATTCAGTACTCAAGGTCAGCTTAACATTTTTCCCATTACTTTTTGGGTTCAACATCTATTTATTGCCGTTTTTTTCAGTTTGATAATTTGCTGCTTCTCATTATAGCTTGCAAACCAGGCCGGAATTCCTCCAGGTGTATACAATGTTATTCCCTGCTCTCGAAAGAAGACCAGGGAAGTAGGAGAGGCACTTTGTACTGATCCTCTGGTGCCCAAAATTTCCTTTACTGGCTCAACAGCTACAGGAAAGGTATGTGACTTAAGTCTCAAAGGAAAAAAAAAAAATTCCATTATAATATTTTCTCTTTATAGAGTATAAAAAGACTGTTTCATCTTAGTCACCATTTTTAGAAAGATTGCAGCAGAGTGTTAAAAGCTCTGTCAAATAAAGTAATGTCTAATCATCCTCTGGAGATATTTTTAAATGATGTTTCGTATATAACATGACGTACATTCCCATTTGACAATACCAAACGAATTGAGGCAGGAAGGTTCTCATTATTTTCCCATTATTTGTTGTATGTGAAGTAGTTAAAAGCTATCCATTTTATTTCTTCAATTCTTGAATTCATGTTTTTTCATAATCTAGAATTAGAGATTCCAGAAACACACAATTGATGTTGAAATGGATGACTTAGAATGGAACAAAAATTGTATTTACTATAAAGGTATTTACAGAAATGGAAAGATATCTTATCTTTTTTTTTCCTTGAATGTTGAAAAGGTCTTTCCTCAAAACTTCATATGTATGCCTGTGAGTAGATTTTTATTTATCCTTTTAAATGTCCAAAAGAGAAAAACGTCACAATAGAACAAAATGTTTTTGTTTATGGTGTCTCTTTCCAGATAGTATACTTCTTTCTGCTAGTTTATGTTACTATATACATATATGTATCTATACCCATGCTGGACATGTACATAAACACACAGCAGACAAAAATGATCTAATTTGAAAGTTTCTGTGAACCCGTGGTCATTTTTGGAAACCATGAGAAGAGGAAGGAAGAGGGCAGTTTTAATACCTCCCGACCATAGCTACATTTGTCATGCCATAAACTCACGCTCGGGGAGTAGCACTCTGGAATCCTGCCATTCATTCACATCAGAAATAGGAATTTTTTAATCCACGAACTGCTACGCTCCTGATTGATGGGTCTTACAATACAAGTGTAAGAGGGATGCAAATGTTACTATGAAGCAGAGAAAAAGAGAGCGGCCTGGGAGAAAGGGTTGTAAAACCTTTGCCACTCAAGCCAGAGAAATGCCCAGGATACCGGGCAAATGGCAGCATTCATTGCTTTTCCTCAGTTTACCCAGCAAATTGTCATCATCTGACAGGTCTCCAGGAAAATGTCTACCGTGTTCCTGCCAAATCTAGATTTGCTCCTGTTTACTCTGGACAGTGGTTGACCACAAGTGGCTTAAAGGGAAGAGTGACAAGTATAGCTAAAAGAATTACTAATCTGTATTTCAAGGGTCTCTTCTGAGCTGGTCTTCACAGAGATCAGTGGCGGAGCTGCTGGTCCGGGGGCACAGAATCTTGCCTCCTAACTGCAGCCCACACCATGAGCCTGTTCTAGGGATGCCTGCCCTGTCCTCCTCCCTTTCTAGGGGGAGCCACCCCTCCCAGAGCCCTGCTGAGGAGACAGCAGCCATGTTTTATGGCACATGACACCTTGGCTCTTTCTGCACAGAGAACTGAACCATGAGTGGTCACTGACTTGAGGGAAACAATTTGTAGGCTGGCTGGTGACCTAGGACAAGTGGCCTGACCTAGGACAAGTGGCCGGGTTAATCACATTCTGTCTTTGGAGCCTGAGGAGGTCAGCAGTGGCAAGTGGAGCTGAAAATATTCACGAAGAGGTGCCAGGAGTTCACACCGTACTCCAGGAGCCATGGCAAGCCATGGTGGGGAAGCGGAGCCTGAGTGGGGAGAAGACCCTGTCAGAGGACACAGAGCTAGTGCACGTGGAGGGACAGGCACCAGGAGACAAGGCCAGGCAGAGGTGAAATGGAGCGACCCAACAGTGAGAATCTTTTTTATACTGGAGCAAATTCAGGAAAAGTCAGTGGCCTGGCAGATGGCATTTCTTTAAAATTCAAAAATAAAATAGCTATGTTGAGTCCAAGAAAGAAATATGTTTAATCTTAAAACTTGTACTGTTTTGTTGAGTGGTGACATTTCAGTGAGAAAATTGTTGCCACCATTTGATTTTTGGAATATTAACATCTGGGCACTTAGAAAAGTACTGGCACAGGCCCAGCTTTCCAGCCATTCTGGAATTTTACCAAGGGCCCTGTCACAAAACCCACAACCTTAGGGTATGTATCACTTAGGGGAGCATTTGTACAGCTACCTTGGGCTTATGACTACTGCCTGTTTCATTTGAACTATCTCAAATGGTTCCATCTTTCCTGTAGCCGTAACTGGACAGAGACCTACTATCCTACCATAAGGAGTTTAAACAGTATCTCAAGAATGGAAAAACAAACACCACATGTACTCATTATTAAATTGGAACTAACCGATGAGCACACATTCACCCAGAGGGAAGTAAAACTCAGGGGAAATCAACCAGTGGGGAGGAGGGGAGGGAAAAAAAACCTACCTAATAGGTACTATGAACACTATTTGGGTGATGGGCACGCCTATAGCCAGGACTCAAGTGTGACAAAAGCAATCCATGAAACCTAAAACATTTGTACCCCCTTAATATTTTGAAATTTAAAAAAAAATCAGAAATAAAAAGAGTTTTAAACATCCCTGAGTAGCTTTGTTTCTTTTTTTTCTTTTTTTTTTTTTAACTGAGCCAGTGAATGGCACCTTTATTCTGAGGCTGAACAGCAATTGACTCCTTTCCCTGGTAACTGCTCCACCCTCCATACAGGGAGAGGTAGGGGAAGGAAACATGCAGCCACCCCTTCTCTTCCCTTCTCCCCTCCCAGGCCGAGCAGCTTTCTTAAGCCATAAAAATCTCATCCTGGATATTTAGAGCCTAATAGTTATATATGTATCAAAAGCCTTACAATTGTGCATTGAACTAGAAATTCCATAAATTTATCCTGAAGGAATAATTGCAGTGTAGCAATAATAGCAAAAATTGGAAGCAACCTAAATGTCCAACAGATGGGGGCTGGATAAGTAAATTATGGAACAGCCATGCAGTGGACTACTATGTATCTAAAGGAATGTTCTAGAAGCACATGTGCTGACATGAGAGGATCTTCTCATTATAGTGTTACATTAAAGGAGCAAGATATAAAATGTTATGAATATGTTAAGATGTTCCAGACATATGGTTAATTGGGAAGATAAAGCAGGTTACAAAACTGTTTAATTATACCATCTTGT
The DNA here is from genome assembly GCA_004363605.1 of Indri indri. NCBI lineage: Eukaryota > Metazoa > Chordata > Mammalia > Primates > Indriidae > Indri > Indri indri. The sequence continues at coordinate 201,894 of RJWJ010000186.1, forward strand.
TTTCTTTTTTTTAAAAAAAGTACATAACTTGTACCAGCATGGCTAAATTCTGAATGGATGTACCTTAAAATGTTACGACTGGTAAGCTATGGGCTGTGGGATTCTGGGAGATTTTATTACCTTATCTTCATGTAATGATTTTTAAGCCTATTATGTTTGTGAATAGATAATACATATACAGTTTAAACATCAAGACAGTATTAACATATTTCCTGGAAAAATCTCACCCTCACCCTGGCCTAGACCCCTGCCCCCTTTTCTATAAGTAATTACTTTTAGTCTCTTCTTATTTTCCCAGTGTTTCTTTATAAAATATAAGCAAATATAAATATATATTCTTTCATGGGTGGATTAATAAAATATGGTATATGTGTATACCATGGAGTATTAGCCATAAAAAATGATGAATTAATACCTTTTGTAACAATCTGGATGGAACTGGAGACCATTCTCCTAAGTGAAGTATCGCAAGAATGGAAAAACAAACACCACATGTACTCACTGTTAAATTGGAACTAACCAGTCAGCACTCATGTGCACAGATGGAAGTAAAACTCAACAGAAATCAAGCAGAGGAAAAAGGTGAAATCACACCTAACAGGTACAATGTACACTATCTGGGTGATGGGCACACTTACAACTTTGACTCAGGCAGTACAAAAGCAATCCATGTAACCAAAACATTTGTATCCCCATAATATTCTGAAATAAGATAAATAAATATTCTTGTTTCTCCCTTTTCTTGGGTGAAGAATTGTCCCATATACACATGCACACTATTATGTACCTTGCTTCTTTCACTAATGGGTAATGTTTTAAAACAAAGGTTTAATAGTCCTAGTAGTTGATTTCAGTGCTCATAGCACTCTCTCCTCTGCTTTCAGATCCTGTTGCACCATGCAGCAAACTCTGTGAAAAAGGTCTCCCTGGAGCTGGGCGGTCTTGCTCCATTCATAGTGTTTGACAGTGCCAATGTGGACCAGGCTGTAGCAGGGGCTCTGGCATCTAAATTTAGGAACTCTGGGCAGGTGAGTCCTATAGAGCAGCAGTCTCCAACCTTTTGGCACCAGGGACTGGTTTCATGGAAGACCATTTTTCTATAGACAGTGAGGGATAGGAGAGCATGGTTTCAGGAGCATTCAAGTGCATTACATTTATTGTGTACTTTATTTCTATTATTACATTGTGACTTGCTACTCACTAATAGGGTTTTGAGATGAGTCTGCAAGAAATTGATTTATTATGGTCTCTATACAGTCAAACCTCTCTGCTAATGATAATCTGTATTTGCAGCCACTCCCCAGCGCTAGCGTCACTGTCTCAGCCTCACCTCGAATCATCAGGCATTAGATTCTCACAAGGAGCACACAACCTAGATCCCTCACGTGCACAATTTACAGTAGGGTTCACGCTCCTGTGAGAATCTAATGCCGCTGCTGATCTGACGGGAGGCGGAGCTCAGGAGGTGACGTGAGCGATGGGGAGCGACTGTAAATACGGATGAAGCTTCACTCCCTCGCCAGCCAATCACCTGCCGTGCGGCCCAGTTCCTAACAGGCCACGAACAGTACCAGTCTGTGGCCTGAGGGTTGGGGATCACAGCCGTAGAATTTTTCAGGGTGTGTGTTTTGGGGGGGGGGGTGTTACAAAGGTCCTACCACCGCCACTGCCTCCTCATCTCCTGGAAGGAAACCTTTGGGTTCCCTCCATTGTTCATTCTTTATTCATTGACTCTTTTAGCAATTATTTAATAAGTGCTTTTTTTGCCAAGCTGTATAAGGCGATGAGAGTCCACAAAGAAATAACACATAGCCCCTGGCTTTCTTTAAAGAGTTTCTTAAACAGCCAGATGTCTTTCAGTCAGATAGTTCTCTTGTCTCTTCTTTCCCCTACCCTTTGAATCTTGTTATTTTCATAGTTTTTCCTCATTGGGCTTTTTCTCAGCTGATAGAATTGTCTCTTCAGATGCAAAGCAGCCTTGAACAGCTAGGTCTCTAAGGCCCACAGTCTTAAGGGAAAGAAGGTAGGAAAATGTTGAGGCGGGTGCCTGGAAAAACTCAAAACCCTTCCATTTGCTAAGACCTACCAGGGCCCGGCTCGCCCGAGATGGAGTGGGCATCAGAGGTGCCCACGACGTGGAGCAGGCCCACACCGGCATGTGCCCAAGGAGTGCCTGTGCTGTCCTGGGAGAACAGAGGCCTGAATGCACATCTTCGTAAGAAATCCTGGAATATTAGATGATCTGGCAGAGACCTTCAAAGTTATCTGATACAAACCTCGCATTTTACAGATGAGGAAATGAAAGTCTAGAAAGACTAAATGGCTTGAGGTCAGACATCCCTGGGCCACAGTCCTAACTGCTGAGGAGCTGGGACTCTGAGCCAATGGCCCTTTCTCCCAGTTTCTATCCAAGCTGCTGCCAGGATCCTTATTCTTAAGTGCTTTCTCTTAAAAGTACCATCAATATGCAATTTTAAGTGCCTTCCAGAAACAGAGTAAATACTCCTGAAAAGTTATATTGTGAAAAAATGATGAAATGTTTTGTGATAGTCTATATTAAATAATTTTCATCCTTGCTTTGGCCTTTGATAAATTTAAGCTTGGTTTTGTCAGAAATAGGTATGTTTTCTTTTACAAATGCAAAATGCCAATATTATACTACACTTTATAGTTACACTATAAATATTACACTTTATAGTTTCACTATAAAGCTACAATTTTGGGGTATGTTGCTGTAAGCCAATAAAAATGCATAGGACAAAATTGTATGTACCCTTGTTTCTAGTAGGAAAATACATGATTAAGAAAAAAAGATAAGCAAATTTATCAATGATAACTACATTTCCTATAATGTGGTTATATTTTATAATTTAAAAATACTAGGTGTAATTATAATAGAAAAAAATAAGCAAGATCTTTTCAATAATTTAGGCTGACATGGAAGAATGGTCTTGTGTCCATTTTTGAAATGTCAGCTTCAGTCAAATGCTCAGAAGTTTTAAGCTGAAGGATGTACGTTAGTGTTTGACCTCGTTCTCCCAGCCTCTGCTCACGGTCACTGCAGCATCACTGTCTCTCAGGAGGGTTGCAATTTCTGTTTTGGGGGTTTTTTTGTTTTTTTTTTTTTTCCTTGCTATTTGTTTTCCAGTGGCTTATTGAAGCCATTTGAAAAAACATGGGGTGGCCTTTGTGTGTGCGTGTGTGCAAACAAGTCCTTACACTTGCTTACTTGTTTGAACACAGATGCGTGGCAGCTGTGGAGGGAGTTGGAGAGGAACATGCACTGACTCAGTGCTTTTATCTTTGGGGCCAAGCCCACGTGGGGAGGAAAACAGCAATTGGACACACGATGAGAACCCCCTAGGGAAGTGTGTTCACAGAGCGGTGGTAGCCATCACACATCTATTGGTTGGGTCAATAGCTTCTGACAAACGGTCTACACGAGTTTGTTTTTGTCTTCTGTGTAGACATGTGTTTGCGCAAACCGATTCTTGGTGCAAAGGGGTATCCATGACTCCTTTGTAAAAGAATTCGCTGCAGCAATGAAGAAGAGCCTGCGTGTAGGTAATGGATTTGAGGAGGGAACTACTCAAGGCCCATTAATTAATGAAAAGGCGGTAGAAAAGGTAAGTTCCTTTTATTATCTGGTAAAGTCAATTTCATGGTTTCAGTATCAAAAGCTTAACCAGTGAAAAACACTGTAGCTTGAAGGGTGGGGGTGAGGGGATAGGGAAAGTTCTTTAATGGACACATAATTATAGCTAGATAGGAGGAATATGTTCTAGTGTTTCATAGCACTTATTGGGTGACCATAGTTAACAATTCATTGTATATTTTCAAAATAGCTAGAAGAGAGGATTTTGAATGTTTCTAGCACAAAGAAATGACAAATGTTTGAGGTGATGGATATGCAGATTGTCCTGATTTGATCATTACACATTATATACATGTATCAAAATATCACACTGTACCCTATAACTATGTACAATTATTATGTTTCAATTAAAATTAATAGTAAAAGGAAAATAAATAATAGATGGCATTGAACGGTAAAATTACAAAGCGAAAACAAACAAAAAGGCCACTTTGGGAGGTTGGTAAGATGACGGACTAGAAGCGGCCCATGTGTACCGCTCTCAAGGAGAGGACTGAAAGTTGCAGGTGGGGGCCCACCTGCGAATGGCCTCCCTAGAAAGACCATTGTGAATCATCCGAGAAGCAACGGGGGGTATTCAGAGTAAAGGAGAAGGTGACAGGCGATCCATTCGACAAGATCGGAACGTACCTGGGGGAGGTACCCACAGGTGGGTAAGGACAGGAGGAGAGAACTCTGGGGCTCCACACGCCCCTGTGAGCACTGAGGCCCAAGCCGTGAGGGGCCCCCACCGCCACCACCACAAACCCACGGACTGACCAGGGAGATGCTTGGAGTCTGTGTAGCAACATTGCACTGGAGAGTGCGCACAACGTGGAGCTGGGGGCTCTCATTCCAGGTTACTGCAACTGACATCATTCCAAGGTCAAAGGTCCAGAGCACCAGGTCTACACACAGCGTGGCTTTGCTGCAGCTGCCTTGTCATTCCCTTGGCTGGCTGAGGAGGTAGCAGGGAGAGTTGATGATCTCGCATAACCCATGACAGGGAGCCATGTGCCCTTCTCCCCATGGGGGTCTGAACAGATCAGGCACCACAGACACCACCTGAGAAGCCCTTCCGCAGCTGTCTCTGCAGGATCTGGGCAGGGGGAGAGCCCCAGCAGCCCAGCAGCTGAGCCACACAGCTTTGTCTCTGCAATCCCCAAGCTGCCACCTGGCCCCATGGTTCTGCACCCATAATTCCCGCACCGTTGCCCAGTCCCACCCCCAAGGCTCCAGTGCCATCCTTGGGCCCAGCAGCTCTACCCATGAGGTTCCAGTACTGTCGCTGGGCCCATGGCCCCAGTTCCCAGGCCTTCCTGCTGCTGTCGGGTGCCGTAGCTCTGCCCTCAAGGTTCCAGTGCCACTAGTAGGCTCCACACCCCCAGTACTGAGGCTCCCTCCTGCTATTGGGCCCTTGCCCATTCCCAAGGCCCCAGCACCACCACTGGGCCTTGCTTATGGATTAGTAGAATCAACATTGTTAAAATGTCCATACTGCCCAAAGTGACTTACAGATTCAATGCAATCCCCCTCAAAATACCAACGTCATATTTCAAAGATCTAGAAAAAATAATCCTGTGCTTCATTTGGAACCAAAAAAGAGCCCAAATAATAAAATCAGTCTTAAGCAAAAAAAACAAATGTGGAGGCATCACATTTCCTGACTTCAAATTATACAGTAAGGCTATAATAGCCAAAACAGCATAGTACTGGTATAAAAGAAATGCAGACCAATGGAATAGAATAGAGAACCCTGAAATAAAACTGTCTACCTGCAACCAACTGACCTTCAACAAAGCAGACAGCAACATACACTGGGGAAAGGAAGCCCTAGTCAATAAATGGTGCTGGGAAAACTTGATAGCTACATGCAAAACAATGAAACAGGACCCCTGTCTCTCACCATATACAAAAATTAATTCAGGATGGATAAAACACTTAAATGTACAGCATGGAATCCTAAAAATTATAGAAGAAAACACAGGAAAAACTTTTAACAGTTATTGGCCTAGGCAAAGAATTTATGACTAAGACCCCAAAGGCAAATACAGCAACAACAAAAATAAATAAATGAGGCCGGGCGCAATGACTCACGCCTGTAATCCTAGCATTCTGGGAGGCCGAGGTGGATGGATCGTTAGAGCTCGGGAGTTCGACACCAGCCTGAGCAAGAGCAAGACCCCGTCTCTACCAAAAATAGAAAGCAATTAATTGGACAGCAAAAAATATATAGAGAAAAAAAAATCAGCCGGGCATGGTGGCCCATGCCTGTAGTCCCAGCTACTTGGGAGGCTGAGGCAGGAGGATTGCTTGAGCCTAGGAGTTTGAGGTTGCTGTGAGCTAGGCTGACACCACGGCACTTTAGCCGGGGCAACAGAGTGAGACTCTGTATCAAATAAATAAATAAATAAATAAATGGGATTTAATTAAATTAAAAATCTTCTGCCCAGCAAAGGAAATAATCAACAGAGTAAATAGACAACCTACAGAATAGGAGAAAATATTATCAAGCTATACATCTGAAAAAGGTCTAATACCCCGAATCTACAAAGAACTCAAACATCTACCAAATCAGGCTTAAAAAAAAAAAAAAAGTCAAACAAATCAACAAGGAAAAAACAAACAGTCCCATCAAAAAGTGGCCTAAAGACGTGAAAAGAAATATTTCAAACGAATTTGATAAATGGCCTATAAACATATGAAAACATGCTCAATATCACTGTCAGGGAAATGCAAACTAAAACCACAGTGAGATACCACCTTATGCCTGCCAGAATGGCCATTATTAACAAATCAAAAAAGAATAGATGCTGATGTGGATACAGAAATTAAGGAACGCTTATACACTGATGGTGGGACCACAAATTAGTACAACCTCTATGGAAAACAGTATGGGAATTCCTCCGAGAAATAAACATAGACTTAATTCGATCCAGCAATTCCACTACTGGTATCTACCCAAAGGAAAAGAAGTCATTTTATCAAAAAGACACCTGCACTCAAATGTTTATTGTAGCACAATTCACAATTGCAAAGATGTGGAACCAACCTAAGTGCCCATCAATTCATGAGTGGATTTACAAAATACACACACACACACACCATGAAGTACTTACTACTCAGCTGTAAAGAGGAATGAAATGATGTATTTTGCAGCAACTTATATGGAGCTGGAAACCATTATCCTAAGTGAAGTATCTCAGGAACGGAAAAACAAACACCACATGAGCTCTCTAATAATTGGGAACTAAATGATGGGCACAATTGGCACAAAGAGATGTAAAAGACATTGGAATCCAAGAAGTGGTGGGGAGGGAGTGAGGGGTAAAAACATACTTATTGGCACAATGAACACTGTTCTGGTGATGAGCACACTAAAAGCCCCAATTTAAGCATTATATAAGGTATCCATGTAACAAAAATATTTGTACCCCCTTAATGTTTTGAATTTTTTTAAAAAAGCCACTTTGGTAAAGTGCTCAGCAAGGCTATTTTAGGAAGAAATGGAGAAATCTGCGAAAAGTGAATTTCTTGTTCTATGAGCACTTTTGTTAAGAAAAATAAAGAAGAAAAGAAAAAAGGAAAAAAAGTGAATTTCTACCAATTTTATCTGAATGGGGGGTGGGGAGGGCTTCGTCTGGTCCAGCCCTGTCATTGCACCAAGTCCCCATGACATCTGTCACTGCAGGTCTTCTACTGCCCTCCCTACGTTTTCTGCTACAGTTTTGTATCCCTCACTGCTTCGGGAATTTGGATCTTGAAACACAAAGTTCTTTCATTATTTTGGAACACCTAAAAGGAAAGGAAGACTGACTTTGTTTATGGGATGGTTTATGTTCCCGCTGTAATCCTGGCATTGGCCTGTTGTTTCCTCTCCTGAGGACAAAATGCCCTTCCAGAAGACTCCTTGGTGGAAGCCTCCCAGCAGGGGGGTATAGAATCGCAGGTGCCACGTTCAGGATTTAGAGGTAGTGAAAGGAAGTTACTTTTAGAAAGGATTTGTTTGTTGGAAAGAATGTCATAAACTAGACTACTAGCGAGGTGAGATTTCACTCTTGTTCTACTGTTTAAAAAAAAATGCACCCTTTTTTAGAGTCACTTACAAAGAACTTTCTTGTAATACTAAACATCCAGTATACTGCCTGGGTAAGTCTCTACTGATAGAATGGATTTTTTAAAAAAGAATATTTAAAATCAGGCAGACAATGGTAGCTGGAGATTGTGGGAAAGGGAGGAGAGGTGGCCAGAGGAGGCAGAGAGGAGACACAGCCAGCCCTGGAGCAAACCTAAGGAACCAAAGTCAAGTTGGAGCCGAGTCAGTACTCAGCGTGGGAAAGACAACCAGCCCTCTCTGTTCCTTGGCTTCCTGCCCCCACCCAGTGGGCAGCCAGTTCAGCTGAACTCACTCACATTGGTTGCCTTGGGAAACCCAGGAAAGCATGAGGTTTGACAGAGGTCTGACAAATTTCTAGTTATTGCCTTGGGATTACTCTAGGTAGAGGAAAAAAAAATATATATATATATATTTTTTTTTTTTTTTTTTTTTTTTTTTTTTTTGAGACAGAGTCTTGCTCTGTTGCCCGGGCTAGAGTGCCGTGGCGTCAGCCTAGCTCACAGCAACCTCAAACTCCTGGGCTCATGCGATCCTTCTGCCTCAGCCTCTCACGTAGCTGGGACTACAGGCATGTGCCACCACGCCCGGCTAATTTATATATATATATATTTTTTTTTTTTTTTCAGTTGTCCAGATCATTTCTTTCTATTTTTTAGTAGAGATGGGATCTCGCTCTTGCTCAGGCTGGTCTCAAACTCCTGACCTTGAGCGATCCACCCACCTCTGCCTCCCAGAGTGCTAGGATTACAGGCGTGAGCCACCACGCCCGGCTGAGAAAATATATTAACACACCGACTGCCATACTAGAAAAAATTTTTTCCATATTTTATTATGAAAATAGAGTAAAAACTTTGAAACAAAACGATCCTCTCTAATTTAATGAAAAATGTGGGTTTTTTATTGTTTTCTGTGCATGAGTTATATGCAATTAAATTGTCAGTGTTTATTGTAACAATAAGAACATCAATAAGTAAGATTTTCATGAACCAACTTCAGGGTTTTGCCCGGGGGCCACCCATCACGAAACATGTATGCTACAGCATGGCAGCGCCAGTTGCCTGCGCACCACGTGGCTCCCAAAGAGCCACGTAAAGAGATGCATGAGTTACCTATGCTTCACGAGGCCCCGGCTCAAAACTAGCGTGAGTTAAATACAACTCACATGGCAGTTAATGTGTTAATGTTTACACTGGTTCCGCTTGCATTTTAGAGATGACTTTGGACCCTGGGTACAAACCAGGGGTGCTCATTCATCCAGTGAAGGCAATTTGGGTCTATACCAGCATGTGGTTCAAGTTGCAAACTGTTGTTCGTCAACTCACACTGTACCTTTAACAACTACACAGGCCTGGCATTTTTTAAGTGCCCCAGATTATGCTCATTTGCAGCCAGGCTGGAAAACCACGCAGTCTTTTTTTCCCCTAAGTGAAAATGCAGACATTGTCCTCTAGACAGCGCTGTATGCTAGGGTTTCAAACAAGCACTATTGCAGAACTTCCTTTTTGGTTGAGAGAAGTTTGGTAGAAACCACCTTGTTTAAAAGCAATCCATTTTGTTGGCTATAACGTACACACTGTCATACGGTGGGTTCCAGGAAAGAAACACTGCATATCACATTAATATGACAAGAAAAGGGCAAAGCAGATTCTATTTGGGAGCAAAGGAGTAGGCCCCTGTTAAATACGTTAGTTAAATAGAATTGCTTTAAAAATATAAATTATAGAAAGTAAGCCATCCTGACTAATGGGGATTTGTTGTGGACTTTGAGAGCATTACAGGGAGCATGGATTTTAAAAGGGTGAGTGTGGATGGCAGAATGCTCCCAAGGCTATATTTATCTCTCTTCTGAAACCCTATAAAAATTCAGCTGAAAATGGAAGGGAAGAGGACTCAATGGACCAAAGATTGTGGTGAACTTCTGGAAACCAGAAGGGATGGTATTAACAGAAAAATCAGAGCAGATGAGTGTGCCCAGGGGAAGCCTGCTGAGGGAATTGGTGTCATTTTTTTAGAATTAGTTGGTGTAGAGCATAGAAATAGGAGGATGGAAGAGAGAGAGCTGGTTGATTGTACTTTGGGGAGGTTTTCTGGGTCATTCCCACTATCCTTCCCCACAACTGCCAGCACCAAGACACACAAGACAGCAGAGGCATTTGTTCTGGGCAGGACAGTACTTCTGAAGAAATAGTCACCATCTAGGAAGGCTATGGTTTCAAGAGAGATGCTGGGGCTGGGCACAGTGGCTCACGCCTATAATCCTAGCACTCTGGGAGGCCAAGGCGGGAAGATCGTTTAAGCTCAGGAGTTCGAGACCAGACTGAGCAAGAGCGAGACCCCGTCTCTACTAAAAGAAAAAAAGAAAAAAGAAAAATTAGCCGGGCACAGTGGCACAGGCCTATAGTCCCCCGCTACTCGGGAGGCTGAGGCAGGAGGATTGTTTGAGGTTGCAGTGAGCTATGATAACGCCACTGCACTCTAGCTGGAGCGACAGAGCGAGACCCTGTCTCACCAAAAAAAAAAAAAAAAAAAGAAAACTCAAAGAAAGGCACTATTGGCACACCTTTTTCAAAACAGCTACTTGAGGAATTAAATGAAAGTACAGTCCAGGAAAGAGGACAGCATGAGATTTAAGAAGCTGGAAATAACCCCAGAGCGCGATGAAAGCAAATCCCAGGCAAACAACTGAGCAGCAAGCCTGGGAAGAAGTCAGTGTGTATTAGACCATTCAACAAATATTAATAGTAGGATCAAACAGCTGGAAATCAAAGAGCAGGAACAAAGGCAGCACTGCGCACACCCTCTTATGGCCTCTGTACCTCTGCAACTGTGGTTCCTTCTGCCTAGCAGGAGCCAGTGTGCTTTGTTTTTATCTTAAAAATGAAGAAAAAAGAAAACAAGTTTCATTTTCTGCAGTTTAAACATCGTAAAAGATTGTATCCTTTGGAAAGCTCTTCTTGTAATCATGCAGGTGGAGAAACATGTGAGTGATGCAGTTTCCAAAGGGGCCACCATTGTGACAGGCGGAAAGCGACACCAACTTGGAAAAAATTTCTTCGAGCCCACCCTGCTCAGCAGTGTCACCCAGGACATGCTTTGCTCTCATGAAGAGACTTTTGGGCCTCTGGCACCAGTGATCAAGTAAGATCATCCAGCCAGTAGGAAGATAAGAGAAAGTATAGAAAGGAAAAGGAAACCAAGAGAGAGTCCTGTGCTGTTTCGAGGGCTGGCTGGGGGAGGCAGAGAGCTGTGTTGAGTCAATTGAAGAGCAGAGTTCAATATGTGAGTGTTTTAATCATCGCTTATTTAGACCACAAAACTTACTAAATTCTTTAATTTCTTCTTGCTTTCTGCTGAACTCATTTTTCTTCTTAATGGAGTACATCCTCAAAGGGTTCTTTCATGGGAGACTGTAGGAAATGAACTGTGACCTTTCGTGATCTTTTTTATCACATTCACAAGGAAATAACAATTCACTTGGATAAAATTCTTGGTTTAACACTTTGAAAACATCACTCCTTTATCTGCTTATATCCAGGGTGGTTGCTGAGAAATCTGATGTCCGGCTCTGGCTCCTTTGAAAGGGATCTACTTTTTCTCCTTGGAAACTTTTAGAATTTCCTTTGTTCTTTGCTGTTCTTAAATTTTACTGTAATAGCTCTGGTATGGCACATTGTGATCTTTTTCAATCTGTGGTCCTAGTGTCTTTCTTCAGTATGTAACAGGTTTGTTTAGTCCTGGGAAATTCTTGGTCATTATTTTTCCAAATATTTTATTAATACTTCCCTCCATTTATCCTTTTCCAGCCTTCCAGGAAGTCTGTTACTGTGATACTTCTACTTCCATCCCCTGCTTCTGTTAGCTCTTGTTTGTTCATTCTCTCTCTTCATCCATTCCCGGTGCCCCTGAGAGTCCTTCTCCTCGTCTGCCAGCATATCGGTGCATTCTCCACGTACACCCACTCTGCTAGCCAGTGCACCCCCTTAGTTCTTTATCTCAGCAAGTATTTTTTCCATCCAGTTAATATCTCCAGTTGGCTCTTCCCCATAACTGATTTTTCCTGCTTCATTATTCTCCCTTATTTTGCTGTAGATATTTATTCTTTCCATACATTTTTATTCTGTTCCACTATTTCTGCCTCCTCTGGGATAGGTTGTACTGTTTTATCTTGGAGCTCCTCACATGTCTTGTTATTTTCCCTGTGGGCTCATCTTTAAGCCCTTTGAGCTGTTAGCAGCCTTGTATTGTAACATCTACCGTGGGATTGCAGTAAAAAGCATAGACTTTAGTTTGTGCTCCCTCTTGTGTGTTTGGAGGGCATGAGGTTGAGCCTAGCAAAGGGTTGAGCCTCGCAGAGGGAGCCTCTAGTATTAAAATCCAGTCTCAATGCCACTCCCCGGCCCCAGTTATCCTTTCCCGGTGCCCTCTATTGTAACAGGTTGGGGAGAAGAGGCCCTGATCTGCCACTGCCTACACTTGTTCAGGATGGCCAGTGTACCCCTTGCTGCCCTGGGCTGGCCCTGCTGATTTTCTGCCCCACAGCAACCTAGCATTGATCCAGGGATGCAGATTTGGAGGCAGGTCACCTAGAGTTCACAGGTTTGATGGAACGGGTACAGCCCTGCCTCCAAGGCCCCACAGAGCTGTTGTTGCTCCGCCTGCCCCTGCATGGGTGGCTGAGCTCTCTCCCACTTGAGGCCATCCTTGCACCCCAGGATCCAACCACCTTTTTTTTTTTTTTTTAGGTCAAGTCATCTTGGTCACCAGCTACCTTCTTGGCTTCCAGAGGTGTCCTGCATTTTTGGTGTTAGTTGCTGATTGAGGATTTTTTGAACCGTGATTCTCTTTCTCTCTCCCTTGGCATCTGTAGCGTTGGGTCCACAGAGAGCACTGCCGCTGGTGCTGACTGTGCCATCCTGTCCAGGACCAGAAATCTTTTGCATCGTATACTTTACTGTCCTTGTTACCATCTTGCAAATGAAGTTTATTTTTGTTCCAACATTGGGGAAATGGACCACTTGAAGAACTTTCGTCTTCTTAGTTTTAATAAAAACTTCATACCTAAAATGCTAACTAGACACTCCCACAGGAAACTGGAAAGATGCAGTGGTTGGGAACGCAGGCTTGAGTTGACTTTGGTGGTGATTCGGGCTTTGCTTCTTCATCCCTGAGTACCCTTGGACAGGTTAACTCTTCTGAGCCAGCTCTGCCCCGTCTCCCTCTGCGAGCCCTGCAGAGAGACAGCTGCCTCACTGCTGGCAGACCTCTGAATTTAGAAATTGGGGTGCTTAGAACATTTTGGCCCAGTTACAATTCAGCAACAGTAAAAAAAAATACCACCCACATCTTGTTCTTGAAGTACAATTATAAAGCTAGAAGAGACTGCATGGGGCTTTGGTGCACTCCTTCATTTCAGAGAGGAACAAACTCCAAGCACCAAGCATTGTTATGCAGTAGTAAGTGGTAGCAGCAACATTAGAAACCAGCCTGACCTCCCCTGAACAGTTTTCTTTCTGCTTCATTATGCTGGCTTCTAAAGTACTTGTTAGGATTGTTATATAGTCTCAGTGGGTACCGAGAGCCGTAATCCTTTTTTAAAGGGACTTTGTTTGGTATTCTAGATACACCACAGTTTCCTGCATGTTGGCCTGCTTTTTAGAAGAGATGAAGCCAGTGTTGGTTTGAATGCGCCAGCCCTGAACACTGAGTTATCTTGGAATGGTGCTGTTTTCTTCTGTACTCTGCCCTCAGATCTCTTTGAAAAACTCTGATTTACCCTCTGCCATTATTTGGGAAACAGATTAGGAGAAAAGAAAGCTGGTTTTCTTTACTCTGCCCCTTAGAGATTTTGCTTATGATCTGTCTTAACTTTGGCAGGTTTGATACGGAGGAGGAGGCTGTCGCAATCGCTAATGCAACTGACGTTGGCTTAGCAGGTAGGCGTTTGTCCTTGTTCGATAGCCGTTGTGACCATTTTCTCAAGCTAATGCCAGACTTTCTACCTTTTACACATTGCCCTAGGCTTTGAGAAAGAAACTTGGATGGGGTATGTGTTTTGTTGATTTCCAAGTGGCAGGGACGGATTTGTGCAAGCACGTGTTCTTCTGCCTGGTCCTCCGAGACACAGTTGGGATCTCTCTGGTTAGAGCTGGGGGACAGGGGCAGCCGTGGGGAGAAGAGACGGTGCAGATTATTCTAGGTGGAGAACTGCAAACACCTCAAAGTCCCATGTTCTTAGCAATTAATGCCCAGAAATTCCAAGTGCTTTTTCTTCCCCTCTGCCTGGCTCCTGAAAGCCTGAAGGAAAGAAGCAGCCCTGGGCATCAGCAGAGAGTGCCAGGGACAGCGAAAGGAGTGAGGAGTGTATGCAGAGGTGCCTCACTGGAGTGGCCACCGTTCTCTCAGTTTGGAGATGGTCAAGGTGGCTGCAGTATGTACCCTATAACCCTGAGAAAATTAGTATTAGCATCCTCAGTGACTGAACCACTGAGGAGGATACAGAGACACGTAAGATACAGCTATAGCTCAGTGCATCTGGGGTGAGATGTGTGCACAAGGGCTCCTGTAACACTATGTTCAGCATTTGTGCCTTCCCTTCTCGATGGGATGATGGTGGGCAGGATTCTGGCCGTGCAGAGATTGGAGGAGGGAGATTGTGGGCAGAGGGGACCAAGGGAGTTCAGAGGCAAAGTAAGAAAGAGCAAGGAGGATTTGGTTGACAAGCTTGGAGAAGGTGGTGATTGAGGTAGTAGAAGGTAAAGCTAGAAATGTTGATTGAAACTGTATTAGGGAGGGTTTGAACTCCCACTAAGGAGTTTAGCCTTATTTTATAGATAACCAGGAGTCACCAAAAGGTTTGGGCAAAAATGTCATGTGGAAATCTAACAGAGGTGTGCAGGATGGATTGAATAGCAGAAAACAGGAGCTGGGTCCTGATAGGAGAAGTGAGAGCCCTAGCAAGAGAGAAATGGAAGAAAAAGATGATTCCCAAAGGTTTCGAGTTGAAAAAGTGGACATGAGCAACTTGAGCCTTTATCTGGGAGCAGGGAGGATTCTAGGCTGGAGTGACTAGACAGTTGTTACCAGTGGTGTCCTCAGCTTTAGACATGATGTCTTTAATGAATATTCTATGTACCTTATATGTTCTTGTATCCCTGCGACAGGTTATTTTTACTCTCAAGACCCAGCCCAGATCTGGAGAGTGGCCGAGCAGCTGGAAGTTGGCATGGTTGGCGTAAATGAAGGATTGATTTCCTCGGTGGAGTGCCCTTTTGGTGGAGTGAAGCAGTCTGGCCTTGGGCGAGAGGGGTCCAAGTATGGCATCGATGAGTATCTGGAACTCAAGTATGTGTGTTTCGGAGGCTTATAGGATTCTCCAGTTCTTTAAGGAAATGAAATAGGTTTACCAACATATATGAGGACATGCCATTCGTTATTTTAAATAAACTAATAGGTTAGTGGAATTATGAATTTTTCAAAACTCATCCAGTCCTCGTAATCTTAAGCAGCTGCAAATTCTACCCCTCCCCTCACCTAACTAGGGACCAAAATATGCTACCTGCCTGTGGCTGCAGGTTCCAGGAGAGCTAGCACTGGGTTTATGGAGTGAAGCCCTTGGAGCACACAACCCTGGCTGCCTCAGAGCAAAGTACACTGAGGCAGCCTGGCCCCTTTGCGCCTTCACGAAGTCTCAGGCACTGCGTGGCCAGTGGCACAGCCATCTCCCACGTGGCTATGGAATGTGGGCCTAGAGCACTTCAAAGGCGACCCCAGACTGTGACTGACGGGCAGGTCGGGGGTCACAGCACCCCCTTCCCTGGCATCCGCCAGCTCAGGACTGAAGACACTGTGTATTCAGAGGTTGCATTAATGACTTTTTCCCAAAGACTTCTGAAATAGCACAGAATTGCCTGTGCTTCTGTGAGGAATGAAGGTGCACCTCTTCCTGTTTTGGGACCATTTTTTAAAGTGAAGTCTTCACTATCCTAAATTTGCCACTTAAAGATTATATTTTCATTTCTGTCCTACTCACCACTTCATTTTGTTTCCTTTAGGAGATGAGCTGAGGTGTAGAGCAAAACATAGCAAAGGCAGTTCAGTAGCATGGAAGGCTCGCCTCGCTCAGCCTGGCTCCTTCAGTGGGTGGCCTGGTGCCATGCAAGTGCATTTATTAGCTTGATGGGATATTGTGAGCCTGAGAGACGGTGAAACTACTTTGCAAAGAAATGACAATTCGGAGTAAGTGCAGGAGCCACTGTCGTGAGCAGCCCCACTCAGCCTTCCCTTGTGCACTGGCAGCGGCTTTGCCGAAATGAGGGGAGGCCCTGCCTGTCTGCCCACCCCTCTGGGCCTGAGGCAGTGGCTGCCCTGTGCAGCCTGCTCTCCCTGTCCTTCTCTAGTGCGGCTCCTTCCCCTCCAAAAGGGCAAAAGCACTTTGACCACAGTCCTCTCAAAAGGGAAGAAGATTTCCATAATTGCCAATTCACTTCGTGGAAGAGACTTGAGACCTTGAATCTCAGGCACCTTTTATCTAATAAATTTTTACAGTTTATCATTCAAATAACCCAAAAAACAAAAACCCCTCTGACTGGTGTTGCCTCTCACTTTGAAAGAAAAACTCCAATTAAGAAAATTCTAGGCTCTTCTAGACATGCCTCCCATCCACATAGGAATAAAGTCTGTGGCCAAATAGGCAGAAATGAAGCGCCTTCCCTTCCCCGCCTCTCTGTGTGTAGACTCCGCTCACATTCTGTGAGGACTCCTGGTAGTGGAAGGAAAATGTGAATGAGAATAGTGCTGGGTGCAGTTACTCCTCAAGCAACCCTGGACTTAGCATCCCCCACTGAGCCACTGGGGACCCGTGGGGAGTAACTAAAGGTCCGGAAGGTCCCTGTGTGCACAAGGGTGGCCTGCAGCCCTGGACCTTCCTCGCTTCTGGCCTGGATCAGACCAGCCAGACCCCAAAACCCCCAAGAGAAGAAAGAGCTGAAATCTGCCTCCTGGTGACAGTGCCCAGGCGCTGTCAGAATCACATACTGAGCATTTTGACAGTTAATTTCTGCTCTTTATTTGTATAGTTTTTAGGTGGTTTATACAACATTCAAATTACTTAAGGTTTAGGTATATACATCTTTTTTCTATTAAGAACACAAATGCTCCCACATTATTTTTTAGAAGCCTGAATTACTGATAATGAGATGGGTGGAAGAATACTTTCAGATGCATTTTTAACTTCATAAGCCAATGGATTCCTTGGCTGGGTGGCAAATTTTGAGTTTTCTTGCATAGTTGGCTCACTAGGTACATAAATTGAGGGCCAGAGACTCATTGTAATAATCTTGATCAATTTTGCAATTAAAATTATTTGAAAAGGAAATAGATATTGTTTAGTAAAATGGGTTTGGGTTGCAGGAAGAAAGACAAATGTTTTTAAATGAACATTTTTTGTCGTTATTTTTTAATAAAGTAATCATATGTGATAGACGAGCTTTTTAAAAAAAGTATATTTTACAACAGGAAATAGAAAGGGAACATTAGACCAGAGTTTGGCAAATCTGGCCTGCCACCTGTTTTTGTAGAATTCATGAGCTAAGAATGGGTTTCATATTTTTTAATGGTTGGGGAAAAAAAATCAAGAGAAGAACAATATTTCATGACATGTGAATATTACATGAAATTCAGATTTCGGTGTCCATAAATAAAATGTTATTGCAGCGTAGCCACAGCCACTCATTTATGGGATGGTCTGTGACTGCTTTCTTGGCAGAGTGGAAGAGTTGGGACATAGACAGTATAGCCTGCAAATCCTAAAATATTTATGATTTGGCTCCTTAAGGAAAAAGTTCCCCCTGCTCCCCGATCTAGACCAAAAGGGAGATATTGACCTTCCCATGCTTGTCAGGCATTATTTCATTTTATTTCACACCCCCTGTGAATGAAGTACTTTGCTAGGCATTGCTACCATGAGCACTCAGCAGGAATGTGCCAGCAATTTTAACTCAAATGAAATTACCCAGATAATGAGAGTCTCCTGGCCTTGAAAAAACACTTCTCCATTTACTTCCTCCAGCTACACAGGGATTCTCATTTAAAGAGCTGATCTGCATCTGTTATCATCATCTGTTTGAGTGGCTTTTAAATAGGATTTTATGTTAAGTGATGTCTCTTCTTCCCATGTCTGCCTTTGTTCTTACAAAGAGACTCAGTGAAAATAAAGATCAGAAGCAAATGTAAACAAATCTATGTTATCGTTAACTTCAATTATGAACTTGAAATTGTGCCATGTGATTTTTTTTCTCTGAAAACTGGATCCCAGTGTTTTAATTACCCATGTGCAGCTATTTTAAATAGCTTTTTACTTGAATAATATTTATGCTATGATTGTTTCATGCTGTACTTTGCGGGATAAAACTTGGGAATAAGAGTAGTGAGAAATGTATAAATGTTTTGCTTTTTAAACGTGGACATAATTCATTTTTCTAGTTTTTAACAATTGCGTGTTTCAGTTTCTAGTCAGCAAATAGAGCTGCATGTGTGTGTGATTAATAAATGTTGAATTAACAAAATTTTCTATCCCCGTGTTAAGGTGTCTCGCTGTGGGGTTTTTTCTTGCCAGGTCATGATTTGAGTTTTTATTGGAGGGTATTAGCCCAGTTCAGGTATGTGTAAATAGCGTTTCCTCCCTAGAGAGCTGCAGCCAGTGCATGCCCCCATCCGGAAGCCAGCGCATGAAAGTAAGTACCCCAGGACCCAGAAGATGGCCTGTCCATGGTTCTTGCTCACTACATGTTTGCTGGGCTGAACAGAGAATTTACCTGGTTGCAGGGTGGCTGCCACAGAAGGGGGTACACCCCAGCTCTTGCAAATTGCCCCATCTCTCTTTCCTACGTGCTCCACTGTTATCCATTATGCACTTTTTTCAAGATCTTTTTTTAATATAGAAAAGTACGAAACACTGCTGTCCAGATATAATCACTGTTCATTATTTTAACGGTGTACCTTATATTTTTATCAAGTGTTCATTTATATTTTAAGAAATTTCATGTGGCTTCATTGAACCTGGAACTATAATATATCAGTAAGCCTTTAGCGAAGGTAAGGTTTTCACTGGAAGAAAGAACAGTGTCATCAGATATGTATCTCCCCGTCATTCCACTTATTCATGCATTTCTTTTAACCTGCTTATGATTTTTAAAATTGCTTTGTTACCAGAACAAACTATCCACTTACCTCTCAATTTACATGCTTGTCCTAGGCCTCTTCTTAGAAGGAAATTATCATCTCCCAACAATGTTTTCACTGTCTTATCGGTACATTTTCACCTGTTACAGCTGCTGTATCTGTGGTTTAGCTTACAAGAAATTAAAAAGCAAATTAGCGTGGTTTTCGTTAGTCAAATCTGGGAAACCTGTCTGGAAGAAGAACAAATCCTGTTTATCTTTGCTCAGTCTTTGTTGTGGAAAGGCCACAACATATTCTCTTTGCATGTAGTGTTTATAAATGAATAGAAATGGGTTTGGAAATCCATGATCTGCAGATTTACCTATAATCCATCCATTTTACCAGCTAACTAGGAAGGACTAGCCGCAATCTAGAACACAGACAACACCTCTGCCCAGTGTTTAGTGGACATGGGTGTTTTTGCAAATGTTGTCTCATGTGATACTGTCACACATCACTTAACAATGGGAATATATTCTGAGAAACGCGTTGTTAGGCAATTTCATCGCTGTGCAAGTATTAGAGAGTGTACTTCCACAAACCTAGATGGTACAGCCTACTATACACCTGGGCTCTATGTTACAGCATATTGCTCCTAGGCTATGAACCTGTACAGCACCTGACTGTACTAAATACTGTAGGCAATCTAAACATAGCTAAACATAGAAAAAGTACAGTAAAAATATAATGTAAAAAATAAAAAATGGTACACTTGTATAGGGCACTTACCATGAGTGAAGCTGGCAAGACTGGAAGTTGCTCTGAGTGAGTCACTGAGTGGTGAATGAATGTGGAGGCCTAGGACATTACTGTGCACTGCTGCAGACTTTATAAACATTACATACTTAGGCTACACTAAATTTATAAAAATAGTTTCTTCAATAACAACGTCAGGTTACTGTAACTTTTTTACTTTATAATTTTTTAATTTTTTTAACTTTTTAAACTTTTTCATTAAAAACTAAGATAAACACACATCAGCCTAGGCCTATGTAGGGTCAGGATCACCAATATCACTGTCTTCCCCCTCCACATCTTGTCCCACTGGAAGGTTTTCAGGATCAGTGACACACACTGAGCTGTCATCTCCTGTGATAACAATGCCTTCCGAATACCTACCTCCTGGAGGACCTGCCTGAGGCTCTTCTTAGCAGGTGTCACACATCTGCAATATGTCTATGGTGGTTTGCTTGGTTTGTTTCTTTTTTTCATCATAGATTTGCTTATAAGCAGATAATGCCCCGTGAACATTCCTCTCTATTAATGAAAACCTTTCGGTGTTGGGGTCCATGTTTTCACACTTTTTAAGGAGCTTGTTGAGGTCTGTCAAGGCTTCTGCTAAACCCTTCCCTGGGAATTTTCTTGGGGGTTCTTTTCCTTCTCCTGCAGTTTTCTTTGAGTGTGTTCTTCCAGATGTCATTCATGCACTCCTTGGTGACATCACCCCAAGCCCAAGCAAGTTTCTTGATGCAGTCATAGATGTTGTGGTCCTTCCAGAATTGCACTGATGTCTTTTCAGGGTCTTCCCCATTTGCAGCAATCGCCTGGGCAAAGGTCCTCCCTCAGGTAGTAAGTAGGCCTTAAAAGCTGCTGTAACTCCTTGATCCATTGGTTGAATCAAAGAGGAGGTATTTGGAGGGAGAAACACCACTTTGATATTGGGATGAAGATCACCAATGAAAGGGGGATGTGCAGGAGCTTTATCAACAAGAAGCAAAATCTTCTCAAGTGTTTGTTAATATCTTTGCCTTCAATGAGGCAGATCCTTTAACAGCTTCCATCATTTGTTCTTGTTCTTCAAGATCGTAGCTAAGGTGGGAGGGGACACACCTCACTGATGACCAACAACCATCACTGATTTCCCACCTGCATGGTCCTTAATCCCTTTTAATTTCGTTTCCAGGTCAATCACTCAATGCGATTGAATCTCTTACAACATTAACCATGGATTTTGTATGCTTAGGGGCCATGATGACCAAAACAACACGAGATTAAATCAAGCACAAGAGAAAATAATGCAATCAAGAGACTCTGTAAATGAGATTTATGAGGCTGCTGCCAGTGTAACATGGCAAACTGTTTTACAGTAAAATTTTTTATGAGTGGAATGAGTACACTCTAAAATAACAAAATTATAGTATAGTAAATACATAAACTAGTAATATAGTTGTTTATTATCGAGTATGTACTATACATAATTGTATGTGCTGTACTTTTATATGACTGCAGCTCTGTAGGATTGTTCACACCAGCATCACCACAAACACGTGAGTAATGCAATGCACTGCAACAGTACAATGGTTATGATGTCACTAGATGACAGGAATTTTTCAGCTCCATTATAATCTCATGGGACCATAAGTCATATATGCAGTCCATCGTTGACCAAAACATCATTATGTGGCACTTGACTGTTAGGGCTATGTGCTGTCTTCCTGTTATGGTAATATCTCATTCCTGCAACTCTGGGTTCATAATATTTTTTTCTTAAGACAGAGTCTCACTCTATTGCCTGGGCTAGAGTGCCATAGTGTCATCATAGCTCACAGCAATCTCACACTCCTGGGCTCAAGCGATCCTCCTGCTTCAGTCTCCTGAGTGGCTGGGACTACAGGTGTGCACCACCACACCCAACTAATTTTTTCTATTTTTAGTAGAGGCGGGATCTGGCTCTTGCTCAGGCTGGTCTCAAACTCCTGACCTCAAGCAATCCTCCTGCCTCAGCCTCCCAGAGTGCTAGGATTACAGGCGTGAGTCACTGCGCCCATCCTAGGTTCGTCATCTTTAGAACAGAGGTGATGATACTCACTACATAGGCTTTAAATAAGGAAACTGAGCTATTTTCTAAACTCAAAAAGGGAGGCTCTATGGACCAATTAGTTGGAGAAATGATGGTTTTGCTTTTTTTCTTTTTTAAACTTGGTCCTGATTTTAATGGGAATGCTTGTAATGTTAAATATTTCACTGTTAATCATGGATCTGGCTTTTCCCCCTTGACATCTTTTAAATTTAAATTTTGAAATAATTATAAACTCACAGGAAATTGCAAAAAATAATGCAGAGTTGGTGTACCCTTCACCCAATGATTAACATATTATATGACTAATACCATATCAAAACCAGGAAATTGACACCTGGTTAATACAAGCCTTATTCCGATTTCTCCAGTTTGGGTGTGCACTCATTTGTGTGTGTGTATATGTATAGTTCTACCCAATTTTATCAATAGCTAGATTTGTGGAGATACCACCACAGTCGAGACACAGAACTGCTTCACCTCTACCAAGGAAATCCCTTGAGCTACCTCTAAAGAGCTATAAATAGTTGGTTCTGAAAGCAACGTCACTTGGCAAGGTTGGTTTTTGTTAAACTTTTCATGTAAGTATAATACACATGGAAAAAGCATATATAACTGAATAAGTGAGCAGCTCACTGAATTCTCAGAAGCCAAACACACCATGTAAACCAGCACGCAGAGCAAGAAATAACCCTGCCAGCCCTTTCTGTGCCACTTGTGGAATGACTGGTTTGTTTTTCAGTGAAGTCACTGGGGCTACAGGTCTCTCTCGAGGACTTACTGTTGGGAAACATCTCACTTTTCCTTTAAAATCAACAGGTTAATACTTCACTTTGGGAACCTTTAAAATAAGAGTTTTACGCTAAGTTTTAGGCTGGTTCAGAGTTATCCCAGTGTATTGGTTTGCCAGGGCTGCCATAACAAAATACCAGCCTGGGTGGCTTAAACAAGAGAATTTATTTTCTCACAGTTCTGGAGGTGGCAGGTTGGAGATCAGGGTGTCAGCAGATTTAGTTTCTCCTGAGGTCGCTCTCCATGGCTTGTAGATAGCCATCTTCTCACCGTGTCCTCCCATGGTCTCTCTGTGGGTGTGTGCGCATGGTGTCTCTCTGCAGGTCCTGATCGCTTCTCCTAACAGGAACACTAGTCTGATTGGATTAGGGTCCACTCTATGGCCTCATTTTACTCATTTTAACTTAATCATCTCTTTTAAGATCTCCAAATACATCTGAGGTACTGGGGGTTAGGGCTTCAACATGTGAATTTTGAAGTAACACAATTAATTCAGCCTGTAACACCAAAGAACTAATTTTAAAAATTCCTTCAGTTTCAGTAATGGATAGTCATCACTGTTGAGATTATAAATATTTGCTTCATTTACTAAGCCCAGTTTTAGTCTCTTGGCAAACTAATACAGAACTCATAAGGGACTGAAGATGATCCAGGAGCCACTTAATTAGCTTAACTATTAATACATAGCCCTGTTCCCATTACCAGCATCTCAATATCTCAACAAGTATTTATTTCGTCAAAGTTGCTGAGAGGCCCAGTGCAGTGGCTCGCACCTGTAATCCCAGCACTTTGGGGAGCTGAAGTGGGAGGATCACTTAAGCCCAGGAATTCAAGACAAGCCTAGACAACACAGTGAGACCCTGTTTCTATTTTTAAAAAATTTGCTGTCTTGCTCCAAGGAAAGGCCATGTGAGCACATAGGGAAAGCCAGGAAGAGGGCCCTCGCCAAGACCTGAGTCAGCCGTCACGTGGATCTTGGATTTTCTAGTCTCCAGAACTGTGAGAAATAAATGTCTGTTGTTGAAAAAAAAAAAAAAAAAGGAAAAACAAAGTTGCTAATAGAGTGGGTTAAACAGCTTGGAAAGGAGGGAACTTCTTGTTTGAGGGGGAAAAGTTCCAGAAATGGAGACATACAGTATGGACTCAATTTATACGAAACTCTAGAAAATTCAAGCTAATGTATAACAATTGCCAGGGAAGGGATGGATTACATAGTATCAGGAGGAAACTTTTTCGGGTGATATATATGTTTATTAGCTTGACTGTGGTCATGGTTTCACAGGTGTGCACACATCAAAACTTATCAAATTGTACAATTTAAATATGTGCACTCTATTGTGAATTATACTATTTTTTAAAATGGCTTTCATTTGGTCAGAAAGGGATTGCTAAATAAAAGAAAAATAAATAGAAATAAAATGGCTTCTTACTGATAAAAGCTAGCTTAGGGGATGTGGTATAAAACACTCACCTGAATCTAATCACACCGTCACCACCACCACCACCACCACACTGCAGGCCTCGTCCAGCAGGGGGAAGACTGTCCGTTCATGGCAGAGAGCGACCTAAGCAGAGCAGCGGGCCAAACTGAGCATGCTCAGTTCCTCCCGCACGCTGTTCCCGCAGGGATGAGGCAGCAGGGAGTGTTAGGCTAGGCTTCTGCCCGTTTTCTCTGTATGTAAAGGGCCAGTTAGTAAATATTTTAGGCTTTGCAGAAAGTTCCTGTGAAAACTACTCAACTTTGTTGTAACACAAGAGCAGCCACAGATAATAATACATAAACGAATGATTGTGGATGTGTTCCAATAAAACTTCATGAGCACAAATATGAAATTCATACAGTTCACGTTAAAAATATTTTTTTCCAACCATGTGAAAACATAAGACCCATGTTTTGGCTGGTGAAGTGTGCAAAAATAAGCTGAGGGCAACAGTTTGCTGGCCCATATTCAAGGGAAATCCCTCTGCACAGAAGCATAAAGAAAACGTATTACCAGCCCCCCCACCCTGCTAATAACTAAGCACTACAGAAAATACAGACACCTTTATTTAGATTAGTACATATATTTAATAGTGTCATATTAGAAATGATACCTTGCCAACATATGGAGAAAAATATATTTTAAGAAATAAAACCAAGACTTAAAACAGGGTCCATGATAGATTGGTCACACACAAGAACAGTAGTCCCCTCCTCCCCACCCACAAGGGTGGCATCATTGGCAGGTTGAGTGGCAAATTTTCTTACCTCATTGCATGTTTTTTAGGAGGTTCGTTTTTGGTTGGGGGGTGTTTGGGGGTGGGGACAGGGTCTTTCTCTGTCGCTTTGGCTAGAGTGCAATGGCATGATCATAACTCACAGAAAGCTCAAACTCCTGAGCTCAAGCAATCCTCCCACCTCAGCTTCCCAAGTAGCTGGGGCTACAGGCTCTGGACACCATTCCCTTCTAATTTTTTTTTTAATTTTTTTATGGACATGAGGGGGTCTCACTATGTTGCCCATGCTGGTCTCAAACTCTTGGCCTTGAGCAATCCTCCCACTTTGGCCTCCCAAAGTGCTGGGATTACAGGCATGAGTCAGTGCAACCAGCCAAGGACATTCTTAGCCATAAACATGTTTAGCCTCTTAATGCTGTGGGTTTGGCAACTCCCTCACTGAATCTAAACCAGCAACTAAGAGTGCTTGTTAACCTGTGAGCACTATAAATACCCCTCCCATATTCTTGGGCCTGTTTTTCTCCATCTGTCCAAAGCTCTTAGGATGCTTTATCTCCCGAAGGCCCTTAATGATAAGGAGCACACAATGACGGATGCTGAGTGGTCACTCCACCTTGGGCTCTGGTCCTCCGATGGAAAGTGGGATGACAAGAGATGACCTACTTTCTGACCACTACAGTGATGTTTGATTCCCCATAGATTCGAGATCCTTCTGCAGTGGAAGGATCAGAGTGGCCGGGCTGAGATGGCCAGGGACAGAAAAGGGGGAGCAGCAGAAACACACTGCACACCTGGAGGGAGGGGGCCCAGACGTGACCTGACGTGGCAGGAGAGACCAGGCAGGCAGTCTCTCCTTTGTTTTTTGCTCTCTGGACCCATCATAAAGGAATTCCTCTTACTCCTAGGAACAGAACTTTCAGGTGGTCCAAAAGGTCCACCAGAATTTTCCCTCCTTTGGCTGGGGCAGGAGTTCTTTGTGCAGAGGAAAGCAGGACTTGCAGGACTTTACAGTTTAAAAAAATTACATTCAATTCCCTGATCCACTGTTTATTTGCTGTGACTTCAGGCAAACTACTTAACCTGTGCAACATGAGAGTAATAGTAACTCCTCTTCAAGGTTGATTGTAGAGATCAAATGAGTATGTAAGTGCATAAATTATGTACATAAAGTGATAAATGTTCACTCCTTCTTCATCATTATGCTCGATGACTCCATATTAGGGCTGCCATCCTCAATGCCAGAAATTTCAAGGTGTGCACAAAAATAACATAACCCTGGTCACCAGGTAGAGCAGATTCTAGGTTTATGAAGCTAAATACTGGTGTAAAAAAATCATTTTCCTTCCAACACTACAGACAGTATTAAACTGGCTAGCTATGCAGAAAGTGTAGGCATAAGCAAAGAAATTTTAAAAATAAAATGACACTCCAAAACTTTTTAGTTTTGCCATTCCCCAGTAAAGTACAATAATTAAAAACAAGATGGTACCATGAGGATGAATATTCCTGGAGATGATAAAAGTACCTGAAAGCTTAATTTTTTTAAGAGCCCATGGGGAAGCATTTTCTCTGGCACTCCTGCCCTGATGGTTTAAATGCCTTGCTTTTCTCCTTAATCAGCAATGCAGTCCCAGTTTTCCCCATGTGTTACAAAAGCATGTGTATGTAACAGGGTATTGTTCAGGTGTGGTCACATTTTTTTTTTTTTTGAGACAGGGTCTCGCCATGTTTCCTGAGCTAGAGTGCAGTGGTATCATCATAGCTCTCTGCATCCTCAAACTCCAGGGCTCAAGCAATCCTCCGCCCCAATCTCCCAAGTAGCTGGAACAAGAGATGCATGCCACCACACCTAGCTAATTTATAAATTTTTTGTAGAGATGGGGTCTTGCTATGTTGCTCAGGTGGGTCTGGAACTTCTGGCTTCAAGCAGTCCTCCTGCCTTGGCCCCCAAAGTGCTAGGATTACAGGTGCAAGCCACCATGTCCCACAGGTGTGGGCACGTTTGTTGCCACAACACTGGTTCTGTCTCTCACTCTTATCTTCCCACGAAGAACACCAAAGGCACCACCAAGGCCACCAGCCTCAGGACCAAGGGTGGATGGGGAACCACTGTGAGCCAATCAACTTGGCAAGCTACAATTAGCTCCAGTCAATTGCTCTGGAGTCCTGTTTTGTGGATGGGAATGGGTTAGTTTTTTTCATATGTTTGAAATAAGATTTACTTGGTAGAAAAATTGATTAATAAATAAATACATTTTTTAAAACATATGAAGTGAATATGTCTATGTCCAGTTATTATTATGGAAAGTATCTGTAAGGGCCCAGAGGCTCACGACCATACTATCCTAATTAAGACTGTGTTTCAGAGTCTGGGAACATGTACACAGTTGCTGAGTCCTTATCTCTGTAAATGGCAGTCCGGGTGCATGGCCTACAGTAGGTACTCAATAAATGTTTAATGAATGAACCACCACTTCTGTGTTTACCATGAACTGGGGCTAAGCAAGGCCTCAGTGCAGTTTTTCTTAGAGAAAGAAAAGACAGAATGGTAAAACGCCACCTTCGACTTGTAACCTACAAGGCGTGAAACCCCTCCTCCCTTTCCACTGCCTCCGTTCTTAGAATACAGTTCTTAGCTCTTGAACCGCCAACAGCTGCTCTCCATGGAGAGCACAGGGGTAGCTGTTGGCCACAGCCCAGGAGTAAAAACAGGAGGGCTTTGCTCTGAGTTTCACTGTCAGCACAGAAAGCCTGCTGCACAGGAGACCCTCTGGTCACCTCCACAGAAGACAACCACACCTCTTAGGTAAGCTATGTTAATACACACAGCCATGTGACTCTGCAGATCCTACTTGAGAAACTATGTTTAGAAAATTGTCCTTAAAGGCAACCACAGCCACCAAGAGAGAAATCAGCCCTCTTTAAACCCTTATTTAACTCACCTTCCCTGAGGGTCTACGGGTAGAAACAGGTATTCATCTTTAACAGGGGCAATATAATATTGTGACAACTACGAAAACAGAAAACCCTTTAAGTATATACCTTAGCGTTGTACCCAGCCTTTATTCTTATTAACAAGCACCCCAGTTAAAAAAGCAATATTCTTGTTTTGTTTTGTGCCTCAAAAACCCCAAGAAAACAGGTCTTTTAACATGTAGGGACACACCCAGCCACTGTGGAAGGACATAAATGAGCTATTCTAATAGAGTTAGTTTTGTGTTTTAACCCCACTGACCAGTCCTGGATCAAGGATCCCCGTGGGGTCCTTGCGTTTTACAACCAACTGCTCCATTATCTGTCCTTTGAGCAATAACTGAAGGAAGCTCCATTTCTGACAGAGCCATTCATGGAAACCTTTGGGTTTCCCCTCTCCATCCTTTCTCGGCTGAAGATTGTGTCCTGGTCACTGTCGAACTCCGACTCGGACACCATCAGGCTGGAGTTGTGCTCTGTGCTTCGGTGCTTGATACCTAGGAAGAAGCAGACAAGCCTCAGAGGCACAACGCCGTCACTCACTGCCAGCTGCCTGTCTTGCTGACTGCCGGTCACGCGAGGAGCACGGAGTTGTGCTTGCTGCACCTTCAAAGCCATCACCCACAACACAGCGGGCACTCTGGGTTTCCTAATGAGTAATGGCAGGGCTTTGGTGTCACACCTGGGTTGGAGCCCCAGCTTTGACACTCACCAGCTGTGTGACCCTGGGCAAGATACCTAACCTCTCTGGGCTTTCAGTCTCCTCCTCTATTAAGTTGGGGAATAACGAAGCATCTACCCCCATGGGTTTATGGCGAGGATTAAGTAAAACAGTGCACAGAAAGTTCTTGGCGCAGCATTTAGCACATAGTGAGCACCCAATAAATGAAAGCTTTCGTGATTTTACTATTTGGTTCAAATATTTTTAATAGAATATTTGATCGCTGGGGGTCAAAATAAGAGAACAAGTATAAGATATGATCCCTGTTCTCAAAGAATTTATAGTGTCTAGCTAAGGGTTCAAGACAAACTCCTGAGAAGATGGCTCATAACAGGTGAGAAATTAAAAAAAAGAAATCTTATATGAATCAAGATAAGCGTGCAAACCTGTGGCTGGGACTGCCTCAGTGCTGTTTCACATGGGATGGGATTTGAAGGAAAAGGAGAATTTGGGCAGCAGAACAGGGGAGGTACACGATGCGTGCAGAGGCATCCAGAAATATTTAGAGAAAACCAGTCTGATCGGAGCAAACGATTTGTGTAAGAAATAACAAATGAGAGGCCAGAGAGAGAGAAGCTCTCACAGAAAAGCACATGAACACAAGGTAAACCACGAAGTTTGCATTTTATCCTATAAGCAGAGGAATGACATGATCAAAATGTTGTTTTAAGGTATTAATAAAACCACAGTGTGCAGGATGGAAGGACCAAGAGAGGCCGCTGGAGAGCAGACTGCAGACACAGAGGCTGCTACGGTCTGAATGTTCGTGCCCCACATTCCTGTGTTGAAACCTAACCCGAAGGTCATGGGACTAAGGTGGGGCTTTGGGGAGGTGATCGAATGGGAAGAGTGTCCTTATAAAGGAGGCTCCACAGGCTGCCTTGCCCCTCCCACCGTGTGAGTGCGCAGTGAGAAGGTGCCATCTATGAGGAATGGGCCCTCACCAGACACTGAACCTGCCAGCCTCTTGGTCTTGGACTTCCCGGCTTCCAGAACTGTGAGAAACGAATGTCTGTTGTTTACAAGCCACCCAGTCCGTGGTGTTTTGTTATAGCTGCCCGAATGAACCAAGCCAAAGGCAGTGCAGGGTAGAGGAGGCCAGCCCAGGCTCTGGAGCAGGTGGCCTGCTCCAATCCACCTCTGGCACTCACCAGCTCTGCTACTTGGGCAGGCTGCTTTCCTCTGCCTCAGTTTCCTCTTCTGCAAAATGAGGATAATCATAGTACATACCTCACAGAGCCATTGGTAGGATTAGAATTAAATGGATAAAGTACTGTGAAAGTACCTAGTACATGTTAAACATTAAATACCTGTTGACTAGTATTGTTATTACTATTAGTTCAGAGGTGAGATTGTGAGGATCTGAACTAGGTGGTAAGGATAATGAGGAAAGAGGGCAAGAGACTGGGCAAGATGGGGCAGCTGGAGCAGGGGTAACAAGGAGGGGGGTGCTACAAATGTCAGAAGGATGAGTGAATTTTAGGACAAAGGTGGATGAGATAATGCAACCTAAAGCACTTTGAGCTCTGATATTAAATTATGTAATCCAAACGGCAAGCACTCAGTCGGTGCATGCTATCATTTGTATTTCCTGTGAAGCTTTTCCTGCCAAAGCCCTTTAGTTACATTCTCCATACACAACCCGTCATTTGAACCCGTGTTCCCACCAGGCATCGTCCATGCTTCCGTAGGACGCTGCGCTCCGCAGAATCATCCTCCCCCAGGCCGTGAGCCCCTGCAGAGGCAGGCTCTATGCTTCATTCCTCTCCCTGTCTCCAGGGCCTAACCTGGTGTCTGCGCACGGGTAGGCACCTAACACTTCCTGTGGACCACATTTGGCATCTCACAACTTTGAAAGTGATTCTGTCCCTCCGGAAAAATTAATTTAATCAAAATTAAGATTGATTCTATTAAGCAGCCCTGGAGAGTCAAAGAAGTTTCATTAAAGTATGCAACAGTTAATAAACAAGAATCAAAAAGTTAACTGAGGTGGGCAAAACGTATATCTGAGCATAGGGATCACTACACTTTGTGAAGAAAGTTTCTGTAGGAGCCTTTGTGTCCGCCCATATACTTGGCTAATCAGCTAAGGCGGCTACCGGAAAATGTTTGATTTAAAGTCCAAATGTCCTCCTGCTGCATTTCTGGTCTCACAGACCTAAAGGGAGCAGCATTCAGAGATGAGCTGTGGGGAAACATCATCGCATGTCCCCCACCCTCCAACCAGCAGCAGAAAAGGCCGGGTGCTGGGGACCTTTCTGTGTCAAAGGCATTGTTTGCCCTGTGGTCATTTGGTAGGTGTTCAATTGATAATTGGCATTTCCTCATCCATTAATTCCTCAAAGTATTTCTGCCAAAATTTCATTAAATTTCTAAGAAACCCTACCCCTCCCGCCCTCCCCCAGTTAGCATATCCTCAGGACTGACTCCGGTTGTTGGCATCACAGAGCCGTCCAGCCTCACTCTCCCTTCCCGCTAAAGTGTGACTCCAGGCCTCTGTTCTCGCTGTGACCCAAGTTAACTCTCAGGCAAATACCTGGATTAAATAAAGGTACCAGAAAATCATCCTGGAGATCATCTTACCATATTTGGGCCTCAGTTCCATTCTTTCCTGTTCATCCATGTTATCCAGGATGGTATACTTTGTTTTTTTCCTTATTTTAGTCCTTTTTTGTCTGAAAGGAACAATGAAAAGCTCAACTCAGATTCTCAGGAAGGTAACTGGGGTCCAAGACTTAAAACACAGGAAAGACAGTGAAGGAAATGTCTTGCCTTTGGTATATAATAGTTGACATTTTTTATTAAAGAAACACGTGCAAGGCCAGGTCAGACTTCAGTGGGGCTGAAGTACATTACACATCTTGAAAAACACATTTAGGGGCATGACAGCCACACCACTATCACCCACCCAACTACAGGTCTTAGCTAAGCCTCAGGCTACAGTGGCAGGGACCCTTAGAGCAATCCTCAACACCTGTGTATTGGCCCAGGGAGCTTTTCTCCATGAGTAATTCCTCACTCAGAAAAACCTGAATGAGCAAATTTTCCCCTGAACCTGTACTACCCTGGAATGCCCAGTGTTGCAGGAATGAAAAGATGTCATGAACCAGCAATCAGAAAAAGAAAAAACAGCAGAAATGATAACAAATTAATAGAATTAATTAGCAATAACCCAATCTTTCATTTTTTCCCCCACAATATGAAAACTGGGCTGTTCCTATGTGCCTCAGCCTATGCTACAGAGGATTATTTGAAAATACACATCCAAAGCATGCTAAGATATGTAGAGAACAAAACAATAATTTCACAGCAGAAAGGCCATTTTCTGATAGTGTGATGGTTAAGAGCATGGATCTCTAGCCCTCATTTAGCACTTACTAGGTTGGTGACTTTGAGAAAACTATTTGAGACTTTTGTGCCTCCATATCCTCACCTGTAAAATGGGACTAAGAATAGTCCCTTTCTCATCTGGTTGATGGGAGGATTAAATAAGAGAACAGATATAATGTACTTAGCTATTAATCACAATGGCAAATACCTTTTAAAAAATTTGTATAAATCTATGGGGTAGAAGCATAATTTTGTTACATGGATAGATTGCACAGTGGTAAAGTCAGGGCTTTTGTGTATCCCTCACCAGAATAATGTACTGATACATTGTACCCATTAAGTAATTTCTCATCATCCACCCCCACACCCTGCCAAATCTCCACTCTCTACCATTCCATACTCTATTTCCACATGTACACATTATTTTGCTCCCACTTGTGAGAACATACAGTATTTGTCTTTCTGTGTCTGAGGTATTTCACTTAAGATAATGACCTCCAGTTCTATCTATGTTGCTGCAAAAGACATGATTTCATTCTTTTTATGGCTGACTAGTATTCCATTGTGCGTGCATGCGTGTGTGTGTGTGTGTGTGTGTGTGTGTGTGTATGTATACACATTTTCTTTATCTAGTCCTCTGTTGATGGACACTTAGGTTGATTCCTTATCTTTGCTATTGTGAATAGTGCTGCAATAAACATACAAGTGGCAGGTATCTTTTGGATACAGTGATTTCTCTTCCTCTGAGTAGACACCCAGTAGTGGGACTGCTGGATCGAATAGTAGTTCTATTTTCAGTTCTTTGAGAAATCTCCATACTGTTTTCCATAGGGGTTGCACTAATTTACATTCCCACCAACAGCATTATAAGAGTTACCTTTTCTCTGCATCCTTGCCAATATCTGCTATTTTTTGTCTTTTTAATTGCAACCATTCTTACTGATATAAGATGACATCTTATTGTGGTTTTTATTTGCTTTCTCTAATCATTAGTGACATTGAGCATTTTTTCATATGACAATGGCAAATACTTAATGTTCACAGTCATCACTATCATCATCTACTTGATATATGTGTCACAAAGCCACAGAATATTTTACTTGTTTGTTTTTAAGAAGTGAGGGGCAGGGGAAGACAGGGCAGGGAGGGTGAGAGATGGGCATCCAGAATGTTTAAAGCCATGCCCAGCAGGGTGACTACCATCCCATATGGCTCTAGGAAAACTTAATGGGATTTAGGCCTCTGTCTAAGTGCCTGTGCCTGGCTGTCTTTCACCAGTCTTACCTTTGGAATGTAATCATGAAACTAAAATAATCTACAAGTGATTTCTGAAAAATAATGATTATAACTATTTTTTAAATCACATCTTTGGAGAGCATTTATAGTGTTTTATATAAAAAGGAGAACTATTGCTGTCTCCTACGGACTCGAGTAATCACTTGCCCTACAAGTCTCCCTGCAGAGGGTCGGGCATGGGGTTCTGGAGGACTCAGACAATGAGGCAGCTCAGGGGTTTCTCAGAGGTCAACTCTGCGGATAACGGAAAATGGAAAAACCTAAAGCAAAAGTTCTCTTTGTGTTATTGCCTCACTTAAAGTTTTAAATTTATTAAAAGGGATTCAGATCAATTGGACTGTTGCTTCACATAATGAAAATAATCAAAATCTATAATTTTACCAGTATACTTCTAGAACTCCTTCCTCTACAGAGACCTTTAAGGCCAGTTAGGTATTTGTGATATTGTGATATACATTGGCTTTCGTCCACCATTCCTGGCTTATAACTCCCAGAGCCTTGGTATAACATTGGGTAATTTAGGGCCCAGAAGAAGCCTCAGAAAACAGAACCTCTCATTCCTTCTCCTGCCCTCCTTTCACCTGCTCCTTTTTCTCCGCTAAGCAGGAATCTCCCCTGCCTTTCTGTCTTGGAGCTGCCCATACATTCTCCGGTCTGCCTCATCTGATTATAGATCATAAGACCCCCAATTCAGGAGGAGTCCTGCCCCACACCCTGGAGGAAGGAATGCTGCACAGAGAGGTCCAGAAGAATCTGAACAGACAGGCCTTGCTGGGTTTCCCTTCTCAGTCTATTAGGATTAGATCCAACCCTTTTGGTCCAATCACATTTCTACACCATTGTCAATTGTGTCTATCCAATGAAGTCTCCATAGAAGGCCCGAGAACATGAGGTACAGAGAGCTTCTGGATGGCCAAACACATGGAGGTTCCTGGAGGGTGATGTGCCCAGGGAGGGCATGAAGGCTCCACGCCCCTTCCCCCATACCTCGCCCTACACATCCCTTCATCTGTTTCCTTTGTAATATGCTTCTTAATAAATCAGTAAACATGTTTCTCTGAGATCTGTGAGCCACCGTAGCAAATTAATTGAACCCAACAAGGAGGTTGTGGGATCCAATCAGTCAGAAGCACAGGGAAAACTACCTGGGACTTGCAATTGGCATGTGAATTAGGAGGGGCGATCTCGGGGACTGAGCCCTCGACCTGTGGGATCTCCAGGTAGACAGTGTCAGGAGCGAGCTGGAGGACGCCCAGCTGGTGTTCACTTTAGAATTGATTGTTTGCTTGGCGTGTGGGGAGAAACCCCCACATGTTTGGTCACAGAAGTCTTCTGTGTTGATTGTTGAGTGGCAGAATAGAGAGAACACTTTGGGTTTGCGTTTTTCCACTCACGGTACTGCTCTCGTGAATATAATGTGAGACTGAGAGAGAGTAACATTAGATTGGATAGAGAATCACTGAACTTCTTAGAAAATGTGAGAACTACAATGAGAAAAAGCTGCCTCTAGTTTTCCACTTACCTAGGCACTTCTGCCTCGTGATGAAAACTACATTACAAAGTGCTTTTAGAGTCTAGTTCGTCTTCATAAAAAAGTGATTATTAAACAGTTTAGCAGTTTAAAAAAACCCAAGCAAACAATCCTTGAGCTATCACATCACATTTAATGAGATGTCTCTATTTCACATAAATAAACACCAGGTACCTCTTGCAGCAGCAGATGCAAAGCCAAGTGAGACCTCCTGTTAGCACAGTAAGAGCAAAAGCCAACACTGCCACGTAGAATACACTCCACTCTGAAAAACAAGAAAACCAAGTGGACACAGCTGTATACCATCTGCAAAGAAACTTTATTTTGATGATTCATAATGAACATTTCTGAGTCTCTACAAGTAAAGTCCATCTGTGCTGTTGCTAACACCTCATCAGGCTGGTAGCAAAGAACAGCAAGACAAAATGCAAAAAAGTCAAGAACAACCTAAAACTGCCTTGTTTTTGCCATTTGGTTCAGGGACCTCATGGAGTACACATTTCAAGCTGACTTGAGAATAATCTGAAATAACTACAACTAGTCAATTACACAGTAATGCCTCTTATACAAACAGCCACACATGTATGGCACATCAAAATATTCCTTCCAGAATCCCAAGCATCACAACCCTCTCCCCCGAAAAATTCTGGCTTGGTTTTAATAAAGCAAATCAAGTAGCTATATGGCTGTCTATAGCATGAAGGCATTTTTCAGAGTCATAGAACAATTTGGAAACTACCTGATCCTCATTCTTTCCATAAATTTGCAGAAATCCAACATAAAAAGCTTTGCGACCACAATTTCAGTAAGTGAGAAGCCCAGGAAGCAAAGACACAAGGTTTAACTCTATCAAATGTTACATAATCTTGGAATAAGGATCCAAGAGCTGTCTATTTTCTAATTTTTATGTAGCATTAGGTGGGAACATAATTTGGCAGTCAACTCTTAACAATTTTTTCTGCCAATTATATCCATCTGGTTCTCCCAAACAACAAATTTACTCTTAGAAGTAGACTGGCGTTAAAATATAGTTTTCTCCCCAGAAGAGACCTAATGGCACCTTAGCAGGTTTGCCTGCTAAGGCTGTGGCTTCAATTTCTGGTGCCTGTTTGGGTGGACAGTCCTGAAGAGTAGGTCAAATTCTCTTCTTTATCCAATTCCAAAGGTCCACACCAGTGGCCGCTTCACCAGAAAGTCACACTGAACCTAAGTCAAGGCAGGTGTAATCTGGAAATGCAGCCCATGAACCAAAGCAACTCTTCCTTAGAAATGCCAGCGATAGTTAGCCAAATCTGCCCTGCCCAAAGCCTAAACACACCCCACAAAGCGAATTACGGGGAGCATCTTAACTCATTGCCAAGTGAACTGGTTCTCTGGGCTTCAGATGAGAAAAGGTTGAATGTTCCCAGCTGCAAAGCTAGGCAGGTATTTCTGACACTTGAGAATCAGTTGCCTGAAAGCTCCTCGCCCAAAGTCACCTCCCCACCAGGACTCACCACAGTTGCTCTCCCTGTCCTGGATATAACGCTGTATGAGGTTCTCCATCCACAACTGAGAGCAAATGCAGCGCTTTGTGATAGGGTCACAATGACCGTGGCCAGAACACTTCAGAAGGCAACCTGCAAAGAGGTGTGCAGGGCTGAGGTCACCATGGAGCAAAGGGAAATCCCTGGCTTCAGTGTTTCTATCTTCAACAGCGTAGGCCCCGCAGAGATGCATCTTGTTGAATTAAGAGCCCCTTGCAGTATGGACAGGGATTCTGAGAATAGTCTCATCATTGACAATCTCCTCAGAAAGCAAAATGCAGAAAAAAGCCAATCCTCACCATGTAGCAAAAGCCTGAAAAATGTAGCAGAAATGTAGTACCCTCTGGCCTAAGAAAATAATTCTAAGAATCTATCCAGTGAAAATAATTGAGGATATGCACAAAAATTTATCTACATTGTAGTATTATTTAAAATCAACCTTCAAGTCCATGAAGACAGGACTGGTTGCATAATTATGGAACATACCCAGGGTAGAGTACTATGTGGCCATAACATCCTACTGAACAGAAATTTTAAAGGATTTGAGAACATGACCAAAATATGAATTGAAGTTAAAAGTCAGATTAAGAAGATATATACACATATATCAAATCATCCTGATTATACTAAGTGTTCCTAGAGATGGGGGAACTGGAAGGCAATACATCAGCTAACAAAAGTTGTCTTTGGATGGCGGGAATTGTAGACTCTAGAATCTAGCATATTAGTTTCTTCTTTATATCTTTCTGGATATTCTAAATTTCCTACAATAAATAAATATTACATAGCTAGGAAAAAAGTTATTAAAAAATTAATTTACTGCATATTATGATTGAGAAAGTCATATATCTGAAACAAATTAAATATTCTTGTCCAAACATTATCATGTCCCTTATAACCCTCATGTTCCCCAAAGTCTACTGAAATGGCCACTTCGACATAATAAGAGATTCATGTTACTCATGAGGCGAAGATGTGGACCATGGCATTATAATCAGTTTGTGTCCCAGAAGGAGTGGCAAGCAAGGTGCTAAGAGAAAAGATAGAAGTGGAGAAGGCATTTGTAAACTATGTCAAATTTTCAAGAAGCTACACGACACCATCATCACAACCTACGGCATGCCATCCAAGGAAAATAAATTATATATACATGGCTTTTCCAGCCAGTAACACTTGTTTTTGACATTGTTCTGACAGTTTAAATATGAAGTATCTGAAAATGGCCATTATCTGCGAATATAATCTTAAATTTTGACACACGACTAGTATCGCTCTCTAGTTTTTTTCCGAGACAAAGAGTAGTTGGCAAACGTGTGTGACAGTAAACCTGGAGAAATAAATGCAAAACAAGTCCCTGGGTGCTAAAGTGAAAATGTTCATGTCACTCCTCTTTCTTGCCTGTAAAACTTAACCATGACGGTCAAGTCTGATTCTTTTACAATATTCCTATTGGAGACTTACCTGCTGTGTCAATCCTCAAGACCTTGAAAAGCAAGAAGTCGGGCTTCTCCTTCGAGAGCCGCGTTTGCAGATTTCGGGCCACTTCAGCAGCTTTGAGAACCTTGAAAGGTGGCCCACTCTGTACATAAAACACGATCACGGTGCTGCAGAGGAGACAATGAGACAGGACAGCCACACAGTCAGATGGTGACCAATATGGCATGTCCACTGTAGTTATCTAACCTGTGAAGTCAGGAGTAGACTGTTACAGCTCTGTGGCAAGGACACAGGGGTGTATCTGTGGCCCAAGAAATTGATCTGCTTCTGTTCACAAATAAAGGGGCTGGGTGCAGTCACTCACACCTGTAATCCTAGCACTCTGGGAGGCCAAAGCGGGAGGATCGTTTGAGCTCAGGAGTTTGAGACCAGCCTGAGCAAGAGCGAGACCCCATCTCTACTAAAAACAGAAAGAAATTAGCTGGACAACTAAAAATATATAGAAAAAATTAGCCAGGCATGTTGGCGTGTTCCTGTAGTCCTAGCTACTTGGGAGGCTGAGGCAGAAGGATTGCATGAGCCCAGGAGTTTGAGGTTGCTGTGAGCTAGGCTGAGGCCACGGCACTCTAGCCTGGGCAACAGAGCGAGACTCTTTCTCAAAGAAAAATAAATAAATAAAGGCTCTTCTGTCTCAAAGTACAGCTAGCTGATCAAAGACAGACCTTCAGATAAAAGGAGCAATGTGTAAATTATGTTTCAATTATAAAAAAACCCCTAACCAAAGGGCTTTGGAGAGCTATCACCTTGGTGAACAAGAATGCATTTATGTGCTGGGAGGGTGGAACACCCCAAACTCCGCAGGACAGAAGCTCCGGTGCTCAATAAGTAAAAAAAAAAAAAAGGAACAATGTGTATTTGAGTACAGACAGACCCAACTATACACAAAATGATAACTTTTAGATGTCTTGCATCTTGTTAATTGAGACGTAATTTATATACCATGAAATTTACCCCTATTTTTTTAAACTTTTAAATTTATTTTATTTTTTTTGGAAACAGGGTCCTGCTTTGTCACCCAGGCTGGAGTGCAGTGGTGCAATCATAGCTCACTGCAGCCTTGAATTCCTGGGCTCAAGTGATCCTCCTGCCTTGGCCTCCATAAGTGCTGGGATTACAGACATGAGCCACCATGCCTGGCCAAAATTCACCCTTCTGAAGTGTAAAATTCAATGGCTTTTAGTATATTCACAAAGTTGCCCAACCATCACCACTTTCTAATTCCAGTACATTTTCATCACTCCGAAAAGACAACCTATACCCATTAACAGCCGCTCTCCCCCTCCTCCTACAGTCCCTGCAACCACTAATCTGCTTTTTGACTCTATGCATTTGACTATTCTGGACACTTCACATAAATGGAATCATACAATATGTGACCTTCTATGTCTGGCTTCTTTCATTCAGCATAATGTTTTCAAAGTTCATCCATGTTATGGCATGTGTCAGTACTTCATTTCTTCTTATTGTCAAGTAATATTCCATTGTATGCCTATATCACATTTTTTTATCCATTTATCAGTTGATCAACATTTGGGTTCTTTCTACAATTTGACTATTATGAATATGTGCTATGAACTACAGACTAATATTCATAATCCTTTTAATATGTAGCTCGATTCAGTATGATAGTATATCATTGTGGATTTTTGCCTCTATATTCACAAGGGATATTAGTCTGTAGTTTTCTTTTCTTTCAATGTCTTTATCTGGTTTTGGTGTCAAGGTAAAACTGGCCTCACAAAATGAGTTGAGAAATATTCTCTCCTCTTCTGTTTTCTGGAAAAGTTTATGAAGGACTGTATTAATTCTTTATTGTTTTGCAGAATTCAGTAGAGCCATCTGGTCCTTGGTTTTGTGAGAAGTTTTTTGATTACTAATTCAATCTCTTTACTTGTTATAAGTCTACTCAGATTTATAATTTCTTCTCAAGTGAGTTTTTGTAGTTTATGTCTTTCCAGGAATTTGTCCATTTCTTCTCAGTTATCTAATGTGTTGACATACAATTACTCATTATTCCCTTGTAATCCATGTCCCTTCTTTCCTCCCTGATTTTAGTAATTTGAGTCTTCTCTGATTTTTCTTGGTCAATCTAGTCAAAGTTTTATCAATTTTGCTGATCTGCCCAAGGAACAACTTTTGTTAACTTTCTGACATGTCTTTGATTCAGTCCTTGATATTTCATAACTAAGGGAAATACATAACCCATTTTAGAAAGAGTCCCATAAAAATAATTAGAATGTGTATTAATTTGTTATTTTTCTAAGTAAACTTTAGTTCTCTAGAAAACTAACCTAAGTGGAAGGCTGAGAATAGCTAACAAATGGAGTTACTGTGAATGGTAGGTTTTCATTCCCATATTCTTTCTCTCTCTCTCCTCCCTCTCAGCCTCGGTTGGATAAAAGTTTAACTATAAGAACTCAATTAAAGACAAACATCTCATAAAAAACAAAGGCCAGAGTTTCAGCCTATAGAGTCCCAGGAGAGAGCAAATGGTTATCAGTGATGCTTTCACATTGAGGGAAGCCTCAGCCCCCTTGGGCGTGGGGCAGGGACGGAGTGTGGCTGTGAGACATCCTCTTCACACGCCACAGACCATGGACAGGCCCTCCGAAGTCACCAGAGCTAACAACCAGCTCCTCTGATGTTCCCCAGCTCCTTCATTCAGAATATT
The DNA here is from genome assembly GCA_004363605.1 of Indri indri. Taxonomy (NCBI): domain Eukaryota; kingdom Metazoa; phylum Chordata; class Mammalia; order Primates; family Indriidae; genus Indri; species Indri indri. The sequence goes on from RJWJ010000186.1 coordinate 242,213, forward strand.
CTCAGTGAACAAACATTTACTGAGACCTGTGGGAAGGACCTAGAACGATGTTGTCTTTGCTCCTGCCCTTTGAGAGAAAAATGTATATGAGTGGGATAAGAGTATGTACAAAAATGCAGAATAAGCAGAGGAATTAACCACTTTCTGCTGGACTGGGACGAGGGAAGAGGAGGTGGAACTGTGTAGGGCCGAGGCCCTGCCGCGGGTGCGCAGCACATACCTGAGGTCCGAGTGGGCCTGGATCTTCTGCACCTTAATGTCTGAGTCCAGCACATTCAGCAGCACCGCCAGCTGCCTCACCAGGGTGTCCTTCTGCTGCTCTGTCAGCTGCCCCACACCAACCTGCAGGATCAGCTCCACCAGGCCACTCTTCCCGGGGTCTAGGAAAAGAGAAGTTTTGGCATTTCCACTTGGCGATCACAGGCTTGACAATATAAGGAGTGAGGCCTGTATAAGAGTTTAAAATTAATCATAGGCAATTTCTACATTTGGGATTTAGGACTCAGATAAATTCATCCAAATACCTCAGAGGCCACTATCTGAGGATACTATTCCCTTGTTTTATCCCAGTTTGTTATGTATTAATTTTTTTTTTTTCCAAAAGATAATCAGGTGTACCTAGACTCTGGGCTAAGTTGAAATTTCAGCCCCTCACACTCTTGCCCAGGACCAGAAAAAGAACTTTGTCTCCAAGAGCATGGGCACTGCCCAGCCCAGTTTACGCTGGGGGTCGTTATGGCCGCCTCGGAGGAGCTGCCCTCCCTCAGCGCTCCGGTATGGAAGCCCTGTGTCCACTTCTCATTAGGGCCTTGTCCTCTGGCAGGAAGACAAATGAAACACAAAAATAAAATCTTGTTGCTAAATACAATTATCCTTAATGAGTTATGAAACTGGATCTGTTTGGGGACACACAACAAGTATAGAGACATCTTCAAAGTAGGCCCAGCCACGAGCTGGAGGCAGCCACAGGAGCCAGCCACAGTGGGTCACACCTGTTAACCACAAAGACCCTGAAGACTACGAGCCAGACCACGCACGTCCAGCACCAGGGCCTGGGAACGCACCTGGCTGCACTTCCACAGTGGCAGTGTCCGTGTCCGAGGCCCCCTGACCATCAGTGACTCGCAAGCGGAAAGTGTACACTCCCTCCACCAGATTTGTAAGCTGCAGGGCTGCACCGTGGTCAGAGCCATCGATGACATCCTACAAAACAATACCGTTCACAGGGCAGTTATCAATTGCAGTTTCCAATTTCTGGGCTTCTGTTGACCCCGAAGCTCAGTGTCCCTTCTCTTTAACATATGCACGATTTTAAAAGGGAGGCTGAAGAGGAACCAGGCTGGCAGGTCAGCTAAGAGAGGAGTAATTCTCAGCACCTCTTCCCCATAAAGCCCCAGGGGGCACAAATTCCTCAGACAGTACTCCCTGAGCTGAGTTTACCAAGCACTTTCTAGGAATTACCAAATGATTAATTTTATCTAACCGAAGGAAAGACCGTTTGAATTAGGGCAAGGACAGGTTTTCCAGATCTTATTTTCAAACACAGTTTTACGATATTCTCGTCTTGGGTTCCCTCATGGTGTATCATGTTCACCTTCTCAAATGACCCAAAAGCCTTGGTAGAAACATCTGTTTTGTAGTCCTCAAGGTTCCAAAGAATTAGAGAAGAAACTCCCAGACCCCTGCTAACAGAAGGGATGGTAATTTGCTAACAGAAAAGGATGAGAGCAAAAAATAAGTGATCTGAACAGAGACCCATTATACATTTAGAAGCTAATCCACTAGCTAGCTGATAATATTAATTCTAGAAGTGCTTTAGAAAGTAAAAAGCAATTTCAGTTCCTTCCCTGTGACTACTCCTTTGGTACATCTCCAAGAGTATATGGGCATCTCTCCAGTCCTTAGTAACAGCAGGGATGACAATGTACCTGAATTTATAGCTTAAGAGGCAGAGCGATCTAATGGGAGAAAAATGTCTTCCAGGAGCTAAAAACCTGGATTTGTCTGGTTTTATCAGGGATGAGTTAGTTGACCTTGGCCAAGTCACTCTTCATCTCTGCATGTCACTTTGTACACCTGTGAAATGCAAATATCAATCCCTGACCTACTGACATATCTGGTACAATATGAGGAAGAGGAAAGAATCCACTTGGAACAAAAGAGGAATGACAGGGACACTAGGGAGGAGAACGATTCCTTCCCACTGGAAGAGTTTGCTTCAAAGTACTTCCAAGCTATGGTTTCCTATCCCATCCCAAGTCTGGTCAGGGAAAAGTCAGAAAGGACTTCAGCATTTGTTTAAACCTAACAGCAGCCTACTGCCTCCAGTCCTCAGAACAGCCAAATGCAGAAGCATAAGCACCTTAAAGGGAGCATGGGAACGTTCCTCAGGAGAGATGAGGCCATAACAAAGACATCGCTATGGTCTGTATTGCGTCCCTCCCAAATTCGAATGTTGAAGCCCTAACCCCAATGTGACTGCACCTAGAAACAGGACCTATAAGGAGGTAACTAAGGTTAAATGAGATCATAAGGGTAGGGCTTAATCCAACAGGATTAGTGTCCTTATAAGAAGAGACACCAAAGCACTCTTGCTCTCTCTCACCCCCCACCTGCCACATGAGGACACAGCGAGAAGGCAGCTGTCTGTAAGCCAGGAAGAGGGACCTCACCAGAAACCGCACTGGCCAGCACCTTGATCTTGTCTTCCCAGCCTCCAGAACAGTAAGAAAATAAATTTCTATTGTTTAAGCCTCCCAGTGTGTGGTACTTTGTTGTGGCAGCCCAAGCTGACTAATACAGATGTAATGATAGGTGGTTTAGGAGTAATTCTCCTTAAGTACTCACTCCAGCTGCTGGACTCTGGCCATCCCGGATCCACAGATAGGACACAATTCCTTGGTCATCAGTAGACCTTGAACCATCCAAAGTAATGGAATTATTGGGAAGCACAAGAACATGTCTGCCACCAGCCTGGGCTCTGGGAGGACTATTATTTTCTAAGTCAAATATAGCAAAAATGAAAGCAGAGAGATTGATTTAAAACACTGGTGATAGAAGTGTGTCATAAAACATTCTCAACTCTTCCACTTCGCAGTTACAGTAAGTAGATTTAAAATATCCAAAAAGGTGTTATTTTCTGCCCCAAATACCTATAAGATAATATATAGACTTCCGTAAAGCTCTGTTTGTGCTTAGCTGGTTATAATTTGGGATGAAAAAGGTACAACGGGTGGCAGGCTATACACTGGGAATTTTTCTAATATTGTTACAGTTTTTCTCTCCTTGAAAAGGGAAATAGGCCAGGCGCGGTGGCTCATGCCTGTAATCCTAGCACTCTGGGAGGCCGAGGCGGGTGGATCGCTCAAGGTCAGGAGTTTGAGACCAGCCTGAACAAGAGCGAGACCCCGTCTCTACTAAAAAAATAGAAAGAAATGATCTGGACAACTAAAAAAAAAAAAAAAGAAAGAAAAAAATTAGAAATAGAAAAAATTAGCCAGGCATGGTGGTGCATGCCTGTAGTCCCAGCTACTCGGCAGGCTGAGGCAGAAGGATTCCTTGAGCCCAGGAGTTTGAGGTTGCTGTGAGCTAGGCTGACGCCATGGTACTCTAGCCCGGGTAACAGAGCCAGACCCTATCTCAAAAAAAAAAAAAGAAAGAAAAGGGAAATAATGATCTTACTTACATTTAGGGTCCTGAAAGTGAAAATATTTTGGTTTACAATATATTCTGGATCATTTTGTACTGGTCTACACTATCTGGCCACAGAAATATTTTGATTTCTGGTACCGCCAAATCTTGAATGTCTAAGTAAGATAAAGAATTTGAGTGAAAAATAATTAGACCCTCACTTCTCTAACTAGGTGTTAGATATAAATGAGACAATGTAAGAGCCATTTCTGATGTAACAGCCTCAGGAAAGAGGGGCCTGGGAGCATTGAAAGAGCCCCAGTTTGGAGATGAGGCTACTAGAGGCAAATGCTGCTTGTTCAGATGGAGTTCTGGGACCCAACTTGACTCCTCTCAACTTCCCCTTAGAAACAAGTCAAGCAACAAAAAATGAGGGTGAGGACAGCCAAGTGCTGACCCAAGGGAGTGATTAACATCCACGGGTCACCAGCCATTTTCACCCTCAGAAACGATGCCAGAGATTGGCGCAGAGACAACTGGTGCCAATACTAGCTTTTCCATTTCATTCACCACACTCCATTTTGGGGAGGATTTGGAGATGGGAGAGAGTCTGGTGTTAAGGAGACTTAATTCCATTGTGGATATAGGAGAAGGCTAGAAAAAAATACACTGGCAATAAATTAAGTTAACCCAAAAGTCACTCTGTCAAACACAATGTCTAGACCCCATCCAGGTTCACAACAGGAAATTAGGACAGGCATTCTCCTTTTACGATTATGTACTCTTGAACTCCAGTCGTGATGCTCCCCTAAGCACTTCACCTAGGCACTACATTGCCAGAAATTCAATGTATCAAAATCTGAATTGAATTCTTTATCCTCACAAACCTACTCCTGCTCTTCTGTGAGCCCTATTTCAGATAATCGTGCCATCACCCACCCACATGCTGAAGACAAAACTCTTGGTGTCATCTTAGCATCTTAGATACAATCTTTCTTACCCTCCAGATCCATTAAGTTCCCAAGTCTTGAGAATTTAAGACTCTAAAATATCTTCCCAATCTATCCTTTGTCCTCCTGTTCTCCCTTTGTTTAGCCTCAAATGGGACACATGTCATCTCTTCTCCAGGCTATTACACCTGCCTTCTAATTATTCTCTCCACTTTCAGCCTCTCTTCTTATCAATCCGTTATACTTTTAAAGATCCATACCTTACAGCTAAAATGACATGATGCTAAGGTTTGCTTCAAAATGTTCCAAAAAATAAAAGAAAATATTAATTGATAAATAAAACAAGTTGGCAAAATGTTGACAGCTGTTGAAGCTGAATGATGGGTATACGATGGTCTGTTAAGACTATTTTCTCTGCTTTTATGTATGGTTGAAAATTTCTATAATACAATCTTTGAAAAAATCCAAATCTATATCACTTTGCTGATAAAACTGCTCCAGCCCCTTTCAACTGCCCAGAGAATAAAGTCCAAACTCACAAGCATGACCCACAGCACATATGACCTTCCTGGCCGAGCCTCGGCCTCAGGCTGCAGCCACTCTCCCTGCACCCCACACTCTCGCTGTTGCACAAACTCAAACCTTTTTATACAGCCGTGCTCTTTACTCCTCTGCACTTTAACACATAGTAATCACCCATCCACTAATTCATTCAGCATTTATGATTCGCTGCAAGTCTATCACTCTGCTATACAGAGGACACAGGAACATCTGAAGCAAAGGCACTCAGGCGTCTCACAGTCAAATGGGAAAACAGACAAGGAGACAAGTACCTAAAGCAGCACTGTACTAGGCTAGGCCACAAAGTTCACATTAAGTAATAACACAGACCCTGAATTTTTAAGGAAGAGAGAAAACAAAGTATAATGGTGTCATTTGGACATGGGTCTTTCAGTGCCAGTAGTCACAGAAGTAGAGTGAAGCCACTGGAAGATACACTCCACAAGCAAAAGGAAATGCTGTCTCCTTGCAGAAGGCAATTGGAAAATAGCTAATGTGGATAGAAGAAGGTTGGCTTTCCTTGGCCAGGTGGATTTTGGCATCTGCTATGAACACATAAGCAAATACCAATGTCTCTGAACAATCGTAGCCTGGCTCAGGGTCCAGTAGGACTGAGAAAGCAGAGCAGGCCCAGCCCCATCCACCCTCAGACCCACTCACCCTTCTTCACGGCCACGGTGAGGGTGGACGTGCTGTTCAGTCCCTCCTGGTCTTTCACTGTCAAACGGAAGTGATAGGTTCCCACCTGAAGACCAGTCACCGTGGCTATCGCTTTGTCAATATTTTCCATCTCCACTGCACTGGGGCCCCTGCAAACAGGAACGTGGTTAACACAAGGGAGGGGGCACAGGAGTATGAACATGGCAGGCGTGTGATTTGTGTCCCTGTAAATGCTTTTTTTTTTCCAGCTAGAATATATGCCATTTAGAGAATTCTAGGACAACTCTTCAGCATTTGCATTCTCTAGTTCAGGGTAAGAGTCATAAACTACTGTCTATTTCAGACAGAGACTGCTGGATTACTGCAAAAATTGTTCTTATTTTTTTTTAATTGAGCCGCCAGTGAAATGATCTATCTTTGGAAAATGGAGCCTTAGAAACTACTCCCATTTCTTCTTTGAATAAAATTAGGTTAAATCCTCACCTATGTTTAGGGAGAGTATGGGAGAAGAGGGAATGAGCCAGATGATTGATCTCCTAAGAGAGAAATTAGACTGCGGGTTTGGCAGTCACCCTAGGTGTGAGTCCCAGCTCTTCTCTTACTATCTAGGTCATCTTAGGCCATGTGATATCATTAATCTCCACAAGCCTCAGTTTCTTCAACTTCAAAATGGGACTAAGGTTAGTATTTGGCTCTTAAGAACTGACATCGGAGTCTATGAGATTAGGCACGTAAAGCTCAGAAAATGTCAGATAACATGGGTCTCCCCTTACACTCTGCACTCCTGTTGTTGACAGTCACTGCAGGATAGGTTGGGTGTAGACAGGACCGCACAGGTCTCCCTGCACCTCTTCTGCATCAAGCTCGCCTCACACCGAGACTGCCCTGCACACCTGCCCTGGGCTCCACCTGCCTCCGCTGTCAATGAGTATCCATGCACACTTGAGACGGTCTTCAATCGATAATGCCCAGCCACTTCTAGAAACATGCTTAAATCCTGACTCCTCAACAAGCTAGGCTGATAGTTTACTACGGATCCTCCAGAGAAGGGGTGCTATTAGCATTTGGCACGGGTGTGAACCTGGCAGCCTGGTGGTGAGATGCGCTACCTGACGTGCTCCCAGTGGTAGAAGACAATGCCGTGGTCGTCGCTGCTCCTGCTCCCATCCAGGGTGGCACTCTCCACTGGGAAGACCAGCTCCTTATCAGGGCCAGCCACTGCCACTGGAGGCCTGTTGTTTTCTAGAATTAAGTGTGAAAAAGTATTATCTCTTTGCCTTAAGTCTGAAATCCCCTTATTTCTTCATTTAAGCAAATTATTCACATTCAGATCAGGCAGCTACTAGAGTACAAGGTCTGGCTACATCTGAGTACCAGGCCACATATAACAACCAGCCCCTTCGAGACCCCCCGGGCTCTCTGCAGCAGAGCAGAGCCCGTGTGGGAGTGTGCATGTGGCAAATCCAAGCCCGCACAGGGTGCTGAGGATGGCTCTCATTTTGTCCTTTCTACCACGGTTTAGAGACCCAGTCAAGACAAGATTCAGAAACTCAAAAGAAAATTGGTTTTATACGGAGCTTCAGCTCCCACAGCCCTGATTTCCCACCAGCTTAAAGATTTAGAGACGTTACCACCAAATTTGATGCATCTGAAGCCCAGGAGCCCAGCTATCGGTTCGGCTTTCACCTCTAGGGCCAAGTCTCTTTTCCATCCACCTACCAGGCTGGACAGTCACAGTGACCACCGCAGTAGATTGTTGCCTTGAAGAATCCGTCACCATCAGCTGAAACATATAATCTCCTTCCTGCATTGCAGATAAATGAAGATACGTTGTCTGTACTCCCTAAGTAACAGCAAACACAAAAATCAAATGAAAACAAAAAAAAATATTAAAAAAGCACCAGAAAATAATATGACATAATGAAAAACTAATGATTCTACTTAATACAGAGATCCGGCTGGGAAAAGAAATTTATGTGTCCCCAGGAAAATGCAACCTGAAGTCCATTGTGTATCCTCAAACACTACTGAAGGAGCATGAATTAATATGGCTTTTCTGGAAAGCAATATGGCAACATCTATTAAGATGTTAAATGAGCACATTATTCAACCCAGCCATTCCACTTGCTAGTATCTACACTAGAGAAATGCACAAGGAGGCTCGCACGGGGGTGCTGACTGAAGCATGGTCTGTGCTAACAAAATAGCTGTTGATGCCCACCCCCCCGCCAACCAATACTAGACAGACAGACAAATAGATGAAAGTCTGAAGGCAGGACGGAGAACTTGCCTGCATGGCCACCTCTTTGCCTTCGCTCCCAGGGGCCAGGGACCACTCATAGAGGACAATCTGGTGATCATCGCTGCTCTGATTTCCATTCAACGTGATGGAGTTTTGGGGCAAAGTTATGGTCTGATTTGGTCCCGCAATGGCAACTGGGGGGTCATCCACAGCATTGTTGACTATTATGGCTGCAGTAGCGGAGTTAGTGGCCCCATCTGAGTCTGTAATGGTCAACCTACAAAAAGCAGAGGAAGCCACAGTTGCAAGAATTTGTCAGATTTTAAGGTAAATGGTCCATTTAGTCAGCTCATAGCACAGTTTTCAGAACAGTTTGGAACAGGTGTAAATAGAAATTTGAGGATGAAGCGAAGAAAAGCACACAGGCCAGCATAGTGGCTCACACCTATGATCCTAGCACTATAGGGGGCCAAGGTGGGAGGATTGCTTGAGCTCAGGAATTCAAGACCATATTGAGCACGAGCGAGACCCCCATCTCTACTGAAAAAAAAAAAAAATAGAAAAATTAGCTGGGTGTCGTGGAGCGCACCAGTCCCAGTTACCTGGGAGGCTGAGGCAAGAGAATTGCTTGAGCCCAGGAGTTTGAGGTTGCTATGAATTAGGCTGATGCCACTGCACTCTACCCAGGGTGACAGAGCAAGACTCTGTCTAAAAAAAAAAAAAAGAAAAGCACATAGACTTGAGGATACTTTTGTTGCTGTTGATGATTTTTTTCAGTTTATAATACATTAACGTATTAGAGTTTAACCTTTATGGGTTTCTGATTAGTCTTTGAGATGCTGGGTGAAGAAAACATCCTGAGCCAACCCAGAGGCCACTCTCTAAAAACTGAGACTAAGGGTGTATCAGATCTAAGTTCTGCCTTCAGGATGAGCATGCAGAGACAGTAAATCGCTCATGAATTTGCAGCTACAAAGCATTTTAATTTTTTAATTCTTTTCTAGAGGTCTTAATGTGGTCATATTTTCAGGATACTCCTTGCAAAGCAATTTTAGGATTAGGCACTTTGAAATGCAAATCAATGCTCAACCTGTACAAACATCAAAGAGAGCCCTCCTGTACTAAACTGATTCCTGCTGTGGTCGTGGGATCAGTGAAACTACGAATGAGTCACCTCGTCTTCCTGGGGTAAAGATGGTAGTGGGGAGCAGTGATGAATGCTAACCAGGTATTAAATATAAGTAGGAATATGCGAATGGAGCTACAGAAGAACACAGGCCTTACTCCACACAACCAAGATCCAAACGCTACTCTGGCTCTGACAGCAAACAAAACATCTAAGGACTCAAGGTCCTTCCTCCTCAACCAGGCTGAGTCAGGACACCTCCTTGTCCCTTAAGGGAATTTCTTCCTGGGTTAGAAGCAGTAACCTGCCTCAATCAGATGGTAAAGGGTAATTAAATAAAAATGAATCAAATGCACCTTATAAAGTACATTTCACTATCTATAAATTTTACTGCAATAAATACATAAAGTATTAGAAAAATACTTTTAATAATAACTTTTCTGAAGTCTTCTTGGGCTTTTAGACCAGAAAATTCCCACGAGTCTACATTAGCAAACCCCTCAGATAAAAAGTAAACATTAATTTGGCAACATGTAACAAACATCTGTGACCCAGAAATTTTACTTGTACCCTAAAATTTAAGTATAAGGAGTGCTCCCAAACATTGAGTAATAGGGCTGAATTAATAAACTACAATATATCTGCACAGCATCAAATATGATGTTGCAGAATATTTATAGCATAGATATTAATAATAAATGGGAAATCCAAAAACAGACCCACATATATATGGAAACTTGTTGCAGGTGAGAGTGGCTTTGCAGATTGGGAAAGGACTGACTTGCCAGTAAATAGTACTGGGATAATTGGTTGATTATACGTACGGGAAAAGAATAAAATTAGATCAAACCACAGCTGAGATACAATTAATTCCAGATAGATAAAAATTTGAACGTGAAAGGTAAAACTTTTAAAACGTTAGGAAAAAAAAACAGAAGGCAGCTTACAAAACTCCCTGTACATCTTGATCTAAGTAAGAAAAATAAAAGGTTTTATGTTTGCATGTGTATAGAAAAAGGACTATAACCAAACTGTTAAGGGTGTTTATTTTTGGGTAATGAAATTACAGGAGGTATTTAATTTCCTTCTTTCTGCTTATGGCAAACATTCAGTACTCTCACTCCTGCATTGTTACTTGTCTCTTAAAATCTGAGTGGAGCTGTGCCTGCCAAGGTGGGAAACTAAAAACAAACACATGAGCACTGGAAGCCCCACGTGGCTGCTCAATTTGCCTCCGCAGAGCCTGTACATTTCCAGGGATCCACTCTTAATAAAATGAGCTTGCAGAGCTAGGTAAATTTTTTTTAATTGTGGTAATTTTTAATTAATTAAAAAATTCTAATGTTTAATTTTTAAATTTTGGTGACATATACATAAACTAAAATGTACCATTATAACCATTTTAAGTGTACAATTCAGTGGCATTACGTACACTCACATTGTTGAGTAACCATCACTAATCTCCATCTCCAAAACCTTTTCGTCATCCCAAACTGGAACTCTATATCCATTAAACAGCAGTGGTATAGTTCCTCTTTCCACCTTTCCCTGGCAATCATGATTCTGTTTTCTAATCGCTAATGAATTTGACTACTCTACCAACCTCATATAAGTGGAACCATATAATATTTCTCCTTTTGTGTCTGGCTTATTTCACTTAGCATTTATATTCTCAAGATCTATCCATATTGTAGCACATATCAGAATTTCATTCCATTTTAAGGCCGAATAATATTCCATTGTATGTGTATAACACATTTTGTTTATCCATTTATCTGTTGATAGAGATTCAAGTTGATCGTACCTTTTTGGCTATTGCGAGTAATGTTGTTAAGAACATCAGTGTACAAGTATCTGTTTGAGTCCCTGCTTTCGATTCTTTTGGGTATGTATCCAGAAGTAGTCTGCTGAATCAGATGGTAATTCTACATTTAACTTTTTGATGAACTGCCACAGTGTTTTCCACAGTGGCTCCACCATTTTACATTCCCATCAGCAATGCACAAGGGTTCCCAGCACTGGTTATATTCTAGTTTTTTAATAATAATCATGCTAAATGGAGTAAATTGTTTCTTAAGCCAAAATTTCAAATAAACCCAAACAGAAGCTTTTACAACCATATGCAAAATCTGAGCACCTTTGTGGGCCTGTTAGTCAAAGACAAATCTTATCAGATTCTTAAGAGTTTCTTAAGAAATCCAGACTTCAGAGGATCCATAAATACATATATATGGGCTCCTTCTTGGGAATTATCATATTCTTAAAGAGTTACATGAGACCTTAAAAATATAACATGCCAGTATGTATGGGATGCAGCTAAGCAGTACTTAAAGGAAAATTACAGCTTTAAAAACCTTCTAATAAAAGAAGGAAGACATGAGTGTGTGTGTGTGTGTGTGTGTGTGTGTATAAAATTTTAGATCATATATATATATATATGACCTAAAATTCTACTCTAAGAAGAAAAAAAAAACTAAATCAAAAGTAAATAGAAGTAAAAAAAAAAAAAAGTAAATAGAAGTGAAGAAAGAATAAAAAGCAAAAATTAATGAACCAGAAAACTGACAAGGCCAGACACGGTGGCTCATGCCTGTAATACTAGCCTCCTGGGAGGCCAAGGCGGGAAGATTGCTTGAGTTCAGGAGTTTAGACCAGCCTGAGCAAGGGCAAGACCCATTGCTACCAAAAACAGAAAAATTAGCCTGGCATCGTGGGGTGCCTGTGGCCCCAGCCACTCAGGAGGCTGAGGCAAGTGGATTGCTTGAGCCGAAATTTGAGGTTGCAGTGAGCTATGATTATGCCACCACACCCTACCCAGGGCGACAAAATGAGACTCAATCTCAAAAAAAAAGGTCGTAAAAAGAAAAAGATTAAGATAAATAATCAGGCCTGGTGCAGTTGCTCACTCCTGTAATCCCAGTTACTTGGGAGGCTGAGGTGGGAAGATCACTTGAGCCCAGGAGTTTGAGATCAGCGTGGGCAACACAGCAAGACCCCGTCTCAAAAAAAAAAAAAGATAATCATACAATTAACAGATAATTATACAACTCTGCCTCATTTTAAAGATACAAACTTTCTTTGCCAGCCTGAGCAAGAGCGAGACCCCGTCTCTACCAAAAATACAAAGAAATTAACTGGACAGCTAAAAATACATATAGAAAAAAATTAGCCTGGCATGGTGGCGCATGCCTGTAGTCCCAGCTACTCGGGAGGCTGAGACAGTAGGATTGCTAGAGCCCAGGAGTTTGAGGTTGCTGTGAGCTAGGCTGACGCCACGGCACTCGCCCCAGGCGAGAGAGACTCTGTCTTAAAGAAAAAAACAAAACTTTCTTTCACATAACCCAATGAGCAAAAAGTTACCACCCCCGTACTATTCCTGACAATCCAAACCAAATGTTTCCAATAAACAAACACTTATAGGTTATATTATTTGATGAGGATATCAGAGTTTATAGTGGCAGCCAATCAAAACCCACAAGAAAACCAAATCTGCCTTGCCTCTTGATCAAAATGAAAAGAAGCAATGTTTTATAGGCCTTAATTTAAAGAAATAGTCAAAATATAAGTAGTGGAAAGCACGATAATGGTGGGGACCCACTTGCCTGAACGTATAGTTGCCAGGACTAAGGTTAGACAAGTGCAGGACAGGGGAGTCAGCTGAGGTCTTCTCTTCTATGAAGGGCCCGGTAATTTCTTCCCAGTGATAACTCACTATCTTAGTATCATCTGTGCTTTCTAAAAGATTAAAAAATAAAAACTAGAATGAAATGCAAGAATAGTAAAATATAAGTTTTATAATTTCTATTATTGCATATTTAAATTTGTTTTTATATGAAAGTATATAGTTGCATAGATCCCAATGGATATATATTATATATTAGAAGGAGGCTTTTTTCTACTCCCTAAATCGTCATCACTATTTTTCTCCTAGATTTCCACCAGATTTGAGTGAGACTATTCCCACTCAGTTGAATATTTAAGAAGCACAGTGACAAGCACTATTGCTTTTTAAAAAATAGGCATCAATACAGTGCAGCACATTGAAATGTTACCTCTGTTCACCTCCACTACAGCATACAAGATCCTACTGATAATTTTAAATAGGTATCTGAACCAACAGATTCATAAAGACTTAAGAGATGCTTATCTATAATTTACAAAACATCTTTGATTACCTTAATTTTTAAGGTGTAAACCAGAGAGGTCATATCCTACATAGAAACTTCCCATTCCTACTTTAAAAGGTAGTAAACAAACTGCGCCCTGCAGAATCAGAGAAATTTAATCCTGAAAGGAAACCAATTTTATCTAATTCATTTAAGGAAAGAACAAGCTCATGTGACAGATTAATAATCCTGAACAGTTTCCTGTAACTAAGCCACACTGAATTCAAGGAATCAAAGAGTGATGCATTTTCTCCTGTAAATATGTCCATTTAAAATATGCTTTATTCCCCCCACATTGCTCACGGGGAAATGTGGACATCTCTATTTGAAAAGATGCAAACGGTCGTGCCAATATGCTCTCTGTACATTTGCAGGCTTGTAAAATGGAGCAGCTTTAATGTCTAGCAAGTATTCTCCCCATGACCAAGGCAACTGTTCTTCACTATCTACAAGATTTGGTATTAGCTCTGTGATTAAATGCACATAAAATGCAATTACCAGGTACACTGATATTATTGAACCATGTCAAACATGGGATGTGTTTTCGATCTATTCTCATCTGCATGGACATCTGTAGTTATGTTGGGACCCCTTCAACATACACTCTGATAGAAGGAACAAAGCCTGAACCAAATTAACAAATAAAACACTAACCACTCTCACTGCAGGCACCCCTTCTGGGTGATTTTCCAATTATTAACCATATATACCACACTGGAAAGAGATTCTTTAATAATTGCTTTAATTCCCAATCAAATAGTTTGGCCTTAAAGAACTTTCTCATAGAATAGACAAATGCTGAGGAAAAGTAAACACAGGACAGAGAAGTGCTGAAGGAACTAAAGAAGATACAAAATTAAAGAAGGAGGCAATCATTTATCAGTGTATTAGCCCATAAGTCTTCCCAGCCTTGATGCAGAGCACCCTTTAACTCTTGCTGTATGTAGGGCAAAAAAAAAAAAAAAATCCCTGCAGTATCGCAGGATACACACGGCTGCCATTGATGAGGGCTGACGTCAAAGGCAAAGTGAGCTCTTGTATTTCGGGAGAAACAACTGCTATGGGTGGCAGGTTGACTCTTCTGGCTGTGACAGAAAAAAAGGACAGTGACTGAACCCACGTTGTATATGCATATGCTATTGCCCAAATAAAATCATCTACTTTCCAAATATTGGTTATATTATAAACACCCTGCCAAGAAAGTGTTTATACTACAGGCTCAACCATGGAGAGCACTTTATAAAATCTAGAGTCTTCCTATAAATTTTAGGAGCTTGTCTGTACATTTATATTTTTGTGTATAGCCCAGGCTCAGTGCAGATGTGTAGTGATAACCGAGGGGCTAGTCACAGAATGTGAGTAGTAGTTGCAGAACGGGAAGCAATGGATTATAGCTCCAGCTCCTGTTAACTGGATCTTAAATCTCTGACTGATGAAGCTCCCCTGCCACACCATGCTTCGGCTATAATAATCATCAGGCAAAATATGCGAAAGACAGAGCCGTCAGCCCCTCAGGAAAAGGCTGGAGGTGGAGTTGGCCCAGAAGAGTTCTACCTCAATCGTGCATTCTGTGCCCACAGCCCAACTGAGGGGTAGCGGAGGCTGAAGGCCAGACCACTTCTGGTCACTGAGCCAGGGCTGTGCCCACCTGGCCCAAGAGCCACCTAGTTCTAATTCACACGAATGCACGACCTATGGGCTAGTGGTGAGCTTGGAAGCCCACGGCACACATTGTCCCCTGACCCCTCTGTTGTCCAGTTGAATGTATCTGAAATGCCCTTGCTCCAAAGGTGAAAGTGAGTCATGGGTGTGGAGGTAGGAGGTAAGAGTGGATGGAGTAAATGTCACACAGGGCAGGCTAAGGCACAGACAATTTGCCACCATTCAGAAACAGCAAGCAATAGCCTTGTAGTCTTAAATAGCAGTGTCAAGTGAGACCTAAGGGTTATACAGAAAGTAGAAAAAAAAAGCGAAAACACAATTCTTGCATGTTTTCTCTACAACAGAGCCTAATGTAACAATATATATAACCATGTCATCCAGGCACCCAAAATTGAGATAAACCTGTACAACAGAAAGCCATTCTCTTACACAGGCTCACCTGGCTTAACAGTGACGTTGATGAATGCTTCTCCAAAAGCATTTTCACTAGAAACAGCTACTCTGAAGGTATAAAGTCCTACTGACAACTGCAACATAAAAGAACAGTTATACAAATACATGTAAGACAAAAGACATAATGGGTTTACTACCTAGAAAAGGCTAAAATATCCCAGAAGTCATACTCCTAAATCAGCACAGAGAACGGGCTCAGGAGAAAGTCTCATCTGGATCTGTCGAGAGTCTGCCACATGTTTGAAGCCTGCATTCTGGAGCAGTAAAGGTCACCTAGACAGGCATTTAGCTTAGTTACAGATATACATGGGACTTACAGAGACCTAAGTGAAGGCAGCAATCGCAAAAGTGTGAGTCTGGGAAGCATGCATTTTTAACTTGTAGCTCTGGTGAGTGGGCTGCTGGTGATCTGGGTACCACACTTTGACAAGCAGAACTCAATTGACATGGCGGTGATGCCCACTCATGTTACACCACTAGCTGTGTAGTCTCAGGAGATGAAGCTAACATAACACCTGGTAGGAAACCAGACCTCTGGCAGCTAAGTTAGTTTATAGATCCTTAGGGGCCAGGAAAAGATCATGTTTCTTATGAGGTGTTCATATCTTGGAGCAATATTTGATAGTAAAAGCAATTTGTGAACTGGAATGGAATTATTGGTAACTCTAGAAATGTGCCCAATTAAGAACCAGAAAGAAGTAGAATGTCTCTAACACTGCAAGGAGAGCGAGAGTTAGAACAGGTTTTAAGCTTCAAAACAGATTTCTGGCAAACTAGACCCTTTCCCCTAAGCTGATACGCCAAGTAACTCAAAGAAAGAAAAGCTATCTGAAGCCTATTTGACCATCTGCCTGCCTATGTACATGGTTTTTATAATTAATTAATTATTTTATTTATCTATTTAATAGTCTTGCTCTGTTGCCCAGGCTGGAGTGCTGTGGCGTGATCACAGCTCACTGCAGCCTCGAACTCCTGGCCTTAAGCAATCATCTCACCTAGGCCTCCCAAAATGCTGGGATTACAGGCATGAGCCACTATGCTTGGCCTTATTCATTTATATTTATATCTTTTATTCATTTATATCCTTCTTTTGATCTTAATCCTAAGACTTTTGGGGTTAACAGCTAAGAAGGCATTAGCTGAATTCTATGGAGTGTTGTCAAACACACAATCTCCAGTTACTTACTTGAGAGAGGTTAAGAGTTTGCATGTGTCCTTGTTTTATTTCACTGTGGTAGTCTACAGGGTGGCTTATTAAACTCCATTCATAGCTGTAGGTTGTTTCTGAGAGCAAAAAACAAATATGAGTAGTTATAAATTCTGAGAGGTTACTATATAACCTGTGCAGAGGGAAAGAGATAATAGCCTTAAACTCAGTATTGATTACCTTAGATATACTGAACTTGACTTTTGACTATCATCCAAGTAAGGAATAACATTTTTATATCTTTTTAATGTAAAATTTATTTTTTATTATAAAAACATACAGCTTACAGAAAATTTAGAAAATGAATAAAGTTAAAAAAAACCAACTCCCTAACCTCATTGTTAGTATTTTTTTTTTTTTTTTTTTTTGAGACAGAGTTTTACTCTGTTGCCTGGGCTAGAGTGCCGTGGCATCAGCCTAGCTCACAGCAACCTCAAACTCCTGGGCTCAAGCAATCCTTCTGCCTCAGCCTCCTGAGTAGCTGGGACTACAGATGCGTGCCACCACTCACAGCTAATTTTTTCTATTTTTAGTAGAAACAGGGTCTAGCTCTTGTTCAGGCTGGTCTCGAACTCCTGAGCTCAAATGATCCACCCATCTCGGCCTCCCAGAGTGCTAGGATTACAGGTGTGAGCCACCACACCCCGCCGTCACTGTTAGTATTTGATGATTTCCTTACAGGGTGCTACATCTGACTATCCATATAAGTTTTAACATAGTATAATCATGGTACTTTTCTCCTTTTAATAAAAGGCAAGGAGATTTCCATTGATTTGATCTGCTGTAGGGGTTTATTTAGGGACACAAAAATAGAGTGAACATCTCTATGTTAAGATGAAGCTGTCTCCCACCTTCAGATATTAGTGAACTGTGAGGTATGTCATCTCAAAGGATTCAAATGCAAATGCCAAATATTATCATCTCTGTTTATAAAATTTTGACCCATATGTGATGGGGGGAAAAAATGAATCAAACACCTTAAGAATGAGTCTATCGTAATAAAGAACGCATTTGACAGGCCACGGGGACCAGCCAAATGTTCACTGAACAGCAGAGCACAGACAAGTAGAAGAAAGAGCTTTTTGAGCAACATTTTTTGAGCAGCTGGTGTGAGGTATCCTGAGAACCTCAGCGCCATGTTGCCAACCCTGCAGTATCTGCGAGCAAACCTTTGGGTGCATGCCACCTTCCTCTCCTCACAGTGGCATCTTCCCAGGCTCTGTGGGCTATCACAGGTCAAGATCTTGCACGCGGCAACCTCTCCTGCTCTAATATACCACTCTGTTTTGCATCGTCAGAAATTTATGACTTTCCATCCTGGCTAATTAAAGGGATATGTTCTGTACTTAATTTCTTATACTCTTACTCCCCCATTTTAAATCATTTCAATAAATTTTGATGCTTAGGACAATCAACGCCTTGTCTTCCACCCTCGTTTGTGTCATGCAATATGTGAAAATGATTCCATGTCGTAAACAACCTGTAAAGAAGGCCTTCACCACGCCTGGTGGTCCCAGAGGAAAGTCAAGCTCTCACCTGCAGGTGGCGGTGGCACAACAAAGGCCTTCAGTTCAACTTCATCGTTGGGTAAAGTTATTATTAGGTTATCTCCAGCAGACACCGTAAGTTCTTTCACTAAAAGTTAATTAGAAATAGTACATGCCATTATATAATATAATGATGTCATGTTACTGCCCTACAATAGATCTATCTTTAATATCCATAAAATAAAATAGTACATGTTTTCGTAATAGTTCTTCAGATGATTTTACCTGAGACAATTTTTTCCTCTGGCTAGTAACTGAGCTGTGCCCTATATGATGCCGCAGGGTTTAATACCGTCAATACGAGTCGGCACTGTGAAGAAAATAAGGGTTTAAATTGACTGAGCAATGTGTCGGGCGACAAGGTTGTGTGAAATAGGTGGGGTACTGTGGATTGGGCCTGTTTTCCCTCTTGCTGCCAGCTTTCAACTCCCTAGTGTGAGCTATTTTTAGTTATAAAAAGATTGAGTATAGTCACAAGTGTTTCTGTGTCATTAGTCACACAACACTCAGTTCTGATAGTAACCTCATGAATTACTGCTAATAGCCTTGCTCTTGGAAACTTTCCAAGAAAAAATCCAGTCGACCTCAATATAAAACGCCTATTTTAACTCAAGCAGCAGGAACATTAACTCTTACCAAGAGCATGTAGCCACTAAATAAGCATTCAGAACAATACTCATTTACTTTTTCTATAACCAGGATTACATTGATATATTCGTACCATGGTTCTATCAGTTTGACTCGACTGGACGTTAGTTTCACTTGTAAAATACATTGTAATATGTCAAATACCACATAGAAACAAGTAAAGATTTAAAAAAAAAAGAAAAAAAAAGCTGAGTGCACTCCAGAGGGATGGATTGGTTGGAGATGTCAGAGAGACAGCTTGCTTGTTCACTCTGCTCTTCTCTCAGTCCTCAGTCCCTCAAGTGCTCCCTAGACCATCTGCAGAGGCTCTCAGTGGCTTCTCTGGCTCCTCTCTCCTGCCACTTTCACTAACTCTCTGCCCTGAAAGTCAGCAATGGTAGACCTAGAAGAGACATTGGTCCAAACCTATCATTTTATGGAGGGGGAAACTGAACCCAGAAAGGCAAAGCAAGCTGTCCAAAGCTATATGGATAATTAGCAATAGGTCCACTAATATTTAATTAATTTAAATGTTTTTATTTCGACAAACACATACCAGATTAAGCCATGCCAGGCACCATTCCAAGGGCTTTAAAACAATCCATTCATTTAATCCTCATAATAACCCTACATAACATGTTCTATTAGAACCCAAAGATCCTCCTTCCCAGGCCAGTTTCCCTTTCCAGGTACTACATGGCTTCTCTTCCACCATTATCCTTCTCTGTACTGACGCTCAGGATCATAGTAAAAAAAAGAGTTAGAGAAGATAATCTCCAAAATACATGACCCACTGAAAACCTCAGGAAACGTGACCCTTAGGTCTTGTATATTCTAATAACTTCTTTATCAGAAAAATCTAAGGGAAGCTTTTCAATCCTCATTGTGGCCTCTGCAACACATGGTGCTTTGATTACGTCTTCCTTTTTGAAACTACAGGAGACCAGAATATGCCCCTGCAAATATGCCTCTTTAGTATAAGGATTATTCCGAGCTGATTCTTTTGAGAAACAGCAGACAAGAAGCTCTGAAAACAGAGTAGAAGTTACCCTTTTTTGAGGGGAATTTACATCCATAAGGAAATGTCATTTCCCATTTATAAGGGTATCTCCCTTTCTGTACCAGGAAGAGAAAAATGACTAAATCCCAAGAGACTCATATCAATGGAGAAAGCAGGGACTTAACTCTGCAAAACAAGCCTTCCTCTTGCTTACCTTGCTTGCTCTGGGCACTTTCCAACACTTGCCTTCCCCACACCTTTCTGTTTTAGTTGAAGATGCTATATAAACTGGCATTCTAGCCTATCTCTTTGAGATTCACCCATCTCCCTGGATAGCTCCCATGTATATATGAAACATACATGTTAATAAACTCCTGTTTGTTTTTTCTGTCTTTTGTTACAGGGGCCCCAGACTAACTTAGAAGGACAGAGGGAAAATTGTTTTTTTCTCCTCTACAGAATTCTCTCCTCCCTTTCTTCCCTCATTCCATGCTTTCCTCTTTATCTCCTGCCCCTTTGGCATAACCACCCAGTCAGCTCTGTAGGCTCCCTCTGCTCTTCCAGCTCCTTATACAATGACATCCCCAAAGTTCCACCTTTCTGCCTGGATAATCTCATATTGCCCCCATGTCTGCAATTATCACCTGTATACCGATGACTCCCAATCCTTTATCTTCTGCCCAACCACTCGTCTAATTTCAGTTCTATATGTTCATATATCTCAGAGTCCTTTTCCTTCATCCTGACATTCAACCACTCATCAAATCCCAATGATTCTGCTCCTTTACTATCTCTTGAATCTAGTTCCTTCTCTCCATCCCTGCAACCACTCACTATAGCCTTCTAATGGATCTTCTTACCTCCAGTCAACTCCAAGCTATTTTCTTAATACAAATCTGCTCATTTTGCTTTCCTGCTTAAAACCATTCAGTGATTGATTCTCTATATCCATCCAATAAAGCGCAGATTCCTTAGCACAAAATACATGATTTTTCAAATTCTTGCCCCGTTTACCACTCTAGTTACATCCACAACAAACTTCTTACAGTTCTTCCAAAATTTCATATAAGCTTTTGTACTTCTCTTCTTTTGCACAGTAATGAATGAGATGACGGATGGGAAGCACCGAGATGGTGCCTGGCACTCCAGAAGTGCTCAGTAAATATGATAATCGCTATTGTTACTACATATGTTGCTCCTCGACCTGAATGACAGGTCAACCCCATTTTTGCCAGCTCACTCTCCCCTAGCATTATCTCCTCTGGAAAGGCTTCCCTGGCCTCTCCTAGTGAGTCAGGGTGCCCCTCTCTGCTCCCATAGCAGCCTCTCACAGCACTTACCATATTGTATCAGAACCATCTCTTTACCTGTCAGTCTCCTCTCCTGGACTATGGAGTCCCTGAGGGAAAGACAATGTCTTAATCATCTTTTTATTTCCAGTAAGCAGTACCGTTTCTGGCACATGACAGATGCTCAAAAATGTGCCTGGAGGGAATGAGTAAACTTTAAAAGTTGTCACTAACAAATCTACAGCCTGTCTTCAGCACATTTCTCCCAATTATATTTTTTAGAAGTTACCTGTCCTGGGAGCAGTAGTAGGAGATACCGGTCGCTCAGATAGGGTGGACCCAGAGGGGACAGTGCTAGTGGGAAGTGTTGGGATGCCGTGTTCTGTGCTCCCCGAGCTGACTGTGAGCACTTGGCTTTCCTCCACAGTGGCTGGGCTGAGCTCCAGGCTGGCTGGAGGAGGATTACGGGAAGGCATTAGAACCTGTGAGATCAATTACAGAATAAATTGTTAAGAAAGAAAACAGTTGAACTCTTCAAGCAACACGATGTCACTGACCTTTTTCGTAAATTAGATTCAGTAACGTTTGAAAAACTATGAATAATATTATAAAACTCTGGAACTCTAGTAGACCATCTCTTTCAAATAGTCTCTCCGCTATCTACTAAAAATGTAAGGCAACTGTGGGTTGGACAATTAGTATAGATGAACGAACACACACACACACACACACACACACACACACACACTCAATATAAACAGTGAAAAAATAATTATAGTAGGCACTGAACTAATCAGTGCAATGGACTAAATGCTTGTGTCCCCCCAGAATTCCTATGTTGAAATCCTAACCCACAGTGTGATGGTATTTGGAGGTAGGGCCTTTTGGAAGCAATTGGATCATGAGGGTGGAGCCCCCATAATGGGATTAGTGCCATTATAAGAAAAGGACAGAGAGCTAGCTAGTTCTCTTTCCTCCATGTAAGGGCACAGCAAGAAGATGACTATCTGTAAACCAAGATGGGGGCCCTTACCAAGAACCTGACCCTGCTGGCAACTTGATCTCAGACTTCCAACCTCTAGAACTATAAGCTATAAATGTCTGACGTCTAAGCCACCCAGTTCATGGTATTTTGTTATAGCAGCCTGACCTAACTAAAACAATCAGTAAGGAAATAACTGAAGACAATCAAATAATTCAACAGTAAACAGGCTTTTAGAGTAAATGATCTCTATTCATACTATCCATTGTGTATAAACTATAACTTGAAGTTACAGAGTTAGCCAAGTAAAAGTTTTTAAATTAAATATTATGTGCCAGAGGGAAAAGTTTCATAATATGATAATAAAATGCTCTTCTGAGACTCACAATACCCAGTAACAATGTTGGGCCAGGTAAGTAAAATTTTAGGCTAAGAACATAGTGGACCCAAAGGGGACATGTACAGTGAGAAACCCACAGGAAAAAAAAAAGTTGTAATTTCGACGCAAACTTTAGAGTGGTCATTGGTGCTTATTGAAAGTACAGCTACTCTTTTCTACTGTTGAGAAAAGTGAGCAAGAACATGGCATACTTTTTGTGACTAGAGATGGGATCACTGACATCATTACTAATATTAACTGAACCCCCACTAGGTACTACATATTTACTAGACAACTGGTGAAACCTTCTGTACCTAAATTTCCAAAACCAAGGCAAAAAGAAAAAAAAAAGAAAAAGCAATACATTAAAGATATATTGATCAAACTAAGAGAAATCAATTGACCAACATTTTAAAAAATCAGGTAGTGGGTCTACCGTAATTTTGAGATGCTCAATTGCACTCAACTTTCAGGCAGATGGGTTTGTGAAGTGAGTGCTAATGGATAAAGCTGTTCACTGCATCGTGCTTGCTAAGAATAGTATGAAATTCAGAATCACTGCAAACCAGGGCTGTCAGTAAGGGTCCACAGCATATTATAGTAGAGCCTCTGTATAGGATAAATTGGATTTTTTTTTGTATCAAGTCCTAAAAAATTATTGCCAAGTTGAAATAAAGAATGAAGCTAGACAGTGGTCGAAGAAATTAAGGCATCTTGGATGAAGGTCCCAAAGCCACCAGGAAACCCCAGTCCTGTTCTCTAAAACATTCACTTTCCCACCAAGCTGTCTCTCCAGGCTGGAATCACATGCCAATTCTTACCTTCATTGTTCAGTAAACTATCCATTACCTCCATCACAGAACTCCTTGCTAAGTTATCAGGATACGTGGTTCTCTCTTCAACATACTCTCCAAAAGAAAATGGATCCTCTATGGAAGTAACTGAGCACCAGCATCTCTCATTTCAGCCCTTCAACTTTAGCTGGGTCTAATCAATAAAAGTCTCAAATGGCTCTTGTTTCTATTTTCTCTACTCGTATTTGCTTTGAAACAACTTGTTTTAGGTGAATCTGTATGGTCTTGTCCACTTGAAAACATAGCTACAAGAAAATGTCCTTTATCCTCTACGAGTTTGATCTTGATTTGTTTTTCCTAGATGTCCTATTCAATGGCACTATTTTATGAATAATGCCATTATGGACATTCATGTACAAGTCTTTGTACAGACATCTGTTTTCATTTCTCTTGAGCAAACACCAAGAAGTGAAATTGCTGGGTCATATGGTAACTCTGTATTTAACATTTTGAAGAACTG
The DNA here is from genome assembly GCA_004363605.1 of Indri indri. Taxonomy (NCBI): domain Eukaryota; kingdom Metazoa; phylum Chordata; class Mammalia; order Primates; family Indriidae; genus Indri; species Indri indri. The sequence continues at coordinate 266,008 of RJWJ010000186.1, forward strand.
CAAGACTGTTTTCCAAAGTGGCTGCACCATTTTACATTCCCACCAGCAGTGGGTGAGTTCCAATTTCTCTACATCCTTACTAACACTTATTATCTGTTTTCACTTTTTATTCTAGCTATCCTAGTAGGTATGAAGTGGTAGCTCATTGTGGCTTCGATTTGTATTTCCCTAAAGAGTAACGGTATCGAGCATCTTTTCATGTGCTTATGGCTATTCTATCAACTGTAGAGAAATGTGCATTCAGACTCTTTGCCCATTTTTAAATTGGGTTATTTGTCTTTTATTATTGAGTTATGAGTTATTTGTATATTCCATATACAATATTTTTGGTATAGGATTTACAAATATTTACCCTATTCTATAGGCTGTTTTTACTTTCTTGTTGTTGTCATCTAAAACACAAAAGTTTTTAATTTGATGAAGTCAAATTTATCACTGTTTTCTTTTATTGCTATGTTTTTGATGTGCTATCTAAGAAATTATTGCCTAACCCAAGGTTACACAGATTTACTACTGTGTTTTCTTGTAAGTCTTTTGCAGTTTTAACTGTTACACTGAAGTCTTTGGTCCATTCTGAATTAATTTTTTTATAAGGTATGAGGTAGGGATCTAAATTCATTCTTTTGTATGTGAATCTCCAGTTGTCCCTGTACCATCTGTGGAAAAGACTATTCTTTCCACATTGAATTTTCTGATACCTTTATCAAATACAATTGAACTATTTTAAATTTTGGTGACAGGAGAGATCTTAGTTGCTGTCACTAATTCACTTCATCAGAATAAAATGATATTAATATTTCTTATTATGCTATGGAGCTAATGTTTATGAACAGTTATTTAAGGATTATCTAAATGTTTTTTTTTTAAGAGCCAGGGTCTTGCTCTGTTGTCCAGCTGGAGTACAGTAGCACAATCATAGCTCACTGCCACCTTGAATTCCAGGGCTATCTAGTGATCTCCTGCCTCAGCCTTCCAAGTAGCTGGGAATACAGGTACACACCACCACGCCCAGCTAATCTTTCTAATTTTTTTGTACAGATGGGGTCTCCCTATGTTGCTCAGGCTGGTCTTAAACTCCTCAAGCAATCTTCTAACTCTGGCCTCCCAAAGTGCTGGGATCACAGGTGTGAGGTACCACACTGGCCTATCTACAAATTTAATGTGACGGTAGGGGAAAAGTTGTATTTCAATGGAAAATAACACATTGTCTACAGGTTATCTGATTCTAGTCTTTTTTGTATTTGAGCAATCTTACAACTCTGTAAGTTGCAGGTAACTAATACAAATATAAAATTACTCTTTTTTTTTAAACCCACTCCTAGTGTTTGCCCCTGAAGTAAAATAATTCTTGTCTATATAAGTGTAGATTCTGCCCTGTCTCGTAGAAGTTCAATTGAACTCCCTAATCTCCTCCCTGGAAAACCAGTTTTGCCTCTATTTGCACATTCATTTCAAAATTCTTCATATATGACTGTGTCTGTTCTTCAGGTTTTCTTGTGAAACAATTATACCTACTTCCCTTGATGATTAATAAGTAGAATAAAATCTCTAACACATGTTCATTTTAACCTGTACAATTCATGATTTTACTTATTTTGATAAGTATCTTTTTTTTTTTAATTTTTTTTTTTAATTTTTTTTTTTGGGGGGGGGACAGAGTCTGGCTCTGTTGCCCTGGCTAGAGTGCCGTGGCATCAGCCTAGCTCACAGCAACCTCAAACTCCTGGGCTCAAGTGATCCTCCTGCCTCTGCCTCCCGAGTAGCTGGGACTACAGGCATGCGCCACCATGCCCAGCTAATTTTATATATATATTTTTTTTTAGTTGTCCAGATAATTTCTTTCTATTTTTAGTAGAGATGGGGTATCACTCTTGCTCAGGCTGGTCTCGAACTCCTGACCTTGAGCGATCCACCCGCCTCAGCCTCCCAGAGTGCTAGGATTACAGGCGAGAACCACTGTGCCCGGCCGATAAGTATCTTTTAACATAACCAACCTCAAAGAACTAATGAACCAAAAGACTCTTTTTTTTTTTTTTTTTTTTTTTGAGGCAGAGTCTTGCTCTATTGCCCAAGCTGGAGTGCCATGGCATCAGCCTAGCTCACAGCAACCTCCAACTCCTCGGCTCAAGCAATCCTCCTGCCTCAGCCTCCCTAGTAGGTGGGACTACTGGTACATGCCACCATGCCTGGCTAATTTTTACTGTTTTCAGTTGCCCAGCTAATTTTTTTTTATTTGTAGTAGAGATGGAGCCTCTCTCTCGCTCAGGCTGCTCTCGAACTCCTGAGCTCAAGTGATTTTCTCGCCTCGCCTCGGCCTCCCAGAGGAACCAAAAGATTTTTAACAGAGCTTAATTTGAGATGCTTACATCATAGAAGGTAGAAAGTAAATAACTTATTAACATGAAAGAGGGTAAGTTATGTTAATATTTACTGATATGAGTAAAGAACCTGGTTAATCTTTAATACTTTTGGATTATTTTTAATTGAAAGTCTTTTCATTTTAATCCAATTATAAACATAGAAAAATATAGAAGTACAGAAAAATGTAAGAAAGCAGAAAAAAACTTTCTGATAATCTCACCATTAAAAAATGACTTCTAATATCCATAAGCAGAAGAATGAAACTAGACCTTTATCTCTTGCCATATACAAAATCAAATCAAAATAGATTAAAGACTTAAATCTAAGACCTGAAACTATGAAACTACTAAAAGAAAACATTGGGGAAACATTCCAAGACATTGGTCTGGGCAATGATTTCTTGAGTGATACTTCAAAAGCACAGGCAACCAAAGTAAAATTAGACAAATGAGATTATATTAAGTTAAAAAGCTCTGCACAGCAAAGGAAAGAACCAACAAAGTAAAGAGACAACCCACAAAATAAGAGAAAATATTTGCAAACTACTCATCTAACAAGGGATTAATAACTAGACTATATAAGGAGCTCAAACAACTCAATAGGAGAAAATCAAATAATCCAATTGAAAATGGGCAAAAGATTTGAAAAGACATTTCTCAAAAGACATACAGATGGCCAACAGTTATATGAAAAATGCTCAGCATCATTACTCATCAGAGAAATACAAATCAAAACAACAATGGGATATTCTCTCATCCCAGCTAAAGCGGCTTATATAAAAAAGACAGGTAATAACAAATGCTGGCAAGGATATGGAGAAAGGGGAACCCTCATACACTGTTGACAGGAATGTAAATTAGTACAACCACTATGGATAAGAGTGTGGAGGTTTTTCAGAAAACTAAAAATAGAACTACCATATGACGCAGCAATCCCACTGGTAGGTATATATCCAAAAGAAAGGAAATGGGTATATCAAAAAGATATCTGCACTCCCATGTGTATTGCGGCACTATTCGCAACAGCCAAGTTATGGAATTAACCTACGTATCTATCAATGGATGAATGGATAAAGAAAATGTGGTATCTATACACAACAGAATATCATTCAGCCATAAAAAGAATAAAATAATGTCGCTTACAACAACATGGATGGAACCAGAAAACATTATGTTAAGCCAGGCACAGAAAGACAAACTTTTCATGTTTTCACTCATATGTGGGAGCTACATATTAAAACAATTGATCTCATGGAGACAGAGAGTAGAATGATGGTTACTAGACTCTGGGAAGAGTAGCGGGGGTGTGCAGAGGGGATAAAGTGGGAACAGTTAATAGGTGTAAAAATACAGTGAGATAGAATAAATAATATTTGATATTACAACAAAGTAATTATAGTCAACAATAAATTATGGTATACTTTAAAACAACTAAAAGAGTGGAATTGGAATATTCCTAACACAAAGAAATGATAAATGCTTGAGGTGATGGATACCCCAATTACCTAGATTTGATTATTACACATTGTATGCCTGCATCAAAACATTACATGTACCCTATAAATATACTATTATGTATAATAATTAAAAATAAAAAATTAATTGAAAAATTTTTAAAATAAAAATGACTTCTAGACTTTTTTTTTTTGCAGTTTTTCCTGGTTGAGATTATAATGTATAGTCAATTCAATCCGGCGTTCTTCATTTATTCTAACCTAAGCACAGAAAACTTAAATACTATTTTCCTTTAAAAAATTCTTAAAGGACTCCCATGTCTTTTTGTCATTTCATTTCCTACTGTATTCAGCTTCCTCTCTGATCAACATGCACAACACATTCCCATCAAGTCCTGACCATTTCCCAAACAAGTAGCTCTAAGCCTCCAACTATACTCTTCTACGACACAGTTTTCTCACTCTTTATCTCCCTGATCTTCTACCATTAATACTGAGACCTTTTCCCTACTTTTGGTATCTCTCCTGTCCCAATGATTCCCATTCTTTTTTCACCTGAGTTTTTTGTAAAACTTACGTTCTCTCCTTAGTATGTCTCTCCTCCTATCTAACTGATTCATCATGTCACAGTTGAGTTTCTAGCAACTTAAGTACCTGTTGGGCCTTGAAGAAACATACTATGGCAGATTTTCAAAGCCTCTGGGTATATGTGCTGGCTCCAGGGACATTTATAAAATCTTTATCCACCTTAAATACTGGTAGAGGCATCTTTAGGAAAAACTGCTAAATCATCATGAGTTGGCTGACTTGTGAAGGCAGAACTTTGTTCTTTTTTTTCTGGTTTGTTCGTTTTTTTTTTTTGAGACAGAGTCTCGCTCTTCCATCCCAGGTAAAGTGCAGTGGTGTGATCATAGCTCACTGCAACCTCGATCTCCTGGGCTTAAAGTCCTCGGCCACCCAGAGTGCTAGGATTACAGGCGTGAGCCACTGTGCCAGGCCCTATTTGTTCTTTCTAATAGCCTGGTCATGAAGGCACAGCAGAGGAATAAGATGTTTTGCTTACTGGAAATCTCTGAGAGACAGTCACCTTTCTTGCTGCCACCTGAGACAGGAACCTACTTATGCTCACACAGCCTGAGGGGAGAGCTGGCTCCTTACACTCAGCCCCTCCTGGGGTCTGCTCACCTCAGCCCCTCCCACCCCCAAGCACATCCTGAACACACCCACCTCTTTTCCAGAGCTGTTGCTGGATTGTCCCTGGAGCTGAAAAGCCTCTTCTTTCCCCAGTACCTCTCCTGAAGATGGAGTAGTTACCAAGGGAAGCAACAAGCTTCTCTCAGGAGAGTGTTCTGGGGCAGGGGTCCAAGCCGACTCATTCAGTTTATGGAGTTCTGGGTCCTGTTGCGGACCCGCTGGCACTGCAGGGCTGTCTCCAGCAGAGGAGTTGAAGCCTCCCTCACTGCCAGGCAGCAGACCCCAGTCGGTGTACTCAGGGCTCCCTCTGGGCTCCTGCTTGCTCCTGGGACGGAAGAGGTCCTGCTCCGGCTCCCTGTAGTCATCGGAGTACTCAGACATCTCCTCTAGGCCCTGGTCTTTGCCTAGAAAGGGCAAGTCCTTTCTAATATCCTCGGGTGAGTCACCCCAGGCCCCTGAGGGGGAACCCCTGTTCAGCATCATCTCCCCATAGTCTAGCAGCTGTGCAGGCCTCTGGACAAGCCTGAGCACAAAAGTGAGATAAGACCTGATGGGGCCCATCTTCTTGGGCTCACAGTTCTCTTTGTGTGGGCAGCTCACCAGGTAGCAGTGGCCCTCAAACCACCAGGCCAGGTCACAGCTGGACAGGTCACAGCAGGCGGTAGTGCAGTCCGACATGGAGAAGGTGTGAGGCACCCGCATGATTCTGGTCGTTTCCAAGTTAGGTAAAATGACTGCGTTGGAATACGTCCTCCCTTCACTGCACTGCTTACAGGCACAACCTATAAACAAGGCAGTCTCTAATGAGGGAGAGAGGCATACCACAGGGAAGCAAATCTAGCTTAAGAAACCAGAAAATGAGAGCCTTATCAATCCCTGGCCTGTCTGGCAAGCAAATAAACAATCAGCATTTCCTATAGAAAGATGACTGCATTACCTTACGGTCAATCCATCAAACCACCCATCCATACATTTATCCTTCTACTCTTCCACCTACTCATCCATATTCCACCCATCCATCTACTTACCCATCCATCCACCCACCTATCCATCCATCCTTCTATCCTTCCTTCTTTCCACTGGTCCATCCATCCATCCTTTCACTCACCCACCTATCCATCCATCCACCCATCCATCCATCCCTCTATCCTTCCACCCATCCATCCACCCACCATCTACCCATAGATTCTTCCACCTATCCATGCACCCTTCCATCCATCCATTCTCTCTCTTCATATAATCTCACTCCACTTAGTTAACAGAAAGAGTCTTCTCTATGTGTGTACTGTTTTTATATTATTTATAATACTTTGCTCCTCACATAAAATTCAGTTATACAGGTTTACTTTACAAAACATCACGCCTTTGTTTTACTGTTGTTGTTGTTAGCTGATTTTTTTTTTAATTTTCACAAGTTTTTTTGATTACAGATCCATTGACGGGGAAATATCAAAGGAGAGAAAAACTTGTCCTCAGTACATGTCTATAACCAAGTAGTTTCAATCAGATTCTAAAGAATGAGCTGTAAGTGTTTCCAATCAGTTACTATAGGAGGTGGTGGTGCTATGCAAAGTGTGGTCGGCTATAGTGCAGGTCCATGAACTCTGTTACCATCCATGACAAAATAACAGAAACAGTTGCTGTTAGAAACTTCTACAGCAATTTTTCATTACTTAAAATCCAAGTGCAAAATTACTTTTCTTGTATTCTTAGGGGTTTTTTTGGTATTTTACGAAAGAATCAGTCTGTGATGGAATGGACACACAAAAAAAGCTGGTCCTTCACCACATGTAGTTTGAGAAGCACTGTATTAAAGTTCTGCTGCAGAACTCAGAATGCAAAGAGATTTCTTTCCTAGTGAGAGCTCATTACTGATAATTTTTTAAGTAATTACTATTTTTAATATAAGGGATTGTCAGAGATTTCTTTTAACTAGAAATAAATGAAAATGGCTATACGCAGTATAGGAATGCTCTTTATGTTTACCTGTATACACTATCATTGCTATAGATCACTCAACACCAGACAATGCCTCTATAGGAAAAACTAGTTAGTCCAATTTAATAGGAATTAGATATAACAGACATGCATCTTTCCCAATGAATAAGTGAGCAACAAACTACTTTAACTAAACTGAAATGGCATTTTCTCCACTGCAAACCTATTTTTTAAAAAACCATCTGAATGGTTTTAGCTTTTTCTCCTAGAGAAAAGCTTACGTTTTTCAAGGAAAAAGCTTAATCTCAGATACAGAGAAAATAATAATACACTCCAGCTGAACATAATAAAATAATATCTTTTATCATGATGAAGAATGTAGAATAGAGAGAAAGGTAATCTCCAATTTCTAACTACTCTGAAAAATATTCTGCTCATTTTTAGAGATACCACTACATCTCTGAGTAATGTTTACATGAGGACCTAAGCTAGAAATTTCTTTCAAACCTAAATTCCAGGATATACTTTAGTTCCCTTGAGAAACACTTGGCTTATCTCCTTTTGGACAATGTGATTGAGAGAAATATCGTATTTCATATCTGGCTTTGGTCACCAGAAAGTTCAAGAGCCAACTTTTAAAACTGTGTCATAGGAACCATTGTACAGGGAATAGTCTGTGATCCTAGAGCAAGCAAATTGTTATGAGGAGGTAAGGAGGCCCTTCTATGGCAGAAGTCTTCAACACAAGCTTAGCACAGTTTTCAGTCTGGCTAGACGTAGAGACCTTAGCACACCTCCAGGACGTATTGTCCCTTTGTTCTGCAAGAAAATCACCTGAATAGGGGCTGTTTAGATATACATACCTTAAGTAAAGATCATAATGCTGAATAAAGAAATGTGATAAGGTGGGGCTCCCAACAACTAAATCATTCTTCCTTTGGGCCAAGTTGCCATAATTACTTCAGAATCTATTAAACACATTCTAGAAAGCTTGTGAAGAACTACCAAACTCCTGGAGACCAGGGAACCTGTCACCCATATTTGCGGGTTCTATTAGTACATATCTTAGCCAGTCTGTGAACACAGTAGGCACTTGATCATTGTTGACAAATCAATAAAATCATTGGTTAACATTTAATAAAGGTAAAGAAGATAGAGAAGGAAGACAAGCAAACTGCAAATAACATTACTGGGACTCAGTAACTCAGGAATTGACTTTTTTTTTTTTTTTTTTGAGACAGGGTCTCACTCTGTTGCCCAGGCTCAAGTACAGTGGTACAATCATAGTTTACTGCAACCTTGAACTCCTGGGCTCAAGTGATCCTCCTGCCTCAGCTACTCAAGTAGCTAGGACTACAGGCGCCCAGCACCACAGCTGGTTAATTTTTTTTTCTTCGCCAGTGTTACTGGCAGTTAGAAGGGCCACAGGGAGGGGGAGAGGGAGGCCCCAGTTACATGCAAGCTGGTCCTCTGGCATCTGGCCCTGCGGTCTGACCCCGGGCACCATGTGGAGACTAGACTAGACAGGAGCTCCAAGGCAGCACATTCGCCTGGTTAATTTTTAATCTTATTTGGAAAGACAGGGTCCGTATCCAGCAGGAATTGATAAAATATTTTTGAATTAATGGAGAACATGTCATAAGAAAAGGGCAAAAAGGGGGCTGGGCACGGTGGCTCAGGCCTGTAAATCCCAACACTCTGGGAGACTGAGGCAGGAGGACCACTTGAGGCCACAAGTTGGAGACCAGCCTGGGCAACACAGCAAGTGAGACCCCCTCTCTACAAAAAAATAGAAAAATTAGCTGAGCATGGTGGTGGTCACTTGTAGTTTCAGCTACTCAGAGGCTGAGGTGGGAAGATCGCTTGAGCTCGGGAGTAGTTTGAGGTTGCAGTAAGCCATGATCGTGCCACCGTACTCCAGCCTGGGAGAAAAAGCAAGACTCTGTCTCTTAAAAAAAAAAACAAAAAGAAACCAGTTTCTCCAGCCATAGCTCTACCCTCAATCCTGACCCAACACACTCACATGGGCCTGGCCAGCCCAGCCTTGTCATGGATCACCAATGATGTTGACCAATGATTTTATGCCATGGGTGTGTATATATAAGCAAACTGAATATAATGAAAATAAAGATTTATTTTAAAAGAGAGCCTGATCTTTCCAGAAAGATCTACTATGCAATTCTTTTAAATATAGAAATATAAATTTTTCTTAGTATATATGAAATGTGATTTTATTTTTCCACCAAAAAGTCATGATAATAAAAAATTGAAATTAAAATTTAAAAATCCTATTTCCAAAAAAACCACTCATGCTTGAGGTCTGCCTTTAATGCCTTTTATATGTAAAATAACTATTGAAAAGCAAACACACAGCCCTTTCGCCTCAGGTTGATCAGAGCTGCTTGAGACACTCCAGTCTGGCACTGGTATCTCCAGGGCAGTGGTTCCCTACCTGCAATGGTCACCAGCAGCAGCAGCAGCAGCGAGGAGAGCACACAAGCAGGGGGCGCCATTCTGTGTCACACAGCAGGTGATGGCAGGCTTCAGAGGCAGCCCTCAAGGGTGTTTGGTGCAAGCTTCCTTTGATGTTTTTTTAGGAGCCAGGTTTGGCCTCAAGCACTTCAAAGGAAAAACAGAAAAGAGACAGAAGGAAGAAAAGAACAGATAAATGTGGAAACTTCCAAAATTATTTCTATCATTCATTCATGTCAGTGGGAAGCCTGCCCTGTTCACATCACAGGGCCATATCCCAGGCAACCATCCACCCAGGGGAGTTTGTTCACAAAGCAAGTACAGTTCCTAAGAAGAGGCAAAGAGTTTCATTACCGCTTCTCTTACAAGCTGTGAAAATATAAATGAAGACCAACCAGATGAGAAAAGCAAAGGCTATTTATTCAGAGCTTGTAATAGCAGATAGTCACCATCACTTGTGTTTTCACAGGGATTCACAAGCAGGCAGGGGAGTGGGAAAGAAAGCTTTATAGTGGGAAAAAGGGAAGGCTTCAGGTGTGCCCTGACTGGAGGCTATTGATGTGGAGAAGCTGTAAGGACTAACAAGGAGTGGGGCATCCTATGTGATTGGTTAGGGCAGCGTGCTTGGCTTTCTGTGGTTGGTCCTAAGTTGGAAAAGGGTACAAAAATTAGGGAAGCTATCAGCTATTAATCAAGTCCTGATCATTTGCAGCCAATTGTCACGGAAGTTAATGTTTAGCTTCCAGGATTGTTATTAGAGAATGCAACCTAGCTTCCTGCAAGTCAAACTTATAGCAGGTTGCCCTCCTGGGCTGTTTATTGTTGATAAGGGGCTGGTTTTCTGGGCAGATTATTGCAGGTTGTGGTCAGTCAAAATTCTGTTTTTACATATTAATATGATCTGGCCATTGTCTGTTTTTATAGTCAGTCTCTCAAAGTTCAAACCTATGAAATAATGATGGAATAAATCATACTAGTATATTTCAACAGTTCAAACACATAAATATTTTCACATTTTGCCATCTCTGATATCAAGATGTCTTACAATTGCAGCTGGCCAAGTGCCAGGCAGGAGACAGATGTCATTATTTGTTCATGCAAATCAGCCATGCAGAATTGGTGTTAGAGGATTGGAAGAATATCCCAAAGACAAGATGAACAACTCTTTTAAGAAATGCTGCATCCTCCATGACACATAAGTAACATAGTGTGGAAAAAACACAGATAACAATAAATGCATTGACAGGTTATTTAGCAGTAAGGAAATTCAGAATACCTTAATTTCTGTATCTTCCTTTTTATGTATGCACAAGAATGATTTATTATAAAAGTCATCAACATCTAAACAAGCCACAAAAAAACTCTCTCAATATGCATAAATATTCTAAGTGATAATAAAATAATGTGTCTTCATTTAATAGACAGTATTTTTTCTTCCTCAGTGGTATTTAAAATAATGGTGCATCTTACAATCATGAGCATCTTAGAGTCAATGAAATATAGTAATATCAGCACTTTATTTTTGGCTAGTACTTCCTCAGTGTGATCCTCACAACAACCCAGATAATATTATCTCTGTCTTAAAGATGATAAAATTGAGGCTCAAAAAAGTTAGCTGATTTGCCCAAGGCTGAAGAACCAGTGCTAGGAGATCTGGACCTGGAGACTAGACTAATGAGTTTCCAAATGAGTGTGTCAGAATCCTGCAGTGAGTTGGTATGTAGCAGTAAACTAGATTTTAGTTCCAGTTCACACCAGTCTTTCCCCACACACCCCTTCATTCCTTCTCCATCCATGCATACACACAACCTTTTATGAGAGTAGGACTCTTCTTCACCTCTGTCCAGAAGCACTTCAGTACATTTAGAAATTTATAACATACTGGGGATGAAAAAGAATGGGAAACACCCTGACAGAGGTCTCCCAGTTAGCCACCCAAGAATTATGTGGTAACTAAGGAAGGTGGGAGGAAACTGCAAAGGCCAAGAGACCTGCAAACAAAATCAAAGCCACAGCATTCTCTGGAAAGAGAGTGGAACTTCTAGACCTTGCTTTTGAGTTTTCATCAAGAAACAACACAAATCATGAGAGTGCCTTCTGTGGAACCGCACTGAGGGTTCTGTCCTGCACAAGGAGCAAGGCTGCTGCCCAACCTACAACCATCCCTGGCCAATGCTCTGGGGGAGGTGAAAGGGAGCTCCAAGGGTCCAGAGTTGTTGATCTGAGTTAGACCAAGGGACCAGGAAGGAACCAGAGTAAAGGAGAGCTAAGGTAACATCAGGAGGTGTCAGGATGACTGACGCGGAGGCCATCAAAACACCAGCTTTGGGGGTTCCGCACATGGATCCCCACGAGGTGAAAGGGAAATGGAGGACTCAGCCTCTACTCCGTAGCCAAGTCAATGGAGACTGCAGCCTCCACCTTGATTCCAGAGGCCCCAACTGCAGAGGAGCAGCTGGACAAAGGGCAGGATCAGAAGAGGTAATGCATGTAAAGCGCTTTGACCAGAGGCCTGGCACATAATTAGAAAGGCAGTGGATGCTCTCTTGGCATATTCCAAGTCCAGGAAAAACAATAACGGATTTCTTTTGAATGAGAATGAAAATTTATTTTTAATGGTGGTATTATGGAAAATTCTTGCTTCATGGTATTCAATCAGATTTAGAAGAAATCTGTTTATTTCCCAAGGATGAACCCAAAAAACTCCTGAACAGACAGGATGTTTCTACAGAAAGCTTTTGAACAACAATGGCTTAAAGCCATATCTCATATTATCCCCCTCCAAACTTTAAAAAAGGAATATAAAGTCTATGAAGTGAAGCTATGCCTTCTTCCTTACTGATGTCAGAAATAGGCTGCTTTTAATCTCACACATTGGGAGACATTTTATCAAAGAAAGTTCTAGTATCTGTAAACCTTCTGACCAGGAATTTATCAACAGAGATCAGTGAATCTTATAGATGGAACAGTCTTAAACATTTCTGAAAGTGGTTCTTGCAGCACTGTACCCATCAGTCACACTGCAATGCAGATCAAGCAAATCATTGAAAACATTGTTGCTGTCACAAAAGGGCTTTCAGAAAAATTGCCAGAGAAGCGGAGGAGTGTGAAACTCGTGTTTGTGAAAACTGAGAGATCGGCTGCCCTCCCCCTCATTTGTCATCAGTTGGGATGAAACCGCCAAACAGTATGTGCTTAGTAGGAAGAAAAAAGCTACAAAGAAAAAACAAAGAGAAAGACTTCCTGAAAAACAAAAGTGGAAGAAGGGAAACAGAAAGGTAAAAGCAACAGGCTGCATCAGTCCTAACAAAAGATGACATGGCACCTAAAATTAGCGGTGTGCCAGTACAGACACCTGCATGATCCCAGAAGGAAAAGACCCCAGAGCATGGGAAGAAAAAACGTGCAAGAGTAAAACCCCAACTTAAAGTGACAAACAAATCCAAAGATGCAAGTCCACAGCTGGTACCAACAGGAACAGCTCCAGCTAAAGAAAATGTAGAGACTCAAAAACATGCCACAGGAAAGAAGTCTCCGAAAAAGAGTCTTGGTCCCAACACACTATGTGGGAAGAAGGGCCAGCTTCAGAAACCCCAAAAGCTGCAGAGCCTGAGACCCCAGGTAAAGGGCTGGGAAAGAAGCCAAAAATCAGAGAAGAGGTGGAGAAAGAAAGAAACTCTTTCTGGGTAAAAAAAAGACCCAAGACAGAGACCAAAAAAGCCAGAGGCCAAGATCTTTGCTACTTCTACTAAATCTGCAAGAAAGCCTCCCCATACCCCCAAACAATTGCCCAAAAAACCCAAAGTCCCTCAGTGGACCTAAAGTCAATGATTCAACCAGAAGGTAGCATCAAAGCTACCTGAGAGCTTTTTAGAAATACTCAGGTCCTGACCCCCATGGAAGAACTTTTTGAAGAGTGAGGCCTGGACTTTTGTTGTTGTTGTTGTTGTTTTGAGACCGAGTCTCGCTCTGTTGCCCAGGCTACAGTGCCGTGGCATCAGCCTAGCTCACAGCAACCTCAAACTCCCGGGCTCAAACAATCCTGCCTCAGCCTCCTGAGTAGCTGGGACTACAGGCGTGTGCCACCACACCCAGAGAATTTTTTCTATTTTTAGTAGAGACGGGGTCTTACTCTTGCTCAAGCTAGTCCTGAACTCCTGACCTCAAGCGATCCTCCTGCCTCAGCCTCCCAGAGTGCTAGGATGACAGGTGTGAGCCACCATGCCCAGCCAGGACTTAAATATTTTTTAAAAACATCCACAGGTAATTCTGATGTATGTTCCTGGGTGTAAGAACCAGTGGTTTGAAGTAAAATCTATTTTTTAATTGCTAAAAAAAAAAAAAAAACACCACCTTTGATAAGGTAAAATGGAGAATGAAAACAGTAAGAGTTCTACAAGATTCACGCCTAAAACCCTAAAACCCTAAAACCCTGGTGGTGTAAACAGTTTGTCAGCAATAACTTCCTTTCCATCCAGTGAGGAAAGTGCGGTTTGAGATGGGAAGTGGACAGATGGGAAGACTGGCCATCTGCCATCTGTAGCCATTGACCACTCACCACACCCTAACCAAAAGGCGAGAGAAGAGTGGCTGGGTGCCCAGAAATGGCATTCATTCAGCTGCCCAAGCTGCTGGGGCCCAGAATAGCAATGCTGTTATCAGCCAGGAATAGTTGTAAGAATCCCATGACAAAGACTGGGCCTCGACCGTACCACATGGCCCCTTCTGGCAAATTAAGAAAAGGCACTTCTCATTGCAGATACAGCTCTGAAGGCACACAGCTTGGCAAATGGACTACAGGCCAAATTCCCAATCCCAAATTCCACACCCCTTTGAGGAATGCCTTTGTACAATGTACAACCTTCACAAACATATTGTACCTGGAAAGCCATTTATTGTGACTATCTTCATGCAAACTTACCGTGCCCAGCCGCAAAAGCATTTCCTATTCTTACTACTATACTTAAGGGTTTTTTATTCAGTACATTAATATAAGCAAACAATGTGTTTCCATTTCCTGAACATTGAAAGGTATATGGCCTGGATGTTATCAAAAGTCTCTTCAGCTCTAATAATTTATAGGTGTTGCTTTTCAATACATATTATGGATTAAATAATGCTTCCACATATATTATTTGGTCTACTTATAACAACTGTCTCTGAGGTAGATGTGCTTATTATTCCCTTTTTACAGGAAAGGACACTGAGTTTCAGAGACAGTCTTTAGACTGTAGATCTCGAGCTTTCCCTGTAGCGCCCCCAACCCCCTCGATGGCTCTGCAAAGTAAGTACCTTCCACTCTGGGTCAGTTCTTGAGACCTTCCTTCCTTATCGCGCAGTCCTGAACGGCCCAGTTCTCTTGACAGGCTCACGCCCACTCCTGCTGCTTGCCTTCTGCCCACACCCCTGTTGTCTTCTGTGTTCACTAAAGAGGAAGACAAGCTTTAAAGAATTCACATAGAAAGCCTTTCCAGCTTCTTAGCAAAAGCAGAGTTCAATCTGAGTGATAAAACAGAACTTTTAAAATAAGGCTTAACAAGTTCAAAATGTTATAAATAGTACAAATCTATACATCCTTACATAAACTCTCAGGGATCTACTTTGTACATGTAAAGATCTGAAAGGAAATGCCTCCCAAGATGAAAACTGTTGAGAATAATGAATGCTTTTCTTCTTTTTTTTTTCTTCCTTTCTTATCTGTATTTTCCATTATTTTTCCCCTAAGCTAAACACATCTTTCCCTTGTATTAAGAAAATAGAATTATAATTTTCATTTTTAAAGAAGGCTTAGATATTCTGACATGGTCATTCTGACATAGCTTTTTAAAGCAAATTACTAAGAGCTGTAGAAAATGTGTATTTCTGACTCCTGACATTTCTGGCCTGACCTGTCCCTAAACCTCACTCCTCTGAGCTTCCTGTCATGCATGACCCCTCGACCATCTGAGAAGTCTTACCCCAACTACATTCTTTCCCTTGTCTTTGGGTGATGGTGATGACATCAGTGACTCAGAGATGGGGTAAGGCTTGGGGACGGAATCAGAAAATGAATGAGATGTGGGAATGGGGTGAGCCCAGAGCCCAAAGAAAAGGGCAAAGCACAAAAATGTATTCAACAAGTACTGGTGGAGCACTTCCCGTGCCAGGATGTGGACAAGGGAGGGATGAGGCTCCAGAAGGAGGTGAGGATGACTATGGCCAAGACTGCTGGTTCAGGGAACATTCTCCCCTTATTCCTCAGCAATTAAACTCAAGCAATTATTTGGGGCACCAGGACATCCAGCTAAAAGACTACATTCCCCAGCCTCCGCATACACCTTGCAGCTTAGTGTGGTCATGTGATTAAGCTCTAGTCAATGAGATATAAAAAGAACTATTGGATAAAACTTGTGAGGAAAGTTCTTTTGCTCTCCTCCTCTTTTCTTCTTCCTGTTACCTAAAAGAGGTGAGAACTAAAAATAAAACCCTAAGTCTCCCAACTGACTAAACAGCCTCCCTCTTGGCCAAGGGGACTCCCCCTAAAAAACAAAAAAAACATTAAAGCTGAGTTGCCAGCCATGAGGAGAAGGAAAGCCATACATGCCTAGTTATGCCCTGTCCTTTTGGAGTTATTCTTTGTAACAAAAAGATACAAAATAATTAACAGGCCCAAGGCCATGTAAAGCAAAGGTTAAACCACACCTGCAGGTCAACAATTTGTTAACAGATCACTTGAGTCTTGGGATATATCCAGTATATATCCCGTGGCTTGTCTCTCTGATTAACACACTTCCTTAACTTAAAACATTCCAAGACTTTAGACAAAGCTTGATTTCTTTAACCAATTGCAAATCAAAGAATCTTTAAACCCACCTATAACCTGTAATCCCTGCTTTGAGGTGTCCTGCTTTTGGGGCAAAATCAATATATGCTTTCCATGTATTGATTTATGACTTTATGTGTAATTCCTATCCCCCTAAAATGTATAAAACTAAACTGTAACCCAACCACATCTTCTTGGGCATGGCTCTCCAGGCCATGGTCTCACATATTTGGCTCAGAATAAACCTCTTTAAATTATTTCACAGAATTTGGGTTCTTTTTGCTTGGCACATTCTTAAACCACTAAAGAGATTTTTGTAACAGAAAAGAAAGAGAGAGAGAAAAGAAAAAAGAAGAAAGACAGACTTAAATGTCTATTTTTAAATGTTAGGGAGAAAATAATTAAAAAATAAATAGAAGATTAAATTGTATTGTATCCAGTTTCTCTTAAAACCATCAACAACAACTGGAAGATGTAATAGAAGAAGACAGCAATAAAAAAAGAATATAGATGACATAACAGAAGACTATAACAACAGCAAGAGAAAAAAAATAGAAGACCTAAGAGTGAATTTAACAAGATATATACATATCTATTTTAAGGCAACTTTAAAATGCAGTAGCATTTCAGTAGAGGGACACAAAGAAACCAATAAATGAAGAAAAACATGAATAAATGTTCTTGAACAAACAGGCTCAATATCATAAACATATCAGTTTTTCCTAAATTAACATATAAATTCCTACATTTCCGATAAAAATGAGGCTGGCCAAATTTATATTTGGGGGAATGGGAAACTAGACAAAAATTATTTTAAAGTTGACATGGGAAAATAAACAAAAAAAAGGCCAAAATTTTTTTTAAAAGGAGAATTAGAGGGAAAATTGGTGCTACAATACAGTGAAACATATTATAATACAATAATTATTAAAAGAGGATGGTATAGGTGTAAAAATAGATAACTGAATAATACAGACATTTAAGAAATGAATCCAAATACTTACAAGACTACAGGACATGATTAAAAATGGCATCTCAGATCATGGAGGAAAGATAGATTATTAAATAAATGGTATTGGAAAAATGGGTAGCCATTTAAAAAAATGCTAAATTGTATCCCTGCCTCACACCTTACACCAAGAAAATTCCTAATGTAAAAAATAAGACCATAAAAGCACTATAAGAAATTATGGAATTGACTTTTGACAAGGGTTCCAGGACAATTCAATGGGGAAAAATAGTCTTTTCAACAAATGATGGTGCAACAACCAGCTATCAACATGCAAATAAAATGAAATTTGACCCCTACCACACACCATATATAAAAATTAACTTAAAATAGATTGAAGACCCAAATGTAAGAGCTAAAACTATAAAACTATTAGAAAAAAACAGGTGTAGATCCTCAAAACCTTGGCTTAAGCAATGGTTGCTTAGATATGACACCAAAAGATCAAATAACAAAAGAAAAAATAAAATAGACATCATCAAAATGAAAAAGTTCTGTGCTTCAAAGGACACCATCAAAGACAACCCATAGAATGGGATAAAATTTTTGCAAATCATATATCTAATAATGGAATTGTATCTAGAATATACAAATAAATATTACAACTCAATCATAAAAAGATAAATAACTTTAAATATGAACAAAGATCTGAATAGATTGTTCTCCAAAGAAGATACACAAATGGCCAATAAGCACTTGAAAATATGTTCAATATCATTTGCTATCAGGGAAACGAAAATCAAAAATACAATGAAACAGAGAGATGGACATGCTTGAAACTCGGACTCGGGGCGGTGGCGGGGTAAGGGCAACATACGTAACCTAAACATCTGTACCCCTATAATATGCTGAAATAAAAAAAAAATACAATGAAATACCACTTCACACCCACTAGCATGGCTATGATCAAAAAGACAAATAATAAAAAACATTGTCAAGCTTGTGGAGAAATTGGAATCCTCATACACTGCTGGTGAGAATGTAAATGGTTCAGCCACTTTAGAAAACAATTTGGCAGTTCTTCAAATGTTTAAACATAGAGCTAACTATATAACCCAGCAATTCTACACTTATTTAAATACCCAAGAAAAATGAAAACACATGTCCACAAAAAAATGTGTATATGAATGTTCATAGCAGCATTACTCGTTATAGCCAAAAAGCAAAAACAACACAAATGTTCATCAATTGAAAAATGGGTAAACATAATGTGGTATAGCCATAAAAGGGAGTATTATTAGGTAATAAAAAGAATTAAAGTACTGATATATGCTACAACATAGATAAACCTTGAAAACATTATACTGTTAAAAAAAAAAAAAGCAAAACATTATTCTAAGTGAAAGAAGCCAGTCAGAAAGAACCACATACTGTATAATTACATTTATATTAAGTATACAGAATAGACAAATCCAGATGGACAAAAAGTAGATTAGTGGTTGCCTGGGGTTGGGAGATTGGAATAAAATGAGGAGTAAATTCTAAGGTGTACAGAGTTTCTTTTTGAAGTAATGAAAAAATTCTAAAATAGATGGTGGTGACGGTTACACAACCGTGTGAATATACTAGCTATTGAATTGTACAATTTAAATGAGTAAATTGCATGATATGTGAATTATACCTCTGTAAAGCTATTTAAGAAAAAAAGAAAGGAAGAAAAGAGGGACGAGGTGTGATGGCTCACACTTGTAATCCCAGCATTTTGGGAGGCAGAGGAAGGAGGATTGCTTGAGGCCAGGAGTTTAAGGCCAGCCTGGACAACATAGTAAGACCCTGTCTCCACAAAAAATAAGAAAAATTAGCCCAGCGTGGTGGTGCATACCTGTAGTCCCAGCTACTCGGGAAGCTGAGGCAGGAGGATTGTTTGAGGCCAGGAGTTTGAGGTTGCAGTGAGCTATGATTTTGCCCCTGCACTCCGGCCTGGCCAACAGAGCGAGACCCTGCCTCTAAGAAAAAAAAAAGAAAGAAAGAAAGAAAGAAAAGAAACTAGCAGAGGTTACCCAGGGAAGGCCTGCATATGGTAGGAACTCAGAAATCATATTAGAAAAATATGAATAAATTGTATTCATTACTAAAGTATATGGAAAAATAAAAAATCTTTATGAAAACATCACTGTAAGCAAAGTCAAAATATCAACAACAAACCAGGAAAATATTTGCAACTCGCGTCACAGACAAAGGATAATTTCCCTAACACATAAAAGGTCGCTCAAATCAGTAAGAATCCAGTAGAAATAGTCCATCAACAGACAGGAAACAGAAAAGAAAATAGGCAAGAAAAAGGGCATCTTAAATGCATCAAAAGATGCTCAAACTTACTCATAAAAAGAGAAACGCAAATTAAAATGATAAGATATCATTTTCCCCTAAGAGATTGTCACATATGTAAAAAGTCTCATACTTCCCTGCTTTGGTGAGAGTAAGGGTAGACAGGCATCCTCAACTCTCACTGGTGGGAGTGTCAATCGGTATAATCTGTGTGGAGGGCAAAATGACACAACACAAAAACCCAGCAGTTCCACTTCTAGGAATTTAGTCTCCAGATACACTAAACATTTATGAAATCCTATGCACCCTAAGTTATTCCCAGAGCAATACTGGTATTACCAAACAGACTAAACAACCAAACATTCATAAGCAGGGGACTGGTTAAATAAATTACAGTCTGCTCACATAATGAAATACCCTGCACTCGTGAAAAAGAAAGAGGAATATCTTCATGTGCTTGTATATACGGAGACCCTTTGTTAAGTGAAGAAAGCAAAGTGCAGAATACTGTACATAGTACCTACTACTTGTGGGAAAGGGGATGAGGTAGGAAAAAATATAAATATGAATTTTCTTGAAAATGCATCAAATTATCTCTGGAAAAATATACAAAAACCGTTAACATTTGTGCGGACTAGGGTAGAGGGCTCAGAGAGAGACTTTTTTTTAAACGAATAGCCTTTTGTACTTAGTGAATTATAAGAATGTCTTTAATCATTTAAAAACAAATTAATTTAATATTCTTGCCTTTACTTTTGGTCCCTGGAGGCTTAGATCTACTCATCGTTAAGAGCCTCCAGTGAATAACACCAGAGAGCACTAAGAAGGGGCAAGGGGTACATGCAGGAAGGGAATCCCTCTGCACACAACAGAGGGGCATGGAGTGTGAGTAGGGTGACTGGACTTAGCAAATGAAAATGCAGTACAGGATTCCCAGTTAAATATGAATTTCAGACAAATAACAATTTTTTTTATTTGGCAATATTTGGGCCATTCTTATTCTGTTTTGTCCGGCAACCCTAGCTATGAGAAAATGCCTATGTGCCCTGGGCAGCTCATTTAGAACCACAGCTTGTGTATGTCTGCTCAGAAGAAAGTCTACACATACAACACTGTCAAGCAAGAGCTGACATTTATACTTCACTCATGGAAGTAATAGTTCAACCCAGATTTCAGTCAATATCCTGAATCCCCACAGATTTATGAAATCATTTAATGTGAACAACTGGCTAACAAGAGAAAGAACACAAGGAGGTACCATTATTTGAGTGAAAGAAAGACCCAAAGTGAGGGAAAGACCTAGAAAATGAGCCATCGAACAAAAGGAATGTATTTTTATTTTAATTTTCAATTTTTTGACTTCAGTAACCTTTATTTCAAAGAGATGGAATTACCACGCTCCTCTGAAACAAATTATTTTTCAGAGCCAGCTAACAGCTTTCATCTCAGCTGGGGCTGAGTGCATGAAGAAAAGAAATCCTGTATGTGACAGCCAGGATCCCACATAGCCAGAATCTGATATTTACTTCTTAGCTGCCTTGGTTTTTGTAAGGTTTGCCCAGAACTATCCTGTGGAGAACAGGAGGATATATATTACTCACAGATTTCTCTTCCCATTTCACTGCAGTTGAGTTCACTTTTGGTATTAGAAAAAGTCACTGTGGCTGTAACCAATAAATGCAAATCAATTAAGTAAGAATGACCCCAAAATGGCCCATGGCAGGTCTCCTAGGACTATGATGGATTGTGTGCATGTTGTACATATTGATTCAAATGATGGAAGGAGCCAGCTTAGCCAGTCCTGACATATGACTAGGACAGATGCCTCAGGAGAGGAGGTAAATGTTTCAAACCATCTCTCCATGCCCTTCTCTTCCCAATCTTCTTTTATCACCCCCCAATATCCCAGTGCTCTCTCCTGTACCTGAAAATATCCAGCTCAAAAGCCAACTCTTTCACAAAGCCTTCCTCAGCTTCCCAAACCTGGCTTCCAAGCTGAAGTCATTGCTCCCTCCTTTGGACATGCCCCAAAGCTGGATTATCAAAAGTATGTTTGTATTCAAATTATAATGAACACTTACAGAAACTATCATTTATTTCATAATGTGTCTTTACACCTTACATGCATTAGTTTTGATCTTCTGGGGGGAAAAACAATTACATATCCCCATTTTATAGATGATGAAACTGAGGCTCAGAAAGGCTAAAGTGTCCAAGAATTGGGCCTAATCTGGGTATGGCTGACACCAGAAAATATGTTCTTTCCACTATGTTGTGCTGCCTTATGTGTATGTGTCTCTATTAAAAAAAAAAAGTTAATTGAGTTTTCTTCTCATTTATAAAATCGATGTTTATTATAGAAAATCTAAGCAATTAGGTATAACAGAGTGAATGACATTGTTTTACCAGCCAGCCCCTCCCTGTCCTTCTTACTCTCTGCCAAGTGACCCCACAACGTCATCATCACTCAGCATCTCAAAGCCTGGTTCTCCTGTACCACATCATAAGCCACAGGGCTTTGTCTGGTTGCAACTGTACCCCCAGGAACTATAAGAGGGGTTGGTACATAGTAAGAACTCAAATTCATTGGGTAAATGTATAGATGAATAAATTAATGATAAATCTTCCCCTAAATAATGAAAAGTAAACTATTATACATGTTTAGAGTTACATATTTTGAATTTTTTTTGATATTGGGATGAAATGAATGTGTATTTTGAATTTTTTAATAATTAGCTTAACATTATACATCTTTTTTACTTCTTTATACTTATTTTTATTTGCGTATATGTGAAATGACATATGTACACTGTGGCATTATAAATAATAACAAAAGACTATAAACAACCCAAATGTCAATTGACAGGAGACTGGTTTCACAAATTATGATACAGCCAGGTAATGGAATGTTATGCAGCTGTATACACACATCGGTATTATTGAAATCTTTAGATATTAAGTTAAAAAAGCAAGCAAGGTCAGTGGCTATAGTATGTTACCTTGTGAAGAAGAGAGGAAGGTATTTATTTCCATATATACTATTTGCTTGCATTTGCACAAAAGAATCACGGAAGAATATAAAATAAACTAAAAGCAGTGGTTATGTGTAGAGGGAAGGAAAGGAGAAATTGGTCAGCTGACTGACAGGGTGGGAGTAACATGCTCCCAGAGTATGTTTTTATATATTTTCACTCTAGATAATGTTCTGTTGCCTATAAATATTTTTAAGTTAATCATTTTTAAAGGCAAATAGTGCTACAAAACAACAATTTCACACCCACCCTCCCCAGCCCTAAGACCTACTCTGAAGCTATAACCAACTACCTTCAACTCTTAGCTCTTCTTTCTGTAACTTGCCTCCACCGTTTAAAAGATTGAATTTATATCATTATTTCATGAGTTTTTCATTTCAAATATTTTCTTTCACATCTCACTATGAAAGATGAAGACTTGGCCACCTCCTACCATGCTACACACAGAAATACACACCATCCGATCTCTACTTCTCTGTCCTGGTTCTACCATAGTGTTTTTTAATTCCATCTATAGTCAGTCCGTCAAAGAGGCAGCCCCTCTTAACTCAAAAAAAAAAATATGATCAGAAATGTGAGTTTCTCCTATAAGAATGACCAACATCTATCTTGTAAGCAAGGCAAAGCTTTCTAGGAGGACTGAAAGTCAAGAAGACAATTATCAAAGTGAATAATTTTCCCAGACTTTTCCACAGAAGACATTATTTGTGGACATTAAAGGGCCTCTGTCTTGTGTTATTTTATACTTTTTGAAAATATTCTTCAAATACAAGGCTTTATAAAAAATCAGTGGTGTGAAAACAGAGGATATTTTAAAAACCCAATTAATAATGCAAAAGATTCAGCATGATCCTCTTGAGATATTCTTAAAAATTCATTGTATCCAAATGCCATAAAAGTCTAATTTATCTTGATGTTTTTAAGATGAATAATTTACTTAATAATTTCTTACTATAGTATAATTTTTAGTAAGGTTATTTATGACAGCTTATTTTCTAGAAACCCCTTACAGAATAAAACATAGACTTTTTAAATAACTTTTATTTTCCACAAGGTTTTACTTTACTTTATTATAACTAGGTGAATATTCTTCACTAATGAGCCACATATAATTATATACTTTTGTCTTAAAAACTTTTGTTTTCCTTGTAGTTAATAAATTTATTGTTTGGTCGCTTGCTTACTTTTCTATATATCTATCACCATTCCTTTCCAAATGTAATGATAAAACTATAAAACATTCCTCAGTAAGTCAAACTCATCAGTTATATTATGAAGAAATAATGATGCTGAATTAAAATAATAATGAAATGCTGAATTAAAAAGGACCTTAAAATTGGGAAACATTAAAGGAATGGTTAAGGCCAGGCATGGTGGCTCACTCCTGTAATCCTAGCACTCTGGGAGGCCGAGGAGGGAGGATCATTTGAGCTCAGGAGTTCGAGACCAGCCTGAGCAAGAACAAGACCCCGTCTCTACTAAAAATAGAAGGAAATTAGCTGGAAAACTAAAAATACATAGAAATAATTAGCTGGGCATGGTGCACATGCCTATAGTCCCAGCTACTCAGGAGGCTGAGGCAGAAGGATTGCTTGAGCCCAGGAGTTTGAGGTTGCTGTGAGCTATGATGATGCCATGGCACTCTAGCCCAGGCAACAGAGCAAGACTCTGTCTCAAAAAAAAAAAAAAAAAAAAAAAAAAAAAAAAAAAAAAAAAAAAAAAAAAAAAAAAAAAGGAATGGTTAAGTAAAGATATTTAAGCAAATTTAAAAACTGATATTATTATCATTTAACTAAAAAAATGATATATTAATACCATAAAAGCAGAAAGGATGTAATCTCATAATAAAGAGTGTAGAAGGTTATAGCTAAAATATATGTAAATAATAAAATGGAACCCCAAATGTCCAGTATTAGGGTATGATTAAATATTAATGTATATCCCTACAATGTATTACCATGAAGTCGTTTAAATGATTTAACAGCAGAGCATTTCATGATATGAGACAATGTTCATAACACAGTATTACATGAAAAATACAGAGTATAAACAGAAAATTCAATATTATCTATGAGTGGGAAAAGTATGGATTTCTGTATCTAGCAAAATGGTAACATGGCGAAATCTTGAGACTGCTGGAGAAAACAGAACAAACGTGCTTTCAAATATATTAACTGTACTCACAAGAGAAAAAGGGATATCCCCCAAAGGCCAAACACAAAGAGGGAGCTAGAAAGCAGCGTGGAAAGCTGATGGTGAAGCTGCGGCAGCCAGAGATACTGCTGATTTGTACAAACTAGAAATGCGAGTTTAATGGATACACAGAGGACAGAAGTCAGAGCCTTGGGTCCATTCAGGGTGAGCAGTTGGAACGACAGTGCCTCATAAAGCCAGGAACCTTTAACAGGTAGAACCTCATGTGTGAAAGGATGGACTAGTGAAAAAAAATATCTAGCCACGGGGCTCTATATGAAGAAAAATTTCTCCCTGGAGAATTGGCAAACACAGGTTTGCTTCACACACATCTGGGCTCAACTTTTCATTACTATTTGGGTCCAATAAACCCCAGGAGAAGAAATTAACTTAAAGTTGTCCTGATGTTAGTGCCACAGGACCTAGCAGAGACAAATATAAATCCTTTCTAGAAGAATTGTCCCCAAACCCAGAGAAAACCCAGACAAACCTGAACTCATAATTGAAAATTACAAGACACATAGGCACGATGAAGAAAGGCAACAAAAAAGAAAGACAAGAAAGAGTATTAGGTCCCAAAGATTTTGGATGATGGAATTCTGGCATACAAATATAAAATGAGATGCTTTAATGTTAAAGCAATAAGAAAAGTAGTGAAGCACAAGATTTTTACAAAAAAAAAAAAAGAAGAAGAAAATCCTGGCCAACCAAGCAAAACTTCTAAAAATAAAAAGATATAACTTTTGTTATTAATATTAATAGCTCAATGGATGGGTTTAATAGCATATTGGACACTGTTGAAGAGAGAATTGGTGAACGTAGAAGGTCACATTTGAGAAAAGACTTAGAAGAGATGAGGAAGTGAATTACGTGGGCAGTTGAGAGAAAAAAGTTCCAGGCAGAGGGAATAAGAAACACAAGAGCTTGAGGAAGGAATATGCCTGTGTGTGCCAGGAACAGCAAGAAGGTCAGCATGGCTGGATAAGGGAAAGCACCAGAAGGTAAGGTTAGGGAGGCAATAGGAGGCCAGGCCATAGGTTAGTATAAGGGATCTTTGGCTTTCACCATGAGATGGGAAGTGTTGCAGGATTAGCTCCCTTGAGCTTCTGTGTTGAAAACAAGTGCAGGGGACAAGGGCAGAGTAGAGAAACAAGTTAGCAGCTTCTGCAATAATCCGGGTGAAAGGACGGCATCTTGTACCACAGGGTAGCACTGAAGGAGATTCCTGATTTATTTTAAGGTAGAACCTATAGGATGTGCTGATGGATAAGATGTATGCTGTGAGACAAGAGATGACTCTGAGCAACTGGAAGAATGGGGCTGCCATTATCCAAAATGGAGCACAATGCAAGAGACATCTAAATGGAGCTGCCGAGTATGCCACAGGATAAACACATCTAGAGTTTGGGGAGAGAGGGGTTAGAGATACAAACTGGGAGGCATCGTGGTATATTTGGTATTCAAAGCCACAAGACTGATGAACACCAAGAGAGTAAGTGAAAATGGAAAAGGAGCAAGAAGAGAGGGGAGAGCTGCTTGAGGGACGAACTTGAGTAGAAAGGACAGGAAGTGCGTGAGGGATGCGATTGGCCTATCTTCAAAATATCCCACGAACATTTCTCACCTAGTCACATGGATCTGCAGAGAGGCCTTAACGTGCAAGGGGGAAAAACTTAAAATAAAAAAATGCCTTCTGATCTTGAGTGCCACATTTTGCTGGCAGCAGGGGTGCAAATCACACACTAGCAATTCCCTGGCTGCTTCAGCCAGAGCAAACCAAATATAGCTCTGGCCTGACTAAAAAGTACCGACTGATGGCTGTTAATTTTAACAGTGCCAGATTAATTGGCTTAAAATCCTGTTCTGTATTTCCTTGGTCAATAATATACCACTGGAAAAGAAGTTAGCAATTTATTTTCAATATATTTTGCCAACTTTTGTAAGGAGTAGCGGAGCCAAGCTTCTTGAACTCGATATTCAGACAAGCAAAAATATGCACAACTACTGAAAGGGCAGACTTGCAAAAGTAACAGGAAATATCTAATCCTACGATTTCCCCACTGACAGCTACAGATCAACCTTATGAGCTCTCTCGCTAACAGGCACCTCATGGGGAGTTCTGTTTTTCAGTTGTTTTTCACAACATCTGAAAAAGAGCCAAACATACGGAAAGGAAATGTAAATCTGTCTCTTTTAAAACTGCTTTTGAGAATCGCTTTTTACAGCCCCGAGGAGTTCCTGAGTGTGGAACAGGGATGCAAACTCCAAGCCTCAGTTTCCTGCCCAAAACCATATCTCAGGGGTGAGACCACATCCCCAGCTATAAGCCTGACTACATTTCAGAGATAACAAGTCTCCAGGGGAAGAGAAAACAAGAAAGACCAACCTGAGGTCTTGCAGCTGCCTCCTCCTACTAATTACTCCACAGCCGCTTCTGTTATCAACTAACAACAATTGCTATTTTTGTTTCTTTTCTCTTTGTCCCCATAAAATCAGCAAGCCACTTGGCCTCAGTGTGGGCATCTCCCTTCTCTTTTGGGCACCTTGCCACACAACTGTTCTCTCTTTTTTTCCCATTTCTCTCACCCACTCTCTCATGCTTTCTCTCGCTCTCTCTTCTCTCTCCTTCTAAGAAGATAAATTAAACTTTATACTTTTATATCCTAATCTCTGTGTGAGAAATTTTTCTCTATCTGTGCCATGAGCCCCTAGGGAGTTTTCCACCCTTACAGAAACCGAGTCAAAGAAATTAAGTCTCTTACTCAAACAGATAAAAATTAGCTGAGTCAGAATTCAAAGCCAGGCAATCTGGCTCTAAAACACCTGTTCCACATGGCTGAAGGTAAGTCAAAGATCTGAAAGATGGCGTTGAGGGAATTCCCCTAGCATGCACCCCGCCCCCTCCCACACACACACAGACACGTACACATACAAAGTGAAAGAAAATATGGGACAATGTTGTTATGCCATCCTTATTAGTTTCCTAGGGCTGCCATAACAAAGTACAACAAACTGAGTGACTTAAAACAACAGAGAATTATTCTCTCACAGTTCTGGAGGCTGGAAGTTGGAAATCAAAGCATCAGCAGGGCTATGTCCCTTTGTGACTCTGGGTTGAATCCCTCTAGGCCCCTTCCTAGCTTCTGGTGGTGGCAAGCAATCCTTGGCACTCCTTGACTTGCAGCTACAACATTCCAATCTCTCCCTCTGTTGTCACATGGAGTTCTCCTTGAGTGCCTTGGGGTCCAAATTTCCCTCTTCTTATACGGACACCAGTCATATCGGATAAAGGGCCCTCTAATAACCCCGTCTTAGCTTGATAACAATGCAAAGACCCAATTTTCAAATAAGGTCACATTCACAGGCACCAGGCGTGAGAACTTGAACATATCTTTTAGGGGACATAACGTGCAACTCATAATAACATTGTTTGTACTTCTTAAAAGGAGGACTTTCTGGCCAGGTGTGGTGGCTCATGCCTGTAATTCTAGCATACTGGGAGGCTGAGGTGGGAGGATCGCTTGAGGTCAGGAGTTTGAGACCAGCCTGAGCAAGACTGAGACCCTGTCTCTACCAAAAGCAAAAAAAATTAGCCTCTACTAAAAACAGAAAAAATTAGCCAGGCATAGTGGCACATGCCTGTAGTCCCAGCTACTTGGGAGGCTGAGGCAGGAGGACTGCTTGAGCCCAGGAGTTTGAGGTTGCAGTGAGCTGTGATGACATCACTCACTCTACCCAGAGGGACAGAGTGTCTCAAAAAAAAAAAAAAAAAAAAGAAGGACTTTCTGAAATTTGCCCATTACTGACTCTGTGGAGTACCTGGAACAGAGAGCATTTTCTAATTTTAGGGTGAAAAAAGCTATCTACCTTATACTGAGAAGAAAGAATAACTCAGGCCTTTAGTTCCTGGGGCTTTTCTTTCATCTCTGCCCAAAGGAAGCTAGCCAATGACGGAACCAATGACAAAGGACTCAAAATATGTGAAACATCCATTCCAGAATATGGTGCTTTGTAGCCAGAAGTTACAGATGTTGAATGGTGAGGCTTAATCATGGCTGCTACTGGTTTTTGAAATAAAAAACCAAAATGAGTTATGAAACAAATCTTCTGACTGAAACATTGCTGTCCCTTTGGCTACTACATTATATCTGAGCTAAAACTGCTAATCAAGGAGATAAGTATGATTTTTTAAATTATATATTATAAAACCCTGGAGAGGTACACCCCAGAAGAAATATCTTTTATTGGACGCATCTATCTCCCTGGGCTCTAGCTCACTGCCTGGATGGAGGCTGAGTGAATGAAATAAATCCATCTTTAAATAGCATGACAAAAACTTACACTAAAAAATTACAATCAAATCATGCTAACAAATGACTATTTTCTTCTTTTAGGTTCTCCTTCGGTTTATTCAATATGTATACAGATACTTTAGCAAAGCTATCATCTTAGAGTAACAATTCTTATTTTCATTTAATATGTTTTTACCACAAATATTATCCTTCATTGTTACATTCTTCATAATTTTTTTTTTGTTATTTTGCGACATTCCATTAAAGTGATTACTACAGTTTACTTCACTACTTCTTATTGCTAGACAATGAGGGTGTTTCTGTTCTTTGGTTTTTATAAATAACACTGGAGTGAAATGTTTCTGCAGGCTCAGACAGGGCAAGTTGCAGCTTCCCTATCTATGGAAGTGAAATCAGCCCAAAGGGGGCTTATTTCATAGATTCAAATGGATCATCTGCACAGCATCGTCCCATAGACTGTTAAGAACAGACTGTACTTATAGTTTTTCCCATTTGTGGTTTACTGAGTGAGGAAAAATGTTGGCAAACCCCTGCTTTTCCGTAAACTCAAACAAGACAGAGCAGTATTCCTATTTCAGCTTAGCCTCTGGGACAATCAGGGATCTTCTCTTCTTTTTATTAGTCTTCTTGCCTTGCTTTATCAGCCAGTACTTTGACAAAAACTATCTTTGCCAAGGCAGCCTTCCACCTCAGTGGTGAACACAGCTGTGGGTGTACTGTCCGAGCACCTCAGACTCCAGGAGTCGGAGAAACAGTGCTATTAATAGAAAGGAACGTGGTGATTTCCCACTCAGTGTAGGGAGGGGGGTCCACCTGATAAAGCGGATAGGAGAACAATTCAAAAGCAAATAGACAACACGCAGTTGGGAGGAAGAAACAGTAACAGACAAATAAGCACCAGTTGCCATAGTAAATATTTTACCATCTTTTCCAAACTTTCTCAGATTAAGGCACTGTCTCACAGCCCTTCTATTATAAAATGACACCACAGTTTTCTGCTCCTGGAGACACTGTTCCTACATTCAGAGGAAAAACTGCAGAAGGTGAAAGCATGAGTGTACATCATGGGCTTTAAACAGTCTCCCCTAATTATGGGAACAGCTTAGCTTTCCATCGACTCAGCACTTTTATTTCTTTCTAAATTCAATTCTTACCTAATGGGGTCACCACTGCTATCAAGTAGGTGCTTTGCCCTGGGCTATAATAACTAAATTATCACCCTTAGAAAACATGCCCAAGGGAAGGCCGGCAAGAGTACGGACACCCGAGCCAACAACTGCAGCCCAACCAGGCTCTGCCCTATCTGTTTTGTGTGTTAATTAAGGTGAATCTGCTTTGTGCCAAATTCTGGAGGCAGTTTCGAAATCAGGCAAACTGTTCCTAGACTGTTCAATCTTTCAATTCTATTTAGCAGCAGACCTCCTCATGGTCAGCCAGTTAAAAAGTTTTCCTTTAGAATTGAACTTTCTGGCATTAAGTAAATAACTGTTCACTTGTTCCTTCTGAAGGAAAAAGAGCAAAATGGAAAAAAGGTAGAACATTGTCAATTAATAATCCATCCTATTAATAACAAGGAAATAAATGGCTTGTAATATTCATCATCACCAATATCAATGTAATAGCCATTTATAATAGTCCTTTGTATTCACAAGGCAGTTTCATATACATCGTATTATTTGAGCATCCCAGTAACACTCTGAGACAGGTAAGGCAGATATTGTTATCTCCAACACGAATACAGAATATTGTAGTTGAACTAGTTGAAGCTCTGTGGCTCACCAATCGCAAGTTTCCAGTTTCTCCAAAATAATCTTCTAAGCTTCAATGGGTACAGAATACAAAAGATGAAATGAGTCAAGGTTGGTTTTTCCTGGTCTTTCTCACCTTCAGCACTTTCCCTTGCCAAAGCGGTTGACAAATTATTTATGAGTCACACTCCTTCACTCCTTACCTGCCTGAGCCTCGGGAGTCATACTGGAAAGAAAGCAGTTCAGAAAGTACCGGTAGAGGAGATTTAGACCAGCTTCTCCTGCACCTACAAAGGCTCTCAAGCTGCAAAATCCTCACCAACAAATGAAGGAGAGAAGGTGAAAGAATCTAGACAACACTTGGCTGGATGCCAAGCCAAGACTGTAAGAACTTGGCAGTTTTTCACTACTGTTATTCTAAGCTCTGACTTTCTCCACTGAAAGTTCACAAAGCAAAATAAATTCTAGCAAACTTGAGCCAATCAACACAGAGGATTACTGAGAAATTTACTGGCAACAGTGATAATGCTTTACAATTACAGTATAAAATGACTCCCTATTAGGAGATCAAGCAGAATTAAAGGAAACATGATCCAGCACTGGTTTTGCACCCAGGAAGGGCATTTGTGTGGAACGGGGAGGCCCAGGGACCTACTGGGAGAAAACACAGGCAGAGAAAAAGTTCCAAACCCTCCTTTTTCAACTTTCTAAGAATCAGATAATTAGAGAGATGGTGGAAAGAGTGATAACACAAGATATTTCCTTATCCTTAAAACCATCAAGATGATAAAAGAAATATCAGCATTGTGGTTAATATAACCAGGCTGGTGAAAAATTAGCAATGTTCTCAGAGGCAACAGCATCTCTGTATACACAGACCAATACACAAGTAGAAACTATGCTAATCAGAGAGATCCCATTCCCAGGCATGACCAAAAGCATTCCCAATATGCAAGGTAACTTGCAGTGCGACAGAGACTTTCTTTTTAAATACGATCATAAAACTGTACTGGGAGAGATAGTGGAAGATATGACTAAATGGAGAGTAAAACCTTGCTTAACCTGGAGGGACAATAATTTTTTTTTTTTTTTTTTTTTGAGACAGACTCTTGCTCTGTTGCCTGGGCTAGAGTGCCGTGGCATCAGCCTAGCTCACAGCAACCTCAAACTTCTGGGCTCAAGTAATCCTCCTGCCTCAGCCTCCTCAGTGGCTGGGACTATAGGCATGCACCACTACACCTGGCTAATTTTTTCTATTTTTAGTAGAGACAGGGTCTTGCTCTTGCTCAGGCTGGTCTTGAGCTCCTGAGCTCAAGTGATCCTCCCCCCTCAACCTCCCAGAATGCTAGGATTACAGGCATGAGTCACCATGCCCGACATGGAGGAACAATAAATATTAAAGATAATATGTTGAGTTAACAGAAAAACAAAGAATGAATTAAAACTCAACAAAATGCTTTAAAGGACTTAATAAAATTAATTTGAAAATATAAACGGGCAAAAATATGGAAGGATATTTGGGAAATGAGAAGCAAAGGCAATGATAGATTCTAATACTCATTATAAAACAAAAAAATCTTCTAAAATGTAAAAACCAAAATGACTTTTTATTAGGGCTTACTCTGTAACAAACTAGAAGTAACAAAAACAATAGGATGAGAATTACTGCTTAATAAATGCTGTCAGGACAACCATCTATTACCAAATAGGAAGAAAATTTACTTGAATGTTCACAAGACAAGCAAAATAATTAATGTGAACGGTTAATAAAAAAAAAAAAAAGAAGGAGAAGAAGGGAAATACATTGCTAGTTTCAAATGCAGAGACAAAATTACTTTGGCTCATTTAAGAAATTACACATTATCAAAGACAGGGCAGAGGAACACAAAAATAGTCAAGTTCCACAGCATTCTCCAAAAAGCATTTATTTAACACCTATTATGAATGAACTCGGAGCTATATGTTAGTAATACAAAGATGAATAAAACAGGTCTGATGGGGACTTCTACCAGCCTGGCAGTCTCTTTCCAACAAACAGGTGGCCATGCAGGAAAAAATATACACATACCTTGTAACACACACTACCCTGAGTCACGTGAGTGCTACAGTGTGTCTCGTTGAATCTGCCCTCGTCACTTTTTCTGTCTTATAGTCTATGTACCAGAAAACAGTTTGACTCATAAAGGATGACAAAAGATGTACAAGTACTGTACGATTGCCAAACCTATCAAAACCAAAGTAAGAGCATTGCAATGAATATTAAAATATAAGTTTTACTGCAGCTCCAGGTGCACTCATGGAAAAATGATCAAGGAAAGAAACAGTAAATATCAGCAGGTGTGATAGGCAGAATTCTAAGATAGCCCCATGATGTTCACCCCTTGTGGTTACTCCCATGATTATGTTACAGTACATGGCAAAGGGGATTTTGCAGATATAACCGGGAGATTGCCCAAATAGTCCTAACCTATAATATGAGCCCTTTAAAAGCAGAGCATTTTCTCCAGCTGGTAAGAGAAAGGGAAGTCAGAGAGAAGATATTCAGCATGAGAGAAATCCTCCACTGCTGGCTTTGAAGATGGAGGGGGCCACATGGAAAGGACCTGAGAGCAACCTACGGTTGCTGAGAGCAACCCTCAGCTGACAGCCAGGAAGAAATGCAGACAACAGTCCTACAATCTCAAGGAACTGGATTCTGCCAACAACCAGAATAAGCTTAGGTGCAGATTCTTCCCCAGAGCCTCAAATGACAGCTTACTTGATTTGGGCCTAATGAGACCCTAATAAATACTATTAAATGGGTGTTGTTTTAAGCCACTAAGTTTATGGCAATTTGTTCCACAGTAATAGCAAACTAATGCAACAGTCAAGTGGGTGGGCATCTATTGACCTTATGAAATACTATAAAGAGACTCACAAATACTACTGTGGCCTAGAATGAATCATATGAATAGAGACTTAAAGAAACCAGAGGCATGTCAACATAAGATTGAAAGCAAACGGAAGAAGGATTGCCAAGATATGCCTCTTTATGAGGACTCTGCTTTAACAACTCAGTAGAATACTAATTTCCAGGCTAAGCTTCCATTTCCAGGCTAAGTGGGGTATATGTATATATAACCAAAAAACATTTTAACATAGCTAAGCTCAAAAGAAAGGGAATCTCTATGTGTCAGAAATGCCAGAAAAAACAAGGCCAAAGCAGAAATCAGGAGCTGACATTGTGCGTTGCCCACAGGAGTTTGGAACCTGAATATAGGCCTTAGGAGCAAGGGCTGGGCTTTCAGTGGCCACTTTGTAACAGGATATATGGCCTTATGCCACAGGGGCAGAGAGTTGGGACGAGCTTTACTGATGAAGGTATGAGCCCTGAGGAACTGTCCCAGAGAAGAATCCTGCCTATCAGCTCGGAAAGGAGGGATACTTGCAAATCATTGGAGCAAAAAAAAAATCAACCAAGGGAAATCAGAACCCCAGGTCTGCTTGGTGTGCAGGTGTAGAATCTAAATTGAAATAAAATGAAATAAAATCTTCAAAGTACTGAAGGACAAAAACTGGCAACCTAGAACTTTATACTCACTAAACTATCACTCAAGGGTAACGATAAGGCGGGGCACGGTGGCTCATGCCTGTAATCCCAGCACTGTGAGAGGCTGAGGTGGGAGGATTGCTTGAGAACAGCAGTTTGAGACTAGCCTGGGCAACACATCAAGACACCATCTTTACAAAAAATAAAAAAATAAAAAAATTAGCCAGGCATGATTGTGTGTACCTGTAGTCCTAACTACCTGGGAGGCTGAGGTGATCGTTTGAGCCCAGGAATTTGAGGCTGCAGTGAGCTATGATTGCGCTCCAGCCTGGGTGACAGAGTGAGACCTTGCCTCAAAAATACAAAAAACAAAACAAAACAAAAAGAATAACAATGAAATAAGGCTTTTTAAGATAAACACTGAGTTTACTATGCATAGATTCTCAATAAAAGAGTTACTAAAGGAAAGCTGAACAGAGAACGATGGAAGAAACATTAGTAAGCTAGAAATTGACTAACATGTTGGCAAATAATAAAAAAAATTATTCAAACTAAAATGCTAAATAATAATAAAGTAAAAGCTGACAGAGGAGGAAATTGAAATTAAAAGTATTCTAAGGTCATATATAGTTTTGAAGAAAATGGAAAAATTTATTTACTTTAGATTTTTTGGGGGGAAAGGCTGCTCCCTTTTTAAATTAATATGTAATAATTATATATATTTGGGGGGTACATGTGATATTTTCATACTTGCATACAATGTGTAATGTTATTAACTTTAAATTTTTTTAAAGCAAATCTACATGTTAAAAATAAAACATAGTCCCTGCTCTATCGAAGCTTACACTATACAGTAATGGGATAAGTGATATAACGGAGGATTGCCAAGCAAGCAAGAATACCATCAAGGAAAGAGGGATAAAGGGATTAGGGAACCTTCAGAAACGTGCATTCTAGGCTGTAGGAATTGACTGCACAAAAAAGGCATGCGATCTTGCAAGGGATGACATTTTGAGTGTGGTTCCATATGGATGGAATGTAGATATGTGTAGGTTATGATGAGATAAGAGGATGAAAAGGTAGACTAAGAAGAAATATTAAAGAACTCTATAGGTCACATTAAGAAAGCTGCAACTTCATTTAGTAGGTCTTGGGGAGACATTAAAGATACTTTTTAAAAATTTTTACTGTAGTAAAATATACACAACATTTGCCATTTTTAAATGTGCAGTTCAGTGGCAACCTTCATCACTATCTATCTCCAGAACTTTTTCATCATCTCAAACTGAAACTCTGTACCCATTAAATAATAATACCTTGTTCCCTCTGCCCCCAGTTCCTAAAACCCACTTTTTACTTTCTGTCTCTGTGAATTTGACTATTCTAAATGTATCATGTAAATAGAATCACACGATATTATTCTTTTGTGTCTGGCTTATTAATATCTTCAAGTTTCATCCATGTTGTAGCATGTGTAAAAATTTCCTTCTCTTTGAAGGCTGGATAATATTCCATTGTGTACATCTGCCACATTTTGTTAATCCATACATCCCTGATGGACATGACATTAAAGATTTACAGGCAGGAGAGTGACAGGTTCATTAATCTGCTTTATAAAGGTAACCCCAGATTTAAAGGACAGCACTCATGAACTAAAAGATGAACTTGTTTCAAGAAAGTGAAAATGGTCAAATGGGTGGACAAATTCTAGTAAAATGAGGTCAGAAGAAGTTTCTCCAGATTAGGAAGAATGGTTGCAACATAGCAATGGACAGGAAAGTCTGATCGAAGGAGATGAAGACTAGTCAGCCTGTAGCATACTCACGGAAACACATTATGTGTATGGGGAGAAGGACTTTCCCATGTTACGATAAAATGTTGAGCATTTGGCACCTAGAATTTGGCTATTTAGTAGTAACTTTAGGACAAGAAAGTTGAAAATATTGAATTAACAAAACATTTTAGCCTCTCGATAAGTACAAATATACTGACATAGTAAAGATACAGTTTTATTGAAAATAAGATATCTTACGGGGTTATTTTGAAAAAATTTTGACAGCAACTATGTTGTGCTGACCACAAGACAGCACAGCTACACATCCTATACTTCATCTTAATGACGACAGCAAATGATGGTAAGGTATGCTGGTAGTATCGCAATCCCAGAAAAATAGGCTTGTTATCCCAGGAAGGAGTAGCCTGTAGTTTCTCACTACCACATGAAAAACATACTATGTACTATGCACTGTAATGCTTGTGAGTGGCAGCAATGGAGTTAATTTACCCTCAATACTTATAATTCTGATATTTTATAGCACAGAATGACTCCAACTTTGAAAATTTATTTTGAGGCCTGAGTTATCCTCTTATTGAAGCAACATTGCTTAAATTAAATAGATGTTTACTAGATTCCCTTGTTTTTCTGAACTTAAAGAAAAGAATGGCTACTGAGTTGGCAGGCAACATAATTCTACGGTATTATTTAGAAGAGACCAGAACCAAAACTCCAACACCATACCTTTACCTATTTGTGTGTCATTTCTTTAAGAAGCCTTACTTTGAAACTCAAACATATGTTAATAGACTGCAAAATGATGAGAAAACAGATGTTATCTTAGTTCAACCATTTTTACTGCTTAATAAAAATAAATGAGAAAATATTTTCTCATTGTTTAATTCACATGAATAATATCTAAAAATATAGATCTTAAAAAACAAATAGGGCCAGGCCCAGTGTCTCACACCTGTAATTGCAATGCTTTAGGAGGCCGACATGGGAGGATCACTTGAGGCCAGGGGTTCGAGGCTGCAGTGAGCTATGATTGTGTCGCTGCACTCTAGCCTGGGCAACAGAGCAAGACCCTGCCTCTAAAAAAAAAAAATTAAAAATAAATAAATAAAAACAGAACAATAACCTACCAATTATTCCAGGCCTACTAAACTAAAGCTCCTTCCTCAGGGTATTAAATAAATTACCTAAATATTAAATTGACATGACTTTATACTTATGATTATTATATTTGTTATTGTTGTTGTAAAAATGCTGCAAGGAAAAATTTATGTTTTTTTTGTTGTTGTTGTTGTTTTTAATTTTGAGACGGGATCTTCCTCTGTTGCCTGGGCTAGAGTGCAGTAATGTCATTATAGCTCAATGCAACCTCAAACTCCTGGGCTCAAGCAATCCTCCTGCCTCAGCCTCCCCAGTACCTGGGACCACAGGTATATGCCACCATGCCCAGCTGTTAATAATTTTTCTGTTTTTTGTGGAGACATTCCCTTGTTCAGGCTGGTCTCAAACTCCCAGGCTTAAGCAATCCTCCCACCTTGGCCTCCCAAAGTGCTAGGATTACAGGCATGAGCCACCACACCCAGACAGGAAAAATTTATTCATTTTATAATGATTTGACCTCATAAATCAGAACGAGCTATGGTCCCAGCAAAACAATTCTATATTTTGAATGCCAAATTATTTTGAAGGTATGGAAAATATTTCCTGAAAACTTATCTCAAAAATAGTAACTTTTGGGGGAGGAGGGGACGGGTATATGCATACACAAAGAGTGCAATGTGCACCATCCGAGAGATGGACATGCTTGAAACTCGGACTTGGTGGGGATGGAGGGTAAGGGCAACATATGTAACCTAAACATCTGTACCCCCATAATATGCTGAAATAAAAAAAAATAAGTAAAAAAAAATAATAATAACTTTTATTGAGATGTTACTGTATGCCAGGCAATGAGCAAAGAGGTCTTATATTTATTACTTTAATTCTTATAGGAATTCTATTAAGTAGGTCCTATTATTATCTTTATTTTACAGATGAGGAAACTGAGTCTTAGAGGGTTAGGGAATTTGCTAAATATGGCGCAGCTACTAAGTGACAGAGTCACCATCAAACCCAGGCCATCTGACCTGGCAACTTACAGCACTGCCCCAGAAACAGCATGCCTCATTCTACATGTAGCAGGTCCTCAAATAACTTCAATTCATTACAGGTGGTGAGAAAAAAAATCGATTCCCAGCAAGAGCCACTGTCTGTGTGGAGTTTGCATGTTCTCCCCATGTCCGCATAGGTTTTCTCCAGGCACTCAGGTTTCCTCCCACATTCCAAAGCCATGCCCTTTAGGTTCACTACTGTTGTTTATGTGGTCCCAGTGTGAGTGAGTGTGGGTGTGTGAGTGCATAAAATTGGTTTCATTATGTGTCATTTTTACTTAAAGTCACAGTTTCCAACAACCTATGGACAACATTAAGTGAGGATTTACTGTATTTATTGAAAGAATGCTTGTTGTTGGTTTGTCTAGGAAAAAAAATAAGTCAACAAAATTTAACAGTAAATCTATTCTTCTATGTTACTAAATTACGAAAGCTCTCTTTTGACTATTTTTCTTTGTTTCTTTGTCACTCCTAGGAAAGTACTATTTTTAATTCATAAACATTTGGGCTGAATTATTGTCATTAATCTGAAAGGAAATTAAGTTCCTGCCTTGGTATTTTACATGACAAAGGTGTGATAAGTCTATCACTTACGGTTCTAAAAGTCCTCATATAATACGTTTATATTTCTCTTTCTCAAATCACAGAGTAATTCAGCTTTCTCTATGACTCTTAAGTCTATAACTGAATTGATATCTCCAGTTTTCCTCATCGGTATTAAAAACAAAATAATAAGCACGAAATACAATTTTACGTTTGGCATAACTTCAGCAGCCTCTATGATTGTGGTCTGCTTATAATAGAAACAAACTAAAGCATTTGGACAGTGAACATGCATTTTAGGAATAAAGAAATAAACACTAAATTCACTTCAAAAATTCTTGTGTTTTTTGGGGGGTCGTCTACAATTTATTTTTTCTATTATTATCAAAAACATCATTCAACTTTTCAAGCACTGGAAAAAAAATACCAACGTTTAACCCACAAACAAAAATGTTTGGATGAAGAAACCAGCAATAAAAATGTACATGAGTATGTATATCATATTTTTCCTCTCTTTATATAATTATGAGAACAAATGATTTTAAGAATGATGACTCTCATGATTTCGGGTTTATTATGCTCCTGATTAATTTGTGACATTCCTTGGAGGGAATTCAAAGGGAAGAAGAGAAAGCCTTTTAAAGGTTTTAAGCTCCAGATTACCGTAAGGAACAGAGACAAAATGCATTTAGCAAATGACAGCAAAGATCACATAAATAGTACATAATGAAGTTTACAGAAAACGATTTTTCAGGTCTATGAAATGCAATTCGTGAGGTTGGGAAAAAAAACACCCAAATTTCCCCGACTCCACCCTACTAAGAAACAATCAGTGCAGGAATCGGGAAATGCCCTTTCCTAGGTGTTTAGAAGAATCTTAAGAAACCCACCTCCTGAACTCAGGGTGTCTTGATTCTATTTTTCTTTGGCATAACCTGCCTACTTGCTGCCCTCCCTTCCTTTCACTCGGCCAGTTGGGCTGGGAAGTAGATACCTGGGGTCACGGCTGGTGACACTGAAGCTCGCGCCAGTTGGTGCTTCTGGCCCGGGGCATCACTCGCCGTCCCACTTGCTCCTCTTCGTCGTCATCGCCAGCCTTACACACACACACACTCTCACACCCTCGTGCGCGCAACTGCTGTCAAAGGTACCGCCCCACCAGAGCA
Organism: Indri indri; assembly: GCA_004363605.1. Lineage (NCBI taxonomy): Eukaryota > Metazoa > Chordata > Mammalia > Primates > Indriidae > Indri > Indri indri. The sequence goes on from RJWJ010000186.1 coordinate 305,968, forward strand.
AAACCCTCGCATCCTCTTCCCCTGGACACAGCCCCAGAGGAGCGACTCTGGACCAAACCCCAGGCAGGCTGAGGATACTACTGCGCTCTTACCTCCAACAGCGACGGCGCCGGGCCAGCGAGGCCCGCGGCGGAAAGCACCAGTTCAGCAAGGCTGCGCCCCGGGGGATCCCCGCCCGCGGCAGCTTTTGCAGGCGCTAGGAAAGCGCGCGCCAGTGATTCAGCGCCTTTCCGCCGCCGCGGTTACCACGGCGACGCGCGCGCACGCGCACACGCACCCCCAGGGATGGGAGGCGCCGGCTGCCGCCCCTGCCTAGCTCCCCGCTTGAGCTCTGTAGACCAGCACCGGGGCGACGGACTCCCACCCAACAGGGGACGAAGCAGACGGCTTTCGCGAAGCAGAGCGGCCATTATCTCCCACCTCCTTTCTTTAACCCACCGCTTCCCTGCCGCCGTGGCCCCAACCGGTCTGGGGAATGAACGCTCCTTCCAATTAAATGCCCGGGCCAGGGTGGTTCAAGGAAGCCCCGAGCGCACTGAGTTAACGACCCTTCGTGAGTGTGTCCCTCGAAGCAAAATCACCACAGCTACACAAGTACCACTCCCCCAGCGGGAGTCTCTTTGGGCCCTACTCCGTAACTATCTTCATTTTGAGCACGCGCTACCTTCTGATTGAGGGCGGAAACCTATGCTGGGAGGTGCGCAGATCAACTCCAGGCTTTGCAGGATGACAGGTTGCCAGGTGTCTTGGGGAAGGTGATAATCTCAACCACAGAAAACTCGCGTTAAAGACTCAAGGCCACATGTGGCCCTCCAGATCCCCTAGTGCGGCCTCTCCACAGAATCCAAACTTCACAGAACAAATCCCTTTATTAATTTGGATTCAGTCAAAAGGCCGCACTCAAGGATCCAGAAGGCCACATGTGGCCCCAAGGCCGCAGGTTCCTCATCCCCATATGAAGTAGAGAGTGCAGTGCTTAGGACTGAGTCACACAGACGTAATGAATAAGTCTCTACTAGGAGACTCTCTAGCTATGGAGGAGCCTCAGATAAATTACTTAATCCTAATAATCCTCAATTTCAATTATTATCTCCATTTTATAATTGAAATTAAGGATTATAGGATCCTCAATAGGATGAGTGTGGGAATTAAATGAGATAATGTGCATCGAAAGAGTAAAAACCTGTCCAGGGCCGAAGGCGAAAATCAGCTTGGACTAAAAAAGAAAAAGGTAGCCCCACTAATAAATCAGGCTGAGAGGACAAAGAAAGACAAAGCCAAAAGCAAAGTTAACAGGAAATATTTCTTCTGAAGTCATGCAGCCCCTATAAAATGACTTAACAACTCCCTCTCTGGATGACTACTGCTTTCTCACCACTGATGCCCCCTTCACTTTGTTATTTTGTTCCATAACTGGGGATATCCAATTGCTGAACTCCTTTCACTTTATGATAACACCCAATCCCTAGTTAATCCCAGCCTGTCCCAATCTGCCTCTGAAACAGTAACCAACTGGAACCAACCCCTGATTCCAAGACTCTCATCAGAATCCTCTAACAAGAACCCAAACCTTACAAGAGACACTTCCTTTCTCTTCTCATATGGCACTCCACAGTACCTGTGGAGTGCCTGCTCTCAATGCCTCAAGTCGATAAATCCAATTTTGTCCCCAGTCGTCTTTGGCTGACTAGCCTTTAAATAAATGTATTTCTAGCGTATCTATATACATCTATATAGATATACTTAGCCCAGAATGTTAAACTATTAACATCCTTTTAACTTAGAGGCATTAAAATGAGTATCTATTTTCATTTATAATGTATATATCTATGTTGGTACTGTATGAAAATGTCTGCCTCCTTAGGACACAGATATGAGGCCACTACCTTTCACTTCTCTTCAGCATTCAATGACATTCACTGAGCTCCTGCTATATGCCAATATGCCAGACACTACAATAGGTACTAAGGACAAAATTATATATCCGTTAGCACAATTTTCGACTTTGCTTTTGTTTATGCTGTTGGTTGAAACGTTCACACAATAAAAGACAAAGAACTATCTTATTTTGAAGGTGGGAAAAACTGAGGTTTAGCAAGGTTAAAGTACATTCCACATCAGTGGCAAAAACGGTGCTTAGCATTTTGAAGGTGTTGCCTCATTGAAACATGAGATTCCAAGTTGGAATTTCATCAAGGGAGGTAAGTGAAGCTACTACAATGGAAAGACTTCAAAAGATTCAAAGTAAAAAACTCAAATACATAGGTTCTTAATTCTTTCATTGTTTGAGAACTATTGGTCGTGAAAACAGACTAAAAGTGGTTTGGTTGTTCTTATGCACTTCACTTATAACTTGTTTTTTAGATTTTGTCATTATAAGCAATTTACAGGAAGGCATTCATGTGGATGCTATAAGTTATCTAAAGGAAATGATACTTTCATGGTTTTAAAACAATTCGATAATCCTTTATTTAATTCACCACACTGAATATTTGGTATATTAATAGACTTTCGCTCTTTTCTTTTTGTAATGTGAGGTTCTTCTAACAATTTTTCCAAATAAATAAGCAATTTGTGCTAGAATGATCCTTTTCCCACAGAAATGAAGTACTGCATTACCGCCATAATGTATGCTACTAAAATATTAACACCAATTCTCACTTTTTAATGATTAATATATAAAACTTTGCATTGTCACTAAAAAGGGAATATTACATGTACATTCAATTTGTCTTTTATTAGATGTTTTAATTTTGGCATTCCTGATGAAAATAAGGTTCTGTTACTTTTACTTCTAATTATTCCCACTGGCTTTCTTTTTTTTATACTAAGGAAGCAAAAATATTCTTGGTAATTCTTGGTGCAGTAAGAAGGAACATGGAAAGCTGTTTCCTTACATATGAAGAGGAAGTAGGAGCCAGAAACAGGTAAAAAAAACTTTAATTCCATCATGGACACAAAAACACACTAAAACTATGAACAAGTAAAATTCTTTATTTAAAGTACAGTTCTCTTGAGGGAAAAATTCTTTTTCTTTAAAGCATACTTAAAAGTATTCTTTATTCACTTCCTATATTTCCATTTCACAAGTAACAAAACTAGAAGGCTATTTCTCTTTACACATTTATTTTTCTCTTAGCAAAAAAATCCCACGGTGCTATAAAACTGATTTCAATCATTATCAAGCCTAACTTTGCCTCTGTTGGTAACATAACTACAAAAATGAATCAAATCATTTATACCTTACCAATTATGTACTGTTAGCTGACAAAAATAAAGTCTGACGTAGGATAGTTGTCATCTACATAACTACAGATGATCATGCCTTTTTCATTTAAGATTATCTGAATTTATGAAACATAATTAAAAGATCCAGTCCCAAAGACTCAGTCATCTTTTTTCTTTTGAAGACTTATTTAGCCCAAAGACAATGTGGCCCCTGCTTCTAATCCAGCCGGCAGCTATAAACACTATTAAGAACTCTGACAGACTTTGTGCCTTTTTCATTAAAAGACCTCACATTCTGAATGCAGGTATGCTTTAGTTTAAATAAACATTAATCTTTAATCTTGAATTCTGAGGACACAATCACAAAATAAAATCATAGTTGTTTTTTTTTTCTGTTACTATGACCCAGTACATTAATTCCTCTATCCATATTAAACCTACCTTTCCAGAAAGTAGAAATTATGTTTGCAAAAACCCAAAATAAAACTGCCTTTAAAACTCATATTTGAAAGCATTTCACAATATTACATCTAAGTTGCATAGGAGACCCCAGTGATCACTAGGAAATCTACCGCAGTCCAGTTTTTCCAACCCAAGGAGGTCCAAACTTCGGGGAATAATGTGGCCCTCTTCTGCTGCTGCTCTGAAAAATATCCGATCAAAACGAAGCTTACAAGTAGCAGTTATTCCAAGGTTAGAGTTCATTTGTGTATCCCATGTATACTGGCAATGCTTAGGTTTGCCCAAAAACTCCCAGATATCCAAAATGTTGTTGGGTAAACCACCACATTTGGTAACCTGAAAAGAAAAAGAATGCTCTATAAAGATTTACATCCCATTTTTCCCTCTAATTTGAAAAGATGTCTTTGCTATTACCATGTCTAAGTGCAACACTTCCAATCAGAATGTCAGAAGTTATTAATGTACAAATTCAAAATAACTAGATACATTATAAGAATTATGCTGCACAGTAATAAGTAGGTAATATAATAAGAAAGCCAGGGAGGCTTAGGATTTGCCCCTTCTCTTCTGCCATGGTTTCCTAACTTTGGGTGTCAGATAAAACTCAGAAAGCTCAATTCCCATGGCCTGTTATTGCTGTTAGTAGTTTGTAAAAAATGAACTCGAGCGAAAAAGGCAGCAAAACTAGTCTACAAATTTAGAGATGTAGCATTTATAAGATCCAGTAATGTCAATTACCCTCACAGTTTTATGTGAAATTTACTAACAATATTAATTCTTCCTTCTCCATTCACACTCCAGGATTAAAAGAAATTGTGTGTGTGATGAAATATATACAACATAAAATTTATCATTTTAACCAATTTTTAGTGCTGTGGCATTAAGTACATTCACATTGTTATGCAACCATCACCACCATCCACCTCCAGAAACTTTTCTTCTTCCCCAGCTGAAACTCTGTGTCCATTAAACACTAATTTCACATTCCCTTATACCCCCAGTCCCTGGCAACCACCATTCTACTTTGCCTCTATGAATCTGACTAGCTTAGGAAATTCATAAAAGAGGAATCATATACTCTCCTTTTCTGATTAGCTTCATTCACTTAGCATATGTCTATAAGATTCATCCATGTTGTAACCTGTCAAAAGTCCCTTCCTTTTTAAGACTGAGTAATATTTCACTGTATGTATATACCACATTTTGTCTATTCAGCTGTCAGTGACACTTGGGTTGCTTCTACCTTTTGGCTATTGTGAATAATACTGCTGTGAACACATATGGGTATACAAGTATTAGGTTATTAAGTATGAAATGCCTGATTCCCTTAAGTGCTAAGTTAGACAGTTGATATCTCTTGACATTTCACTTTGATACTCTTATTTTACATTTATTGTGAAGGTACATCTTCATTCTTTCAAACACACAGTTTGGCTTGTGATTATCTTTCAATTTTTTTTTTTTTACAAGCAATTTTTGTGAAACCATGGAGAAGTCAAAAATGCATGTTATTTTCAAATATGAGTTCCGTCACGGAACCAATGCAGCACAGACAGCTCAATATATCAACAAAGTGTTTGGGAAGGATGTGGCTTTTGAATGCATAGTAGTACATTGATGATTTGAGAAGTTCCCTTCTGGTGGTTTTTATCTTGAAAATGAGCCACATGGGCAACCCGAAACCAAGGTGGATGATGATGAACTGAAAGCTGTCGTAGAAGTGAATCCATCTCAACCTACACATGAATTAGCAGCAAGATTTGACATTACTATTCCAATAATATTGGATCATTTGAAACAAATCACAAAGGTAAAGAAGCTGGGTAGATGGGTTCTGCATGAATTAAATGAGTGCCAGAAGAGAAATCGTCTTGAAACTTGCCTTTCTTTGCTATCACAACATAAAGGCTAACCATTTCTACCCCGTATTATTACATGTAATGAAAAATGGATTCTTTTTGACAATCGCAAGTGTTCAGCACAATGGCTGGATAAAGATGAAGCACTGAAACACAGTCCAAAACTGAGTATTCATCAAAAAAAGCTTATGGTGTCTGTTTGGTGGTCCAGCGCTGGTATTATCCACTACAGCTTCAGGAAACCTGGTCAATCAATTATCTACTCAACCAAGGATGAAATGATGAGGATGCTTGCAATTAAGCAGCCGAGTTTGGTCAATGAGACAGGCCAATCCTCTTCCAAGACAATGCTCGACCACATGTCGCACAAATAAGGCTGCTCAAGCTACAGAGGCTGGACTTGGAAGCTCTCTGTCATCCACTATATTCACCAGACCTTGCACTAACTGACTACCACTTCTCTTCCAGGCTTTTCATCACTTCTTGCAAGGAAAAATATTCAATTCTCAACAAGCTGTGGAAAATGCCTCTTGCTATTTCATCGCCACTCACTCTCCAGGCTTCTTTGCTGCTTGCATAAACAAGCTACTGTTAAGATGGCAAAACTGTGGTGACAGTTTTGGCGCATACTGTGATTAACTGTACTGCCTCTTGAGATAAAATAAACTACACTTTTGATTTGAAATTGGAGATTTCATATTTAATGACCTAATACCTGTTCAAGTCCCCGCTTTCATTTCTTTGGGGTATGTACCTAGAAGTGAGATTGCTGGATCATACAGTAATTCTATGTGTAATTTTTTGAGGTCCTGAAAAATCTAAATGTGCCTCAACTAAACTAATGAGAAAGAGAAAGATTTTGTTTCAGACCTGGTGACCTGAACAGGTGGCCGGAAAAGGGAGTAAAAAAGGTTGATAAAAGCTGAAGAGAAGAGAACAGAACAGAAAAGGAAACCTCAGAAAAGATTGCAGTGGCTCACGCCTATAATCCTATAATCCTATCACTCTGGGAGGCCAAGGCAGGAGGATCCCTTGAGATGAGGAGTTCAAGACCAGCCTGAGCAAGAGCCTTGGCTTCAAGCGACCCTCCCACCTCAGCCTCCCAATGTTAATGGATTACAGGTGTGAGCCACCATGCCCGGCCTGCCCACAAACATTGAACTGACTTTGTCACTCACTTCTTGATCTCTTAAATTTGTATCTCCCGCAAATATAACTGTAGCTGACTCTGGAGCCTCTTGCATTTTCTTTAAGACAATTTTTAACTGATTCATTCGTTCCTCAGCATGCCCTCTGGTGCTCTCCAAATGGGAAGTCATAAGGCAAAGTTCATTTCCTGACACACTCACCTGCAACAAGATAAAGAGTCATTAAAATTGCCCACTGAGCTGAACTTTGCTAACAAAATCAGCAGACTGTTCCATCAAATGGTATATTATTTACTAAACTGAAATTGTACAGCCAACATTATTCCCATCCCTCTGGGTCAAAAGAAGTATAAACTGAAACCCTGCCCTAAAGAAAACTGCTTAGCAAGCACAACCTACCCCAGATGTCACCTCCACTGTGAGCCTTTCCCCAATGTCCCCAGGCCATCTGTGGCTCCCTCCTCTATACTCCAATAGCATGCTGGACAGACTGCTTTAAAACCCCCTAGACTAAATTAAAAGCACAGTTATTTCCCTCCTACAAAGTTATAAGTCTTTTGTAAGTAGATATGATTCTTATTTACTGCTATATTACTAAGGGCCTGGCACGTAAGTACTCAAAAATGTCAGTTAATAGAATGAATGAGAATCATTTACCATCTGTAGTTAAGACACCAATAATGTACTATCTGTCATTATGTATGTGCCTGTAGAATCAAGTCCAATTCATTCATACTCAGCATTCACGCTCTTCTATAATTTGGATCCTACCTACTTCTCAACCTCCTGTCAAATTACCCTCTTCATGTCCTCTGCACTCAACTGAATAGAATGTTCATTCATACCAGCACATATACACACACCTCTTCCAACCTGCAAAAGTTTACTCACAGTGATTTCTCCACCTAGGCTCCTCTTAATGTCTACATCTTGGGTACTTTTTAGGGCTCAATTCAAATACCACTTCCTTCATGAAACCCTCACTGAACAATCTGGTTAAAAGTCATCTCTCTTTTCTCTAAACTTCCATGGAACATCACTTACACTTCTCCTGTGGCATTTTATGCCTTCCCTGTATTTTAGTTACTACGTATACACTCTCCCTTGCTAATCTATAAACTGTATGAGAGCAAGATTTATTTGATTCATCTTTGTAAGTCTCATAGAGTACAACACAGTACGCCATGTGGAGAGCAGAAAGGGAAAACATTACTTCAGGAAGTAAATGTGGAATGTTAGGAAACTCTCAAACATTCTTAGGAAAATATCTCATAGATTAAGAATTGTATTTTTACAAGTCTGTCCATATTTAAAATTTATGTAAAAACTTAACTTACAAAGTTCTTTAAGACTATTTAAAAGACTCGGTAAATAAGGAGCAAAGTTTTCCCTGAAAGCAATGATTTTAAAAAAGGACAACATGAAGAACTATTAAAAAAGTCTATTCTTTTTTTTTTAAAAAGTCGACTTTCGAAAATTACTTACATTCACACATAAAAGGTTTCTCATCATGTTGGTACTTGGAAAAGGAATAACCTCTTGGTTTTTTAATTTCACTCTCGATTTCTTCAACATTATAGCTGTGAAATAGCCTTCTTCATGACCTTCGAATGTGTGTGGAAAAGAATTTAGGCTGAGAAGGTCAAGGGTATTTTCAGTTTACCGCAAGTTCCCATACTAAAGATTTTTATAACAAACACGTAACAGATATTTAACAGATCTAAATTTTAAAGTAAACTATTATTTCTAAATAGTTCATGATAGCCAGGTCCATATATTTACCTGCCCCCTCCTAAATTTTAACTGGAAGCATGGAAGAAATATAAAAATAAAAATAAATGCACATACATGCCCAAAACAGTTAACACCGACAATATCAAATGAGAAAATTTGAGAAATTTCTGAAAGACACAGAGTAGATGAGATTTAAACTGGAGCAAATTGCTATCCATTTACTTCTCATACTAGAAGTGCAAGAAAAATTATAGTAAATGAATAAAAAATTCAGAAAGATACAAACCTGCAAGAAGAGGATGGGAACAGAGGGGTAGTGAATGAAAGTTTCCCACAGCTTTTCAGAAAGTAGAAAGCAGAAGGAGAAGTGACAATTGGTTTATCAAAATAGAGGGAAACCATGTGAGTGCCTGCAGCAGAGAAGCAGACAGGATGCAAGCAGATTTGTTCCACCAAAGCCTGGAAACTCTTAGTACTTGAACACAAAGGTATCACAAAAGGTAAGGTGCTGAGCTAGCAACAGGAGGGTCACTTCAAGGGCTAGATATGGGGTTAAACATGTCCCAGTTGCCTTCCCGACACCTCACAGCCAAGTGATCGTCCACTATTAACAGAGATTAGAAGTTTATATACAAACTGAATTTTGGAGGCTCCCTACAGTCATCAGCGGCTGGGAGGAGCGGGTGTTAGAGGAGGGCTGATAGGAGGACGGTTGAGGTACAGGACCGAAAATAGGGATTAAGTGAAAGTGCACCTACTCAGCTCCCTTCCAGCTTCCAGCAGGTAGGCAAAACAAGCACACCACCTCCAACCCCAATACCCAGAAGACAGAAAACTAAAGAATTCTTTTTGAGGCCGGGCGTGGTGGCTCATGCCTGTAATCCTAGCACTCTGGGAGGCCAAGGTGGGAGGACTGCTTGAGCTCAGGAGTTCAAGACCAGCCTGAGCAAGAGCAAGACCCTATCTTTAAAAAAAACAACAAAAAAAAGAATTCTTTTTGAGAGAAACTCAATGGCCTCAGATTAAAGGCTTCTATATACTGACACACTGATAATTGGAGGTCTCCCCTGGTGAACAAGCAGTTTGCTCCACAATCAATCCCTCACCCAGCTCTGGTAAGGCGCACTACTAGCCTTGCTCAGGGATACTAAGCTACTATCAACTTTTTAGTTAGCCTGGTGTTTAAATGTGAAGAGCCAAGAATCCCTACACATTTAAAAAACAGGTCTAAAATGACATGACAGACACTAATATGACATAACATAACCAAAAGAAACAAAAAGAAGGAAATGAAAACAATGCAGAGAAAGAGATTAAAACCTAAAACAGAAAAACAAAAAAGTTACTGTATCCATAAACATGAAAAGCATGCCATAAAAAAGACATTCGATGGACAGGAAGCCCAGGAAATTAAAATAATATCTAAAAGTCAAAACAGTTGCCAAGAAAGTACAACAGATACTCAAAGTGATGTGAAAATAAGAGAAAGATATGAAAACAAAATTTTTTTTTGAGACAAAGTCTCACTATGTTGCCTGGGCGAGTGCCATGGCATCAGCCTAGCTCACGGCAACCTCAAACTCCTGGGCTCAGGCAATCCTCCTGCCTCAGCCTCCCAAGTAGCTGGGACTACAGACAAATACCACCAGGCCCAGCTAATTTTTTCTATTTTCAGTAGAGATGGGGTCTCGCTCTTATCCGGGCTGGTCTCCAACTCCTGAGCTCAAGCAATCCTCCCACCTCAGCCTCCCAGAATGCTAGGATTACAGGCATGAGCCACCGCGCCCAGCCAAGATATGAAAAATTAAAGGGATCAACAAAGAGGTACAATATTTAACAGAAAGATTTCAGGAAAAGGGGAGGAGTAAAGAAATTATAATGGAGGGAGGGACAGAAGGAGGGAGAAGGAGGGAGGGGGAGGGAGGGAGAGGGAGGGAGAGGGAGGGAGAGAAAAGGCAACAGAAGCGAAGAAGGGCAAAGGAAGAGAAAAGGATGAAAGAAGGGAGGGGAAGAGTGGAAGGGAAGGGAAGAGTGGAGAGAGAGGAAAGCAGTGAGGAAGGAGAGGGAAGGAGAGAAAAGGATATTCCAGAACCGAGGTTTTCCAAATATCCAGATTAAAAGGCCCCGGCAAGCATTCAGTACAATAAATTTTTAAAAAGACCCAAAGAACATTAGGGTTAAAAAGAAGACCTACAATGTTTCCAGAGAGTAGGGAAAAAGAAGAGGAATTAGAATGGCATCGGCCTTATTATCATCAATAATGGAAACTAGAAGACACTGAAGCAATGCCTTCAAAATTCTGAGGAAAAATGACTAATACCTAGAAATCCATGTCCAGGCAAACTATCAGCTATGAGGCTAAAACACAGGCATTCTCAAATATGCTAGGATTCAAAAACTTTACTGCCTACAAATTTCTTCTCAGAAAGTAATCAGAAAATGTGCTCCAAGAAAACGAGGAAGTAAACAAAGGAGGAGGAAAACATGGGATTCAGAACATAAGAAATTGAAAAAGAATCTCCAAGAGAATGCAGAAAAGTAGTGCTACAAAGAAGAGACAGACCCAGAGACTGAGATAGAACCCTCTCCTCAGCAAATCTGGATTAAAGAGTGTATTAAAATTAAAAACCACACATTATAAAAAAATGAAAGACAAAAAAACACTATACAGTTGGGCCTTGAACAATAGGAATCTGAAATGCATGGGTCGCCTTATATGTAAGTTGGCCCTCTGCATCCACCAAATGTGGATGGAAAATACTACATTTGCAGGATGTGAAACCCAAAGACATGGAGGGCCTACTTTTCCTATACGCAGGTTCCACAGGGCCAACTGAGGGACTTGAGTACGTGCGGATTTTAGTATCAGTGGGGGGAGTCCTGGAACCAATTCGCCACGGCTATGGAGGAACAACTGTATATGAAAATCATGAGACACAGCCAAAGCGGTACTTTAAATGTACTTAGCAAAAACAAAATAGATGGGAAACCAATAAACTAATTTACCCAGGGCAAAAGCCTGGAAAAAGAACAACAAAATAAATAAAAAGGAATGAACAAAGAATTTTTGAAAAAAGCATAAGCATAATGTGATTTTTACACTTAAAACTTTTAACAACTGAATTTTGCCAAAAAGTCAGTGTCTCAAATTTTAGTAATTAATATTTTCCCAAAAAACCATCCATTTCAAACACTTTTTCACATTAACATTAAGCTATATAAAATATTCTCCTATAATTCTTTAAGTATCCTGTGTCTTATTTATTTTTCTCAAACTTATTTACTTGTGCTTTTTCTTCTCTATGTTCCAATAGGCTAACTTTGATTTACCTCTTTCATTGATCTGTTTTTCAAAGAAAAAGACAAGGAAAATAATAGGAAAATTGTTACCTGTAATAATCTCATAATTACTTGCTCTCTTCTTTAGGTAACTGTAATATGGGGGAATAACTTCCTGTAGAAATATCACATCGGGGTTGTACCTAATTAAAAACATCAATTTATGATAAACACCAAGTATACCATTTCATTTTCAGCTACCTAGATGAAGGAAGTCCCATGACATAACAAAAACAGAAAACTATTATCCTCTAGAGCACTTAATATTCAGTGTTTACACTGATCTTTGATAACTATACAATCACAAAGATCTGTGCCATTAACACACAGCACTGTAACTAACAATCATATTTTTAAAAACTGGAATGACTGACAATAAGAACCACTATGTTGAGAGCCTACTAAGGTCCTACACTCTTAACAGATGCTTTCAATGTTATCTCTTTTGATCCTCCTCTTGAGGCAGTTACTATCCACAATGAAGAACACTGAGCTCCAGAGAACTTAACTGGTTTGCCCATGGTCACAGAGCCCAACAAATCTTTTTGGTAATTTAAATTTCACAGCAGTAATTATATACAAAGTTTAACAAGAAAACAGCAGTAGAAGCCTTCTAACAAAAATTGAGTATTTCCTCTCCACCCCAGCCGGAAATTCTGCTCTCAGAGAAACCATCTCATTTCTTTCAGATGCTTCTTCTCAGAGCTGGACTTTGAACTTAGGTCTAATTCTAAAGCCCATAACATTGAACTGATACTTTGTGCATACATAAGACATATTATCATGATACTATTAAACAGAAATGATGATACTTACAAAGTTAAGTAGGAACACACCCCTCGAGCCCTCTCTTGCAGGTTGTTTAGATCCAATCCATCAATATTCCAGGTAATGAAAGAGAACATGCTGCCATCTTCTTGCTGAGCATTTTCAGATGGGTTGACTTTAGAACTAGTGGAATCAGTTGTTTCTTCATTGGTTAGGTCAACACTGGCAAGATCAAAATAAAATACAACCTTACAAATAATCTATAAATTGATTAATACTGAAGGATTATTTTGTATTTATAGCCTTCATTTTACCAATAAACTTTTAAAAAGCCTAAAAGTATCTACCTATAAGAGCAAAAGTTACACGACTGAAGAAAAACAGATTTTTACTGTGCTATCCAAATGTTTCCTTACGTACTTATAGTCAATTCAATATCCTTCAACGACATGTATCACTAAAATAATTTTACAAACTATGACCCCATATTAGACTAAGAAACGTAAGATTTCTAAATGTATGAATCGTATTTGATATAAGATCTCATTGTAGCAGACAAATAATGGCTGCAAATTCTTTGCTACTCCCCTCTTTGAGTGGTGAAGCCTAATACCCCTACCTCTGCATCTGGGCCTTAGTAACTTGCTTGATTAATATAGTGGAAAGAATATTCTGGGACTTCTGAGGCTTGGACATAAGAAGACTTGCAGCTTCCATTTAGGCCTTTTGGAACACTCTCTCCAGGAACCCAGAACTGCCATATAGGAAGCACAACTACCCAGAGACTGCCATGCTGAAGCCATATGTATGTGCTCCAGTCCACAGTCCTACCTGACCTGGCCCCAGGCATGTGAGTGGAGGAATAAACATTACTGAAAGGTGACAGCCAACCATTTATAGGCTATAAATTTTAAAAATAAGTTTTTGTATTTATAACTTTAATAAATTTAATGCCAATATTTTGCTTTTTATTTTGAAATAATTTCAGACTTTCAGAACTACAAAGACAGTAAAGAGATTTCTATACACCACTCAGTCTCCAAATGTTAACACTGTACTTAACATTTACTTGCTTTATTCTTTTTATTCTGAAACATTTGCTTAAATACTTTTGTATTGTTTCCTAAAAATGAGGACATGCTTACATATAGTCATGTGTCACTTATGTTCCCAGAAATGCATTGTTAGGTGATTTTGTCATTGTGTGATCACAGAATTTATACAAACCTAGATGGTACAGCCTACTACACACTTAAGGTATATGATATCGCCTATTGCTCCTAGGCTACAAAGCTGTACAGCATGTTACTGTACCGAACACTGTAGGCAACTAAAACACAATGGTTAATTATTTGTGTATTTAAGCATATCTAAACACAGAAAAGGTGCAGTAAAAATACAGTGTCATATCATGGAGCCACCAGTGTAGAGTCAGTTCATCGTTGACCAAAATGTTGTTCTGCAGTACATGACTGTATACCTAGTATGATTATCAAAAGTGAAGAGATCATAATATTATTACCTAATTTAAAGACCTAGTCAAATTTTGCCAATTATGCCACTAATGTCCTAATCCAGGATCACATGTTGCAAATAAAAGGCAAGTCTCTTTTAATCTCCTTTAATCTGGAATAGTTCTTCAGTCTTTGTCTCTCACGGCCTTTACATTTTGGAAGATTTACTTTATAGGATGTCCTTGTTTGGGTTTGTCTGATGTTTTCTTATGATTAGAATCAGGTTATGCATTTTTTGGCAGTAATAACACAGAAGCAGAGTATGTTCTTCTTAGTGCATCATATAAGGAGGCACCTGATATGGATTTGGTTCAATACTGGTGATATTAACTTTGATCACTTGGTTAAAGTGTTGTCAACCAGATTTCTCCACTGCAAAGTTATGATTTTTCCCCATTAAGTATTTTGTGGGTAAGTGCTTTGTGATTATGTAAAATATGTTGCTTCTCATTGAACTGCCAGTAGTTTTAGTATCCATTAATGATACCTGCCTGAAATAATTATTACTATAGCAATTCACCAAAATGTTGATTTTTCTAATTCCTCATACCTTCTACATTTAGTAGTTGGAATTCTACTGTACGGAAAAACATTCCTTTCTCTCCTGAACAACTGTATTTATATGAATATGGATTCTTATTTTATTCTATAGATTATAACCTGTTCTTATCAATTGTCCTATTGCTTCAATTATATCAGATTTGATGAGAGATGAGGGCAGGCAGCTTTTAAGCTGGTTCTTGAGTCCTTCTGGCATATCCCCAACATTTTTTGGGCATCTCCTTACTTTCCGGCACCACAGATATCCCAGGCTCATCCTTGTACCTTACTTGCTACTGCTCTGGAGTCACTCATTTCTAAGGAGCCCTTGTTCCTTTTAGTAAAGAATGGTATTTAGAAGGCATGATCTAGGTGCTAGGTGAAATTAATGCCAATTTGGAAGCAAAAAATAAATCTTTTGAGTCATCTTCTTTTTACATTAAAAAAAAAACTTCAAGAACATCAAAAAACTTATGTTTAAGTGTAAAACTTTCCTTTGTGAATTTTATCCACCCCCAAAATTCTTTCTCACTCAATAATCAGTTAATATACATCTTTTTTTCAAGGTCTTATCACCAAAGAGAAAAAGCCAAGTGATCCCAGAGCCTGATCAAAGATGTTATTTCCTTCCTTTTTATTGGAAGCATTAAAAGCAGAAAGGATTATTAGCTCTTTATTCTGTTAAATCTGTTCTTTCACAAATGGCACTTTAAATACATATATATTATCAAAGACAAAGGTGTTTACCACATTAGGCCCCTTACCTATCTAGCACACACACCTTTCCAAAGTTTAAAAGTGCCCACCTATAACTCGATCTACCTCACACAAAATTGTAAACACCCTCCCTACTCTCCTCAATAGAAGACAACAACTTTTATGGGGTGATGTTGTGGGGAGAGCATAATGGTGTCACTAATCATAGCTAACATTTACTGAGCTCTAACCATGTGTCAGGCGCTATTCCAAGTGTTTTACATCTGTTAGCTCACTTAATCCTTACAACAACCCCACGAGATTGGTACTATTACTATCCCCACTGTGCAGATAAAGAATCGAGGCAGAGAGACGTTACACAGTTACTAAATGGCACAGATGGACTTAGAACCTTTGCATTTGGCTCCAGAGTCCATGCTCTTACTCACTATGCTGCCCTTTCTCCTCCAGTTTCGCTGTAACCCAATTTACATGGGTTAAATGTAACCCATGTCTTAGCTATTTATGCAACATCCACAATATTTAATGCAGGAAGAAAAACTGGACAACTGTAACAAAAACTCCCAGTCGGAAAATTGGAAGGGAAATAAACTCCAAAATGGTGCTGCACAGAAATACTAAGGGAACTGAAAGGGCCTAGCTAATCTTAGGGGCATGATTTGTTGACTTCTGTCCTAAGTAGAGGAGTAAGTGCTTCAGTAAGTGTATCTGGCACCTTAGGTTCTTCTATGTTGTAGGCCAGTGCTCCTCAACTTTAAACCAACTGGGAACCCTGTCAAAATGTAGATTCTGATTCAGCAGATCTGGGATAGGGCCTAAGATTCTGCATGTCTAACAAACTCCCAAGTAGTGTTATGCTGCTGGTCCAAGGTCCACACACTTGAGTAACAAGGCTCTGGGACATGGGCTCTCAATGCCAGCTCCAAATTACAATCCCCTGGGGAGATTCTAAAAAAAGAAAAAGCCTATGAGGGATAAATGGGCCCCACTCCAGATTAATTAAATTAGAATCTCTGGGGAGCGGGGCCCTAGGAAAAGTATTTTTTAAAAAAATTCCCCAGGTAATTCTAATATGCAGCTAAGTTCAGCACAACTGTTTTAAGAGGACTTCTCTTGTCTTTCTTCAGAGACACTAAAGATAGATTCCAATGTAGGGGGCTGACTCACTTTAGTGTTCAAATTCAGTCTTTGCCGATATCCTGGGAATTTACTGAAGAACTGAGAATCCCACCCCACTGGTTTAAGACAACCAAAGCCCCTGCTCAGCATGCTTGAGTTTTTCTGGTCATAAAATCTTCCTATCAGTTTTTTTCCCTTTACTGCCATTTTTGCTAACGCCAACATAAAAAACTTAATCAGGTCATGCCCCATGAAAACACAGCCCTTAGAAACACCTTGAAGCTTGTCCCTTCCCCATTTTTCTCTCAGTGAACTAAACTTTAAAAACCTCACTCTTGTTGGTACTTGATCTGAGTTCTAAGAGACAACCAGCTAATCAACCACTTTGCTTGTTTTTGCTAATTTACCATTCGGAAGTAGGGGATTCCTAATAGTACCCCATGCCACCATTACTCAACTTTGAGTCACATTTTTTTCTGAGACATATTTTAAGGAATCCACTTTCTTTGTTCCAATTTATTGGTTACAATTTAGTCTGTTGCAACTAACAGATACCAAGTCAGGTTGGTGTGAGCAAAACAGGAGCATTTAAAAGGAAATAGAAACATGTCACAGAGCCAAGTGCAGGAATGCAGCCATGCTTAAGAAGGAAAATCTGGGGCTTTCTCTCAATCTGCTTCATTCTCTCTCTGCAGACCACTGTTTTCAGCTTCCCTGTGCATGAAAGATGGGTACGGATCCCCACAGGTGCTAAATTAACATGTTAACAGTTCCAGCTCCACAGGAAGATTCAGATTTAACTCTCTTAGTCCTAATCCTGAAACCCAGGAGAGAGGATCTGACTGGCCAGTTTGAGCTAGGTGAATACCTCTTAGTCCAACTGGCTCTGGTTATTACAACATGGGAGCCATAGAAAAATCACCGGGTGGGTGGACAATTCCCCAAGAAGAGGCTAGGTAGAGAAAGGAGCCTAAGGAAATGATCTTATCACATCTGTAAGCCTGTGCAGCTGAAAAGTTCAAATGAAGAAAAAGAGCCTCCACTATGAACAGTCAACTCTACGGGCTGCCCATATAGCTGGGGCACTTTACACATTAGGTACATATTTATTGAGAGCTTATTATGTGCCGAATATTGTGTTAGACTTTGGGAAATCAGCAATACATAAAACAGATACTGCCTTTACCAGCAATTATACTGTGGGCTAAGTTATTATAACAGGGGTCATGCAGGATGCTATGAAAGTATCTAAAAGCGGAACCTTACCCAGACTTGGGACATCAGGAAAAGCTTCCTGGAGATAAGTCATGACTAAATTAAGGCCCTTAAGATAAATACTAGTTACAAAGAAGGACAAAGAAAAGGTTTCAAGTAGAGGTAATAAGAATCTTTACAAAAGTTGAAAAACAAGAGAAAATGGCCCACTAAATAAAGTTAAAGTTAGATAAGCTTGGAACTTTTGGTGGGATAGGAAGAGCAGGGAGGCAGGAGACCAACCTGGAAAGATAGGCAGTGGCCAAACTGTACAGGCACTTGTAGGGCATCTGGACTTTATTTTTCTTCTTATTACTTTTAAAACTAATCCCGTGACACATTATGGACTTTAAGAGCAGTAGTGCAGGAATTGGGGAGGAACAATGAAATAACAGGAGCGGAAGTGAACTTAAAAAAACTATTATTCCGGTTGGCCAGCCTGTAAAGTAAACAATACAGGAAGCAAGGAGACTTCCAAGTCACCGTCATTCAACAGGGGATTGTGCCTCATTCATTGGTTTCAAACCTCTCGCTTACATATTTCCTATAATTCGAGCCAAAAATTACATTTCAGATTTTTCCTCCCTGGACTCCACCTTCAAAGAGACGTTATCCCCGCTGTTGGGCGCATCTCCACTCAGCAGCACTACACAAGCCTTTCGCTTTCGCCTCTGTCGACTGCCCAACTCACCCCACAATTAAACTGCCTCCCCGCTCCCCTCATTACTTACTAGGTCTCAGGCTCAGAGGTGGTCACAGGGCGGCTTTCCAAGGCGCTCTCCTCCACCGGCGGCTCGAAGTAGGAGTTCAGCGCTCTCTGGAAAGCAAAGGCACAGGGATGAGGCTAGTGCGCCCTACCCACCTAGGCAAAGGAGCCGGAAGTGAGGGACAGCAAAAGCGTACTTCCATCTCCCAGTCGTTCTCGGCCAGGTAGCATTGGGCCACGGCGGCGTCGCAGCTCGCGACCGAGGCAAACTCCGCACACAGAAGCCGCCGCTTCTTCACCTCGGATTCGCCCTCTTCGCCCGCCGCCTCCGTCCCGCCCCCGAGCCGGTTCCCCTCCTCCATCTGCTCGCGGCCTTCTTCACCGCCCCCTCACGCATGACAGGCGCGGCTCTGCGCAGGCGCTAACTGGCCCACTGGGAAACGGGCTCCGCGGGTGGGCTTGAAACGCGCGTGCGCGGTCGGTCGTAAGAAGGCACGGAACGACAGTGCGCGAGCCGTTGGGGCGGTGTGGCGGGCGCGCGCTCCGTGGGACGGGGAAGTCTTCGGGCTCTTCGACCTCTGTGCCCTTGTTCTTTTGCGAGCTTCTGGGCTTCCCGGCTCATCGAAAGTTCATTGTTGCGCAGAGCTCAAAGCCAGCAAGTCGTCCACGATGAGCTGCATGATGAAGACTGTGCAGGAGGCGATGAAGGTCCTCACCAGTTCTCGCGGTTTTTATAGAGTTTTGGAAAAGGTATTGGAGGCAAAGTTGAGGCTGGTAATGCAGGGAAGGAAAGCATCGTGTTTAGTGCACGGTGAGCGCTGAATAAGTACCTGTAGTTGGATTCTGTTCGACTACTGTAAATTCACCTTAGTAAAAATGATTACTGCTTTAACGGAGCGCCTGTTACATATGCTAGATCGAACGCGTAAATTCTCTCATCTAAACATAGGCAAGTATGGTTATGACTCATGCAGACAATTCTTCAGGTCTAGAGCTGGAAAGGATTTCGGACTTGGATCCTTCAGCAAACAAGCGCCTGCAGTGCTTTGGAGGTACAAAAAGTAAGAGGCGGCCTCTACATTTAAGGCACATGCAGGGGCGGGAAACCTGCGACCTTGGGGCCACATATGGCCTTCTGGATCCCTGAGTGCGGCCTTTTAACTGAATCCAAATTTTGCAGAACAAATCCTTTTAATAAAGGACTAAATTGAGGGGCCGCACTTGGGAATCTGGAGGTTCCTGGTGAACGAAGGGAGAAGTTGTTCCTCCGTAGTGTTTTGGGAGATTTTACAAAGGTATTCAACTGCTGAAGAAGTGGGTTAGCCGGTGGAGGAAGATGGAATGCATTTCAGAGACCAGCACTTACAAGGCCCAGGGGTATTTTAAGAGTTTCATTTGGGGGAGCAGCGAAGTAAAGTACCACAGGGTTGGGCAGAGCCGGTCCCTGCCCCCTTTCACTTGAACAAACTAGCCCAGACTCCTAGTGTTCAGTATCTTTTTAAAGAACATCACGTTCCATAGGAAGCATTTGTAAATAAGCATGAACAAAAGCCCTTGATATTGTCAGACACTTAACAACCTAAGCACTTCTGGGCTTTTTCTAAATGTTTTAATGCACGCGTGTCTGTCTTTCTGATTAAGATAGAATGCTGGGAAATTTGGAAGTGGAGTTTAAACACAGATCAACTGCAGTCGTTCGTAGGTCTCCTTCCTGGAACACAGCTCTTAGGAGGCTGTATTTTAACAATGTAAATAATAACTGTCTCTGTCAGGATTTTTGTGAAAAACAGGACTTAGACAATTATATTTAATGTTTCCAAATAGCAAATGCTGTAAAATCCAAGGACATTATTATTTGACAGTAACTTTTTGAAAGATAAATTATCCAGAAAAGAGTGTATTGGTCTAAGGGGAAATTTGAATTCCTTAAAAAATCTCAAGCCATTTTCCTTAAGCTTTCAGCAACCTTGTGTGTATCCCTCCTGACAATCTTGCAATGGGTTGGATTGCCTTTGAGTATCTGGTTAAAATCCTCATACTTTGAACGGACACACTGGAACAGTCATAAACCACATCCTTGCCTGAGTTGATGGTGGCAGCTTGTCTTTCAAGAAGACTGATATGCCTGTTGAACCAAATGTAGAGTTTCTCAGAAGTTGCGGTAAAGTTGAATAGTGGTATGCATTGTGTCTAGACTAGCGCTGTCCCGTAGAAATACAATGCAAGCTAGAAATGTGAGCCACATGTATAGTTATAAATTAATAGCCATATTTTAAAAGTAAAAAGAAATATGTGAAATTAATTTTAGTAACATAAGTAACACAGTATATCCAAGATATTATTCTAACATGTAATCATTATCAAAAAGTATTATATTTTTTCATACTTAATCATTGAAATCCTGCATGAATTTTATACTTAGAGCACTTTTTAATTCAGATTACTGACATATGGCTAGTGGCTGTTGAACTGCACAGGTTGATACCATAGTAGGTGCTCTGTGTTTACTAATTTGATCCAAAAGAGGTTTTGTGGTTACTTTATGTGGGCCCCAATTTAAAGTAACATAACCTGGATAAGTGGTTCTCTATTGGGGGTGATTTTGTTCCCCGAAGGATATTGGTAATATCTGGAGACTTTTTTTTTTCTTTATACATGGTCTGACGCTGTCACCCAGGCTGGAGTGCAGCAGTGTCCTCATAGCTCACTGTAACCTCAAACACCTGGGTTAAAGTGATCCTCCTGCCTCAGCCTCCTGAGTAGCTGGGACTACAGGCACAGTGCCACCACACTCAGCTAATTTTTCTATTTTTTTGTAGAGATGGGGTCTCATTTTTGCTCAGGCTGGTCTCAAACTCCTGGTGTCAAGTGATCCTCCCACCTCAGCCTCCCAAAGTGCTAGGATTGCAGGCATGAGCCACCGTGCCCAGCCTGGAGACATTTTTGATGATCACAGCTTCGAAAGAGTGGGAGGGATGCTACTGGCATCTACTGGGTAGAGGCCAGGGATACTGCTAAATATACTATAGTGCACAGATCTGTTCCCCCTGCCTCCACAACAAAGAATTACCGAGTCCAAATGTCCATAGTATTGAGGTTGCAAAAACCTTGACTTAAACCAAAGGTTAACCATCAAAACAAAATTCCTGCTCTTGCTGTAAAGATCACTTTTAAATTAGTGAACAAAGTACCGTGGGATCTTAAAAAAAATACCAGCCACAGCTCTTGCCCTCTAGGAATTTATAACCTAGGAGAGAAAAGTGTATTCCAAGGAAGAGTCCCATCAGATGCACCATGAAAAGTAAGTTCAGAAAACATTGATTTTTGTATCCTTTAAAAAAATTTTTGGTAAAATACACATAAAATTTACTGTCTTAACTATTTTTAAGTGTTCGGTTCTTAATATTAATTATATTCATATTTTGGTGCAATCATCACTACTGTCCATCTCCAGAACTCTTTTCATCTTGCCAAACTGAAACTCTTTACTCATTAGACAGTAACTCCCTGTCCCCCGGTGCTGGCAACCACCATTCTACTACTGTCTCGGTGAACTGACTACTCTAGATACCTCCTGTAAGTGGGGATGTTGTGTTCCTTTTATATATTAAAACTTTTGAGTAGTTCTGCAATAAATAAACATGTTTAACTTTTATCATATTTAAGTTGTTTGCCAGTGGAACCTTTCCCCCACAATAACATGTGGAGGAACATACATTGGGAATCTCAAGTGACAGGCACTGTGCTAGGATCTGGAAATACAATGTGAAATCCGACACTCATAGAAATAAGGGAGTAGAGTTCAGAAGCAAAGTAAAATTGTGTAGTCTCATTCTTATGGAAATTAGAGATGAAGATATAAGTGAATAAGATGTCTCGAGAGAGAGAGAGGTGAGAGAGAAGAGATAAAGATTTAGGACTGAACCTCAAGGACATACAGGATTGAGAGAAAGAAAGCCTGAGGAGAACACAGAAAGGTAAGAATAGGTCTTGTACTTACTAGAACAACTTTCAGACTTTGGATTGACCACAAAAGGGCAGTAATATTATTTAAAATTTGTCGACATGGTATGCTGACAGATATTTTCAAATTCATTATTCGTCATTAAAATAGTCTGGGTATAAGAAATGCACAATAAAATAATAAGGCAAGATTTTCTGAAAGATTTATGTACAAAAATATTCATTGCAGCGTATTTGTGATATCAAAAATGGGAAATAATCTAAATGTGCAACCGCAGAGGAACTGGTAAAAGAAATCACGGTAGCTCCATGCAAAGGAGCCTGGTGTAACTGAGAGTCATGTTTTTTTTTTAAATTGTTTTTTTCAAGAGTTATGTCTTTAAAAGTGATTTACTAACATAGGAGCGTGTCACTAAATAATTTATAAATGTATAACTTTATAATTAAAAATTTTTATCATAATTTATTTTAAAAACATTTATGTAGCACTTACTATGTGTCAGGCACTATTTTACCCACTTTGCTAATATGAACTCATCTTTTTAGGACAAAAGAGACAGTAAGAGTCAAACTATAACAGTCCGGGAAGCCTTCCCTGGCAGCCCCAAATGTCTTCCTCTGGTCCACTTCTACACCTTGACTAACTTTTGTTACGGGATTTACTGTATATTACTGAAAATATCTGTTGATTTGTCTGTCTTCTCTCTCCACAGTGAGAGCTCTTTGGGAGCAAGTTCCTTAGTAGATGCTTAATAAGCATCTGTCAAAGGAAACTGCAGTGCCTAGTGGAAGGTGCCCAGCAGAACACCTTTTCTGTAGAAGATTATCCTAGAGTTTGTTCAGTAAGATGCAACTGAAGACCCTAAATGTTGGGCATAATGTTACAGAATGTTCCTGGTAGACTTTCATGTTTGAATCTATTATTCAACAAATATTTGAGTGCCTACTATGTGCTAGGCACCATTCTATGCACTGAAGATATACCAGTAAACAAAATGTCAAAAATCCTTGCACTCATGGAAGTTATATTTTAGTAAAGCAAATCAAACACTATACAAAATAACTGTATAAAATATATAGTATGTTAAATGGTGATAAATGCTATAAAAGAGAATAAAGCAGAGCTGGAAGGTAGAGAATATTGGTGTAGGAGAACTGAAATATTTTTCCCCCTAAAATGTATATTTCTGTAGAGTTCTTTTTGAGTTCAATTTTAAATTTCATCTGGAAATATGTCACTGAAATGGTGACTTTTCGATAAAGGCCTGAGCAAGTCATGGATCCTGAGGGAAGAGTATTCCAGGAAGGGGAACGGCATATGTAAAGGCCCTGCGACTTTACAACACTGTGCTTTGCAGTGTCGTGGCGGGGGGGGAGGGGGGAGTGGTCCCAATGAGACTAGCATGATGGAGGAGAGAGGAAGCTAGCAAGGGGCCAAGTTGTGGATAAGATGAGATCATGCATGCTTTTTAGGTCACTATAAGGACTTTGGCTTTTACTCTAGTGAAATGGAGCTCCATTAGAGAGGGTTTTAAGCAGAATGGCATAATTTGACTTGTGCAGCAGCTTTCTTGACTTATGATGGGATCACATCCGAATAAACCCATCATAGTTTGAGATATCAAAGGTATCTCAATTTATGATGAGTTTATCTGGACATAAGGCAAGGATTATGCTGAAAACATATCACTTTTGCACCATCGTAAAGTAATCATAAGTCAGGAACCATCTGTACTTTAAAAGGAGTGTTCTCGTTGACACTAGATATAGGGGCACAAGGGCAGAAGTAGGGAGATAAGTTGGAAGGCAATTGCAACAACTTGGGAGAGAAATGGTGGTGTCTTGGACCAGAGTGGTATCAATGGGTAGGTGTATGGGGGCTGTGGAAGTGATGGGATTCTGAATATATTCGAAGATAAAACTGGCAGGATTTGCTGATGGATTGGATAGTGAGATATGAGAAAAAAAGGAACGACTCCAGGGTTTTTGGTAATTTTACCTGTTGGGCTGTTTGCCCTAAGACCTTTTATCTATTTTAAATTGGTCATGACTGAAGTCACTTAATAGATTTATCACTCCTTTTCACTCCCCGTGGAGTCGCTTTATGCTACACACACCTCGAATACTTATATCAGAGGATTTACTTTGCTGTTTATCTGGTAGCTGGGACTTTTACAGTCAGGTACACAGGGGTATGCTCAGAAAGGAAGTGAACCACACAGTAGAACTCGGGAGGTCTGATAGGATCATAGTTGCCTTCAGAAAAGCACTTGGATATTCAAAGTTTGTTCAAGCCTTTTAAACTAAGCAGAGTGAAAGTTCTGATTGCAAGGACAAAAGCAGGCACGCAGGTTTCATTTTCACAGTTCTGGTACTTTTAATAATAACTAACATTTATAGAGTACTCTGAGCCAGATAATACACTACTACTTTATTTTCCATACATTATTTCTTTTAACCCTCACAGCGATCCTGTGAGGTATAGTAAAGTCATGCATCACTTAACAACGGAAATACATTCTAAGAAATGCGTCGTTAGGTGATTTCATCATTGTGTGAACATCACAGAATTTACACAGATCTAGATGTCATAGCCTACTTCCCTATAAGGTATATGGTAGAGCTTACTGCTCTTATGCTAAAAACTTGTATGGCATGTTACTGTAGTAAATACTGTAGACAGTAACATACTGGTAAGCATTTGTATATCTAAACAGAAAAGGTTCAGTAAAAATACAGTATAAAAGATAAAAAATGTCACATCTGTATAGGGCGCTTATCATGAATGGAGCTTGCAGGACTGGAAGTTGCTCTAGGTGACCCAATGAGTGATGAGAGAATTGTGAAGACCTAGGATATTACGGTACACTATAAACATTGTACACATAGGCTACACTAAATTTATTTCAATTTTTCTTCAATAATCTTAACACGGTAATAAGCTTTTTTACTCTTTTGTAATAACACTTAGCTTATAACACAAACACATTGTACAGCTATACAAAAATGTTCTCTTTCTTTATATCCTTTATAAGCTTTTTTCTATTTTTAAAAATTTTTTAATATTTTTTTACTTTTTAAACTGTTTTGTTAAAAACTATGACACACACTTTAGCCTAGGCCTACACAGGGCCGGGATCATCAGTGTCACTGTCTTCCACATCCACATCTTGTACCACTTCAAGGTCTCCAGGGGCAATAAGACACATGAAGCTGTCATGTCCGAGGATAACAATGCCTTCTTCTGGAATACCTTCTGAAGGACCTGCCTGAGGCTATTTTACAGTTAACTTTTTTTTTTTAATGAGTAGAAGGAGCACACTTTAAAATAGAGACAAAAGGTATGGTATAGTAAATACATAAACCAGTAACAGTTGTTTATTTCATTTCAAGTATTATGTACTATACATAATTGTGTGTGCTATGCTCTTGTATGACTCGCAGGGCAGTAGGTTTGTTTACACCAGCATTACCACAAATATGTGGTAATGTGTTTTAATGGCTACAACTAGGAATTTTTCAGCTCCATTATAATCTTATGGGACCACTGTCCTATATGCAGTCCATTGTTAACCAAAATGTTGTTCAGTGCATGACTGTATTATTATTGTCTCCATTTTACACAGAAGAAAATAGAAGCTTAACTTTCCTAAGGTCATATAGCTAGTAAGCGAGATCTAAATCCAGGTTATCTGCACCAGAGCCCATGCCGTTGATATTCCACTGTAGTGCCTATGTTTAGAAAATTTGCCCTATATCCTTCTGAGTAAATCTGATACCACGTGTGGCCTTTGGTAGTGTTCAGAGTCTGAATGATTAGTTAATTCTAAGACTCCTAGGGGGCATTGCAGAGTAAGAGCCAGCAAAAGAGACTGGGAAGTGGCTAGTGGAGCAGGAGGAAAACCAGAATGAGTTGGTGTCCTGGAAATTAAGGTTCTCGATGTTACCAAATGCTGGGAGGTCACTTAAGAGAAAGGGGGGCTGCCAAATGTCCTTTGAATTTGGTATAATAATTAGGTCATTGTTGACCTTGACGGTAGAAACAATTTTAAGAAAATCCATGACAAACCATGCAATAGCTTTTTTTTTTTACCATAAGAATATGTTTATTTTGCAAGTGATAATTCTTCAGCTACAATTTCCCAACATTTTTACATTACCACATCTTTTTTCTGTATTTTTAATATTGGATACAGAATTTGTAAAAAGCACACATTCTTTCTGCTGAACAATATCACATTATATTTAACTTAAAGATTATTAACCTTTTGAATATCAAAAATTGGAGCTGCTGGAATTACGTTTGTAGATCCCCAAATAGCCCAGAGGTCCAAATAGGAAAATATCTTTTATAAACTATAACAAATCTCTTGCCTCAAAATAAAACACTACAAAATTCACACAGTCATATCTGTATTCAACATCTTTTACAATATCCAGAAACCTAGTGGATTTTTAGAAATGGCAATGAAAAAAGTTTACATTCAGAAAACACAGCTTAACCAAGATGATGTAACTTGTCTGTTCAATTCCTAGATCATCATAAAGTCACCATTGTTAAAAACACGGGTCTTGGACACCCAGTAAACACCAGGCAGAACAACCCTTTGCACAAAAAGAATTCCAGTGAGATTAAGTTTTTAATGTTCATTTGAAAGGGGTGTTAATACTCAAGTTCCTTGGGATGCCCCAAAGACTCACAGGGTTGCTGGTTACATTTCTGGGTCTGTGGTAGCCTTTTTCATCACGTGTATTCATAGCCGTCCAGTTCTAAACCAGTTTCTAGAACTTTTGCTCAAAAACTGGTATAAAGGTGCCTCAATTACTACCTCCAAAAAGTTCATAAAAGTCTCAGGTTAACACAGACTGCTGCTCTACCTGGGACAGCTGGCTTCGTTTTTTTCCCTCCTACATTTTCTTTAGAAGGATGTAACACTATGACAAAACTATTTCTTTCAAAAAAAAAAAAAAAAAACAAATTGTGTTAGCATTGATTAGAGTATCTAATACTTAGGAAGACCTGAGGAAATCCCAGAGCTTCCTCAGGATAAGATGTTTATTTTAGGGCTAACCTGCTGCCAAATTTCAAGGGATTCAGCCCCCACCCTGTGGCCATAGGCTGAATGTCTGGTGAGGCTTTCCAAGGCAAGAATCCTCTTGGGTCTGGGCCCCTCTGTAGAAATAGTTTTGATAAGGATGCAAATTAAAATGTTTGATTACTTATGCTATACTTTGCCTTGTCCTAACTACTTAATTTAAATTTTATCTTAATTCTTACAAAACCTATGAGGGCAATACTATTATCTTCACTTTACACATGAGGAAACCTCAGTTAAGGGTCTTGCTTAAGTCTGCTTCCAAAGCCAGTGCTCTTAACCATTAAGCTGTAGCCATCTGTGTAATTATACCACTAAAACATACATTTATTATAAAGGAGAAATTCTGAACTGATAACAGCAATATGGTTAAAACATAGTATTTTTATAGCATATACCCTTTTAGAGCCTCTTTAACCGTCATCTATTTCTACTGCAGCCACATCCTGACTTTTCTTTTTTTTTTTTTTTCTGACTTTTCTTTTTACCTCCCTTCCTGCTTATATGAAGGTGCTTTCATACATTGTCCTCAGACACACCTCCTGGCATTTGCAGTGCCACACACAAAATCAGCCATGTCCATCATCAGGGCAAATTGCTTGAAAACAGCCTGTTTCACAGATAAATGCATACAAAATTCTCATCCACTAATATTGTCTGTTCTTTGTGCTTCTGTTCATATGTGTGGTCTTTCATATAGTCATCTTTCTTGGATGGCTCACATTTTTATATACATACAGATTTTCTCATGCCATATGCCACGTTCCTGTTCTTTTAGGCCCATTACAGACACCCTTACTGAGCCAGAAACATACATTTCTTTTTTTAGCAGAGGCAGTGGTGAGCTGCAGCTGTCATGGTGATGGTGATGGCTCTTTTTAAAGACCAGAATGATCCGAAACGTCAAGGCCTAGGGAGAATTCTTGGTTCTGGACAGAACTTCACATAAGGGACTAATTCGCTGATGAATAACATTTTCATTGCAGTTATTAGGCAGCCCTTCTCACTATCTTTACTGAAAAAGTGAGGAAGGGGAGACTGTCACGTGGAGTATGTCTACGTGTGATGGAATTTGAACCCAGATGTTAGTGGGGGCAGGGCAAGGAGCTGTCATGCGGTGGCATGAGCCATAAGCTCATGTGAATGTGTGAGGTGCAGGAAAGAGACAGCATATTGAAGGCCATATTGAAAGGGGACAGGAGATTGTCTCTGTGTATGCATGTGTATGATAACTGAGGAGCCCATTGTGTAAGAAGGTGCTGAGCTATAAAGGTTCTTGCCAACCTGCTGCACTTGTCCAACCTGCAGGATCCTGGGAATAAAACCTATCTGGGCAATTCTCTATCTTGTTAGTCCATGGCAGGTAAATTTCCAGCCCCATGACATCATAAAAGGCTCCACACCCATCTTTTCATAAGACATCTAATGAATCAGGCCCAGTTGTCTGCAGTAGTCCGGGTGGGATGTAAGGGGAGGCTGTTTTGGATATGGTTAAACCTGAGGCCTCTGAGTCAAACTGTCTTCTCATCTGTAAAGTGGAAATGATAATAGTATTCACTTCAAAGATTTGCAGGATTGAAACAACGTATGTAAAAATTGCTCTGCCTGGTCTGTAACACAGCTATGTTAATAACTGAATAAACAAGTTTGTGTGGGCCTTATAGCCCTTATCTCGACTAAGGCTGAAATCTGTTTTTTGCAGTGTTCTCTCCCCACCTCCGTTCTTCATGGGAGAGAAGTCAGCTCTGCATCGGCCTCTTCCCCCACAAGACTATGTAATACCTCTGAGAGGATGGGCAGGATATTCCTTCATCATTGTCTTTCATTGGTGTAATTCTTTTATTTTAATTAAGGAGACAAGAATTGGCAGCATATGAAAGCATTTCTCTTGCTAGATCATGCTGACTAGAACAAAATCATATGTATTTTAAAACAATTTTGTTTATTAGTGTGTCTTTAACCTGTCAAGTTGGGAAAAAGGGAAAAAATAACTATTAAAAACAGTATTCTGGGCCAGGCTCGGTGGCTCATGCCTGTAATCCTAGTACTCTGGGAGGCCAAGGTGGGAGGATTGCTTGAGGCCAGAAGTTTGAGACCAGCTTCAGCAAGAGTGAGATCCCCATCTCTACAAAAAAATAGAAAAATTAGCCGGGCATGGTGGCTCTTGCCTGGTAGTCCCAGCTACTCAGGAGGCTGAGGCAGGAGTATCACTTGAGCCCAGGAGTTTGAAGTTGGAATAAGTTATTATGACACCGCTGCACTCTAGGCAACAGAGGGAGACCATGAGAATGTCTCAAAAATAAATAAGTAAATAAAAATAACAGTATAATGCACTAGAAAAATCTAATGCTGACATTTGTCTTACCTTTTGTCAACCCAGCCGAACTTAGATAATTCAAATGGAACTTTATGAGAACTAAGCTCTGCTAAGCACACGGTGCCTTAAAATACACCTTTGGTATCTATGAGGCTGTCAATATTTGATTCTATTTCTTGAACTGCCCCATTTTCACCTGGCTAACTCCTGCCTGTTCTTTAAGACTGAGATGTCATTCTCCAGGAAGCCTTCCTAGTGCCTTTTCTGAAAACATAACACTTAAAAATGACATATCTTTACTTCAAGAAACCTATCTTTATTCTTTCTGGAATAATTTCTTCCAGTGTAGTTTATGTACTTGTCTCTTCCTTTAGACTGAACCCTCTAAGAGCAGAGATTAAATCTCATTCAGTTTTACATTGTCAGTGCCTGATACAAAAACTGGTTAAACGTGGTGAGTTTACACCTTATTTCTGTTTGGTGTGTATTATTATTATAATAGTTTATGAGGACATCTTGTGGCTAGATCATTTATTGCGATAAACAGAAGATATATTCTAACATTTTTTACATTGATTTACCTGTTGTGTAAAACATGACATAGTATTGCTTGGGATGGTTTATATTGTGTGATTCTGTTTGTTTTTCTTCAGGGCCTTTTATGGGATAAACAACAGCAAAACCACTAAAGTGATGGTTTGTGAAACTCTCAAATGTCTTCCTGGAGGGAGCCATAAAGGCCATTACATATCTAGATTTTATAGTTAGTGATTAGGGAGACATGAAGGCAGACCTAGATCTAAATCTCAACTCCTATCAAATCTTGGGTGACCTTGAAAATAAGCCACTCTGAAGTAAAGTTCTCTGCAAAATGGAAATTATCCCTTCCTTAATATATAGCATATATAAAGTACTTGGCACACAGTGCCTGGCATATTAAAGTGCTCTAGGTGGTTATTGATAGTTATCTAGAGTCTAACTAACCATCTAATGCCTGAGACATTTCCCCACCCCTAAATACGACAAACACACCAAATATTCATCCATATTCTGCCTGAACACCTCTGACAATGGTGAAAATTACTGATGCTAGTTGTGGCACATTGCATTCACAGTTCAGCTCCAACTTCTAAATATGCTATGATGGTTTTTCCTAGTACCTGTAAGTACAAGAAACTTACATCTCTATTATTTTTCTATAGGTTTCCTTTTTAAAGATGTTTAATATAAAATCATCAAATTTTAAATTCACTGTTCCACATATTTATCTTTCATGTAATACTTTTTCATTATGATACTTAACTATAAATGGGGTAAGACTTTAAAAGCAATTTAACCTTGCCGGATTTTATTGTCAAGCTTATATTTTATATTAAAATGGCTTTATGGTATAAGTTCATTAATTCTAGTAACTCATTAATTACTGTATTTCTTCCCATCTTTTGTTTAAGTTGTTTTGAACTGTTCATTACTAAGTAATTTAAAAAATTACTCTGCTTGTGCGAAAACTAAGAAACACACAAATTAAAACCTATAATGAGTTAGCAGATCATATAGGAACCAGGTGGCTCTGTTGGTGCAAAATTTCCAAGGAGACATTGAGAGGTGTTGTGTACACATGGCCGAAAGACTCAGACTGAATGTTTGATTTCTGTGGAGGACTGGAGATCACCAAAAACTATTACTGTTTTTCCCTAAACACTCCTTTTCCTTTCAAAATAATTTTCATAAGGGTTAATTTCTATCATAGAGATATTGGCAACTTACTTGAATTTCTGAATCAACTTTTTCGGGAAGATTCAGTTTCTAATGCAATGATTATTCTTCATTGGCTTTTCTGTTACTACAGAATTAATGTGCAAAATTCTTTGTTTTATGTTTAGGTGACTGTTATCTCTGCTGTTCCTGGGAAAGTAGTTTGTGAAATGAAAGTAGAAGAAGAGCATACTAATAAAATAGGCACTCTCCACGGCGGTTTGACAGCTACTTTAGTAGATGACATATCAACCATGGCTCTGCTATGCACGGAAAGGGGCTTACCTGGAGTCAGTGTCGATATGAACATAACGTATGTATCCAGACTATACCCCAAATAACTTTTTTCAATGTAATAATTTATCAAACAACTAAGACTAAAAACATCCGTAATATTAATGAGGCATGGATTTGATTAGCTGCATATCTCCTTAAGTGCAGCTATAGATTTCTAGAACTAGAGTGTTAATTTCCAAGAATTGTATGTATAAATAGTAAAGGGGGAATATTCCCAAACATTCGAAAAAGTAGGCATTCAGCTGCTTTTTTATACACACACACACACACACACACACACACACACACACTTGTGGGGAGGGGAGAATCACAAACTTGTGGCTCATAACTGTTTCATATAGTCCTTAAAAGTGCCAGTTGTACAAATGTTTTATGAGTGTTGTGTAGAGCACATATAAAGAAAAGTGTGAATAAAATTCAAAACACATTTGGAGTTCATCTACACACTGTAATCTTGTTCTAACAAGCTGAACACAAGTGTCAGGTTTTAAGAACAGGAAGCCGTCCTGGATCTCTCCCTTCAATTGCACAGACATGCTCTGTGAGTTTAAAACACACGATCAGGGAGCAGTGCCACAGATGTCAGGCTGTCACTCACTGCTGTGAAAATGCCTACGGGGCCAGCCTTTTCCAAAATATAAAAAAATAAATTCCAACATAAACTAGTACTGTTGCCAGTCCCATTCAATTAAGAGCAGGGCCCAGGAATTTAGTTTCAAGACAATTGCTTTTTCCACCTAAGCAACAGAGAAAATGAATTTGTTAAGAGGATAGGCAGGGGTTAGGGTTGGAGAGCCATAGTTACCAGACATGACAGTAATGGAAATAATGTAGGTAATTGGATTTTTAAGCAATCTAAATCTTTTAGTAGGTTAACTTAAGAAACATTCACTGCCTCTACTATGGGAATAACTGAAAATGAGGATACACTAAGCAAATCAGTGGATAAGATTAGACAAATGCTCTCAAAACTAAGATGTTCAGAAAAGGAAAGAAAGGTTTTGCTTATATTACTGGTGAGCATTTTCAGCAGTCCTTGTCTTACTCCGTGTGATGAGGGGTAAGACCAGTTGATAACTCTGCTTTTCCTTAAGAGCTTCTATTAAGAACAGAGAGACATCTTCAAACCTAATGCTGCATTTCATGATTTTCTAGATACTGCTGCTTTCACAACCCTAAGGAATTTTTAGTAAGTCAAATATAGTTTTAGGCTTTCAAAGTATGTGTTGCCAAAAGCGTCAGCCACTATCAAGAGCTGCCCAAGCTTCAAAAATTGAGTCACGTGAACAGAAACTAGGACATAGTCTCAAAGATTATAAATATTTCAAAAGTAAATGAATGACATTTCGGTCAATGAACACCTTATGATTCACTCTTTGTACTACCACTTGATATGGTACCAAATTTACCGCCTGTGCATTAATTCTATATTATACAAACTGAGGATGCCTGTTAGACCATGACTTACATCAAAAAAAAAAAAAAAATCTGGGTTCCAAAACAACAAAATGGGAAATTCTAGGATAAGAATACTGCTGACAATATGCCAGCTTCCCAATTCTCCAGACCTAATGTTTGCTCATCTATAGCACAAGAGGTTGCTTGTCTTTCCCTGGTTTCACTTAAGTTAATGGCTGTAAGCCAAAATATCTTGATTTATAGGAGAAAATTTGGAGAAATGAAGAAAACTAGGCAAATTACTACTGAACATGCTGTTCTAATATCTTTAAATTGAAGTACACGAATTCAAGACCAGCCTCTGTTCTTTCCAGCAGTAAAGTCTAACTTTCTTACACCTCCCAGCCATAAACACTGAAATTTTGTTTTTGTTTTTTTTGTTGTTGTTGTTGTTGAGAGACAGGATCTCGCTCTGTCACCCAGGCTGGAGTGCAGTGGCGTGATCATGGCTCACTGCAGCCTTGAACTCCTGCCTCAGTCTCCCAAGTAGCTGAGACCACAGGCACATGCCAACATGCCCAGCTAATTTTTTTAATTTTTTCTTTTTTTTTTCTTTCCTTTAGAAATAGGGTCTTGATATTTTGCCCAGGCTGGCCCTCGAACTCCTGGCCTCAAGTAATCCTCCTGCCTCAATCTCCCAAAGTGCTGGGATTATAGGCGTGAGCTACCACTCCCAGCCTGAAATCTTATTTTGAATTTGTCAAAAATACATGCCCTTTTTCAAGGAGTCTTAAAGGCTCCTTGCTTTGTAAAAAGCAGAAACATAAACTGTAAGGAAATTATTTCCCTTTAAAACAGTGCTCCCCAACCTTTTTGGCACCAGGGACTGGTTTCATGGAAGACAATTTTTCCACAGATGGGGGTGAGGGGGGTATGTTTTGGGGATGATGCGGGGGCATTTGCAGCTGCTCCCCAGCGTTAGCATCACCACCTCAGCTTCACCTCAGATCATCAGGCATTAGATTCTTACAAGGAGTGAGCAACCTAGATCCCTCACATGCGCAGTAAAGATTAAGGTTTGCACTCCTTTGAGAATCTAATGCCACCACTGATCTGACAAGAGGCAGAGCTCAGGCAGTGATGCGAGCAGCTGTAAATACAGATGAAGCTTTGCTCTCTTGCCTGCTGTTTACCTCCTGCTATGTGGCCCTGTTCCTAATAGGCCACAGACTGGTACTGGTCCAAGGCCTGGGAGTTGGGGACCACAGCTTTAACATTGTTTTAAATGATACTCATCCCCCAAGTTGTTTTAAATTAGAGTCAGCTGAATCAAAGACAATTTATGATTACAAGTGGGTAAGAAGTATATGTCTTCAAATGTGTATATACAATTCATCACCAGGATTAAGAATCTCATTAATTCCTTATATTCTTCTATGAAGTCATTTTAGAGTTGAGCAAATTCTAAATATTGATATGACAAGATAGAGACACCAAGTGATACGTCACCTAGGAAGCAGATTAAATGAAAGCTAGAGGAAATCTTTCACCAGCCCCAAATATATATGAAGTGGCAAACTTAAAGGGAAAAAAAGGAGGGGCAAGAAAACCCCTTCCTGTATTTATGGGAAAAGAAACATGTGGATAAGGAATAGCTAAGTAAGGACCAGGCATTCACATTTGATAGTACAGAAAGCTAACTAATATTATTCTTAAACTATTTTTAGGAGTAAAGTAAGTTACACAGGAAGGCTGTTGTGAAATGCATACAACTTTCCCTTTTAAAAATTATTTGCTGTTGACTATATTTACATTTGTTTCCTTTCAAGGTACATGTCACGTGCAAAAATAGGAGAATATGTAGTTATTACAGCACATGTTCTGAAGCAAGGAAGAACACTTGCATTTACCTCTGTGGATCTGACTAACAAGGCCACGGGAAAGCTAGTAGCACAAGGCAGACACACAAAACACCTGGGAAACTGAGACCAGCAGGATGACCTAAAGAAACCCAGCAATGAATATCAAGTGTAAATTTGACTTGAACAAATGTAATTTTCAAAATAAATTAGTAAAACCAGAAGTAGAAATATTTTCTTTGGAGAAAAGGACCTAGAGACCAAGTAGAGGAAGGTGGGGGTGTCTATGTTATTTAATTTTAAGTGTCTTCAGTTTTATTTTTTAATCATATATATAATTGGATGGAAAATTCTTAGCTCAAAGTGTTCTGAAAACTTAGGTGAAGCAAAGAAGCTAGCAGAGCCATTCTGAGGTAAGATTACTTTAAAACTAAAGTCTAATATTGAGCTAAAAGAGAAATACAAATTAATGGTTGTCTTCGTTGGGGTTGCTATAGCAAAGTACTATAGACTGGGTAGCTTATAAATAGAAACTTCTCATGGTTCTGGAGGCTGGAAGTCCAAGGTCAAGGTTCTAGCAGATCTGTCTGGTGAGGGCCCCCTTCCTGGTTCATAGATGATGATTTCTTGCTGTGTTCTCACATGGTGGAAGGGGCAAGACAGTTCTCTAGGTTCTCTTTCATAAGGGCACATGAGTCATCCACTCATGACTGCCATCGTGATCTAATCACCTCCCAAAGACCCCCCCCCCACCTCCTAATATCATCACCCTGGGGGTTAGGATTTCAACACATGAATGAGGGGCACACAAACATTTGAGACCATAAAAATGGCCAATGCTTAATGAATTTTAGGTCCTTCCCAGATCTAAAATGCCATGCCACGCTTGCATTTCCTTTTTTAAGATTATGGAACCTCAAAATGGATGAACCATGGCCCACAGTGGAAAATAAAATATATCGAACCATATAGTCTGAAATAGTCCTCAAGAAAATTTGATGCAAAGCACATTAGTGATACAGAAAATGGCCCAAATGCTTTTCTCTGATAACTTATAGAACTAGTATCTTTTGAAGGGGAAAAAAGCATACTATTATCCCCTTTTCTAGTACCTAGAATAAAACCATGCAGATCTTGAATCTTCCTGTCCACGGTATTGAAAAGACCAAGTTCACAAACTATTTAGTCTGTTTTTCAAAGGTCTCAAACTTCTGTTGAGCATGGCACTCTTAACATTTGACTTTTACATCAGGGAGTCTTAGGGTACATTTCATGACTGAAGACTGATAAGAAACAAGGCAGCTTTAAATAAATCTATAAATACAATTAACAGTTAAGGTTGGTTATCCTTCGCCTGTATTAGAATGCATGCTGATCTGTCAACTGAAAGGACAGCAGCAGACTCCCTAGTAGCAGTGAACATACAGGAGACACAAGACCTTGATTTCTAGTATTTCCCACTAAAAGGAACTCCTTGGATAAATAGCTGATTCCAGGGCTGAAAGCTGGGAGAGAAAAGTTACAAAATGCCCCCCAAAATTGATGAAGACATACAACATGCACTAGGGGGAGAAAAAAAAGAATCTGAGTCCATAGTGTTTTTTTGTTTTTTTTTTTTTTTTT